>CM046440.1:8581813-8674290 GCA_025506505.1 Flaveria sonorensis | reverse complement strand
TATTTCAGAATGTATGTGTGAATGTGCAGGAAATATTAAACTGTGTCAATTTGGAAAATTGACCAAGTGTTGGAACAACTGCGGATGAATAAAGTGTTCTTCCGTAGATGTTCTCAGGAACATAACTGAAGAATGTACATCCGTGGATCTCATACGGAAGAACAACTTCAGCTGAACAAGAAAAGAAGTGAAGCTGCTGGAGGGATTGCTGCGGAAGACAAGAACTCCTGCGGAAGCACAAGAACAAGTACAGTACAACAGTTGCTGCGAAAGACAGACTACCTGCGGAAGAGTAAATTCCTGCGGAAGACCAATTTAACTCCGAAGTCAACATAAAGTCAACAAGTCAACGTGGCAGGCAACACATTAATGGCGACGGAAGACATATTATTCAAGCGAATATTCCACGTCACATCAACAACTTTATTCATATTAGATTCGTTGTAAATCTCAATTCCTAAGCCGATAAACATGGCGAGGATTGGATAAGTTTAATTAGCTTAATTATAGCAACAAAATAGCTAGCAATAGAACAGAATTAGATCTCTCTATATATATACGAGATCAACAACATAGATCATACACATAACAACAGTTGAGAATCATTAGAATCATCAAATCATTATCTGAATCATTGTATTCAAGATCAGCAACATCAATAGCAACAAGAAAGCATTACGATCAACATTATGAGTTCTCTCGGTTTGATTATTCTTATTTTATTGATTGATTTTAGTATTATTAATAGATTAAACACCAAGTATTGATAATTTCGCGATCAATACTTGTTCAAATCAATTCTGATAATTCCTGAACGATCCTTGGATTCACAGGTGGTATCAGAGCTTGGTGCTCATTGATTCATATCAATTGATCTATCAGCTTTGATTAGTTTAATCGAATTCTGTTTTAAAACAAAACCTCTGCTCTTCAAAATTAAATAACATGAGTAACTCATTATCAACCTCCTAAACTGGAAAACAAATCTGATTTTAAAACCTGGAAAATCCGGTTCAGGAATCATGTTAATTACACAGATTCTGACTTATGGGCTTCGATTACCGAAGGACCTTATATCCCACCTGCCTTAGGAGCGGATTATAAGGATAATAATCAACCCATCAGTTTAAAGAATCTATCACCTGATGATGCCAAGAGAGTCAAGATTGACATCAAAGCTTATAGTATGCTTACTATGGCTTTGCCTGAAGAACTCTTGATCAGGTGTGAATCATACAAAACAGCTAACTCGTTATGGAAAATCCTGCACACTCTGTGTGAAGGTAGTGACGAGATTAGAAGCATAAAGAAGGATACTCTCCGTGCACAATATGAAACATTCCATCATATTCCGGGTGAGTCAGTCCCTCAACAATTGCATAGATTCATGCAACTTGTTACAGAGATGAACATCCTTGAACTTAAGTACAGCAATGAAGAATTGAATAAAAAGATGCTTCATTCTTTGCCTGAAAACTGGACACAGACTGTGTCCATGTTTAAAAATACTATTGATCTAAAAACAATAGGTCTAGACACTCTAGTGGCAAAAGTAGAAGCATTGAGCTGGATGAAAAGACAAGAAACAAAAGTGTGAAAGCACCTATAGCACCTTATCAATTCAAAGAACTGAAGAATACTGGCAGTGCATTCATCTGCAATGAAGATGAAGACAACTCCAGTGATGAAGGTGAACAGGAAGGAGAAACAAGTTTCTACGCAGCAAAGCCTTCAAAATCAAGAACTCAAAGCAATCAGCACAAACAGACAAAAGGAAAGGCTGATGAATCCAAAAGCAAGAAGAATAACAATCAAACAGAACCAATTACTGTGGTTCTGGAGACTGAAGAACAGAAAGCTGCCTTTGCAGCTTTCAGCTCAAGCTTTCAGGCTTATCTAGGAAGCACCTTGACTCCTGCTCACTTTTGTCAACAAGATCTAGAAGAACTTCATCCTGATGAAGTGGAAGAGATGGATCTGCAATGGCAAATGGCAATGATTGCCTATAGAGCCAAGATGTACATGAAAAGAAACAAAGGATTGTCTGTTGGAGGAAGAACAACAAAAATTGGTGTAGATAAGTCCAAAGTGAGATGCTTTAAGTGCAATCTGTTTGGACACTTTTCAAGGGAGTGCAATAACAGCCAACAGCAGTCAACTGACTCAAGACAGCCTAGTCAAAGGAGTTCACACAACCACTATTAACCAATGCATCCCCACCAAACAATACAACAGGTATCTCTAACACTAAAGAAACTGGTTTAATTATTTTGCAGGATGGTACTTGTGATTGGAGCATGTATGAGAAGGAAGTACTTGCTGAAAACCAAGCTTTGATGGCCAATATGGAAAACAAAGTCCCTCCAATGGCCACTGAGGTAAGAGAAAGGTTGTGTTCCCCTTCTTGCATAGATGAAGTAGAAAGATATAGAACACATGCTCAACAATTGGCTGATAAAGTAAAAGAAACCTTACTCTTAAATGAATCTCATGTTAGAGAACACAAACTTTATCAAGTCAAAATTAATTCTTTACAAAAGGATTTAGATAAACTTGTATCTGAAAATTACAATCTAAAAGCAAAAGTTGAGCATCTGACTACATCTTTAACCAAATCTATGTCAGAACATGCATCTACTGAGGTGAAACTACAAAAATTCCAATTGTCATCACAACAGTATGAGAAACTGTTAAATTCTCATATTGAGTCTAAGAACAAGTCAGGATTGGGATTTCATGCAGTTGCACCACCAGTTACCAACAATTATATTCCTTTACCTGAGTCAATGACCAACAGTTTATCTAATCACTTCGTACCTGAGTCATCAGATAAACTTAATAATATTGAGTCATCTAAATCTAGATCATCAGACTCCGAGCTGTCAGAATTCGATTATGACAACTGTGATGACTTAGATGAAGAGGCTGAGACTAATAATGCTGGGTTGGGTAAGGATAAAACTGTGTTAAAAGAATACTCAATTCCAAAGGTACTAAATGAACTTAAACTACCCTATCCACCAAAACAAAGAAATCTGCTAAAGACAATCCACACAAGGATTGAGCAATTAAATGAAGACATACATGCATTCAATAAACTAAATAAAGAAAAGTCAGCAAAAAGAGGATCAGGAGAAAAGAACATAACTTCTGCAGATCATCTGTGGAAGAAATTAGAACAGACTAAGAAAAAGGTCACAAAAGATACAACACAAGAACCTTTTGATATCATGTCTGGAAGAGGAAAAGACTCATCAGCAGCTAAAATTGAAAAGGAATTAAAGAAGCAAAAACTGATGAGCAAGAAGAAGGCAAAGAAAAGGAATGCATCTGACAGTAAAGATGAAGTTTACTGTAAATGGTGTGACATGCACAACCACAGCACAGAAGAATGCTACTTCAGCAGCTATTGCTCAATATGTAACATGAACAATCACATGACTTCAGATTGTTACTTCAACAAATATTGTGCAATATGCAACAAAAACAACCATACTACAAAGGAATGCTACTTCAACAAGAAGAACAAAACAAAGATTGTCAAGACAAAGAAAGTAGATACCTCTGAGTCAGACTCACAATCTTTTGAAGATGATAAGGATTCAAACCAAAAGAAACAACAACAAAAACAGAAAGTTACTAAGAAAAACAACAAAGTTGCTGAGGTGCAATTAAAGAATAAGAAGGAGAAATCACAAGTGCAAAACAATGCACCACACAAAAAGGTTGCACTTGAGGAAGAAGACAACTTCTTTGATCACTTTGACAAAGGCAATGATGTGCCTAAGTCCAAAGCAAAGGATGCAGAAACATTTTCTGGCAATTCCTCATCATCCACATCAAAGAAGAAGTCTCAAACAAAATGACTAACCAAGTCAGTATGAATCAAGAAGACATCACCTCAACTCATCAACCATTACATCCTCACCCCAAACTAAACATAATGAATTAACAGACTGTACAGCTAATCTAGAAACTTCAAGTCTTATTTATGAGAAAGTTGATACATTAGATAATAATGTCAAGCTCAAGACCAGCAAGGCTTGGGCTCTTAAGTCTAACTAAATTCATTTTTGTTTTCAAGAACGTCCAAGGAGGGCTGACAACAAGTGGTATATTGACAGTGACTATTCCAGACATATGACAGGAGACTGCACCCTCCTGCAGGACTTCAAACATAAGAATGCTTCATATGTAGCATTTGGTGGGGATAAGAAGGGAGGTAAAATTACTGGTGAAGGAATGGTAACAAATGGAGTTTTAAAGTTTGAAAAAGTTAACTTTTGTGAAAACTTACAGTTTAACTTACTAAGTGTATCACAAATTTGTGAACAACACTATACTACTTTCTTTGATAACTTTGATTGCTACATTCTTAAGCCAGGTTTCAAAATTCCAAAAGACTGGATCCTTCTTAAAGCACCAAGAAAAGGTAACACCTATGTGTTGGATATGAACAACACAACACTAACAACCAAAGAAACATGCCTGTTCTCTAAATCATCAGAAGATGAAGCACAACTCTGGCGCAGAAGAATGGCTCATTCTAACATGAAGAATATGAATAAATTGGTGAAAAGTGACTTAGTCATTGGTGTTCCAAAGAAAGAATTTTACTGTTCTAACTGTTTATCATGCTATAAAGGCAAACAACATAAAGTATCACATAAGTCTAAAATAATTAACACAAATACAACACCACTAAAGTTACTGCACATGGATCTTTTTGGTCCCACCAATGTGTTAAGCATTGGCAAAAGGCAGTACTGTTTGGTAATTGTTGATGATTTCACTAGATTTACTTGGGTATTTTTCTTAAAACATAAAAGTGAAACATCAGAAATTTTAATGGAGTTCATCACTAATATAGAAAATCAACTTGATCTAAGAATCAAGATACTGAGAAGTGATAATGGAACTGAATTTGTTAATTATGTCTTAGACTCATTTTGCAGGGATAAAGGCATAGCTAGGCAATTTAGTGCTCCAAGAACTCCTCAACAGAATGGAGTTGCTGAGAGGAGAAACAGAACTCTAATTGAAGCAGCAAGAACAATGCTAGCTGACTCACATCTGCCAATAACATTTTGGGCAGAAGCTGTGAACACAGCCTGCACTGTTCAAAACAGAACTTTGATTGTCAAAGAATATAATAAAACACCCTATGAACTTCTGTTTAAAAGAAAACCTTTTATAGGATATCTTAAAGCTTTTGGGTGTCACGTATCTGTATTAAACACAAAAGAACAGTTAGGAAAATTTGCTGAAAAAGCCTATGATGGTTTCTTTGTTGGTTACTCATCAACATCTAAATCATATAGAGTCTATATTCCACATGATAACATAGTGGAAGAAACTCCTAATGTATCCTTTGATGAATCCTTATTTCCACAGTCAGTGAAAGGATCATCTTGGCTGTTTGATATAGATGCATTAACTAACTCATTTAACTCTGGTTATCTTAACATGACAGGTGCTGCTGATACATGTTACCCTTATGTTCCTCCAAATATGGGTGTACCATTGACAGCTGACCCACCTAGAGTCACTTCCCTGGAGAACCAAAGTAACACTGATCCTGATGCATCAGCACAAACTAGTAAAGATGTTTCTGATGACCTCACACCATGCACATCAGCTGAAGTACCATCTACTTCCGTAGATGTTCCTATTGCAGATGATGGACTGAGATCCCCTAAGAATCAAACCACATCAGAAAACCATTCAACACCATTGTCACACACAGAAATATCTTGCTCTGAAACTACAGCTGATCAAGTCCCTGCGGAAGACATGTCCACTACCCCGGAAGGCATACATGTTTCTGCGGAAACTCAGACAGTTGCACCAAAAATGAGATGAACTACTTTGTTGACTCTCCATCACAACTAACCTCATCTCCAACAACCAACATCACAACCTGGATTCATCCATCCAAGTTAATGATGTACCAACAGTTAGAGCACATAAGTATCACCCAATTGATAACATGATAGGTGACCTCCATAACAGAACTACCAGAAGACAAGGGGAGCTACAAACACTTGTCTATTCTCCTGCTTTCTATCACAAGTAGTTCCTCCCAACATAACAGAAGCCTTGAAAGACAACAGCTGGATTGAAGCAATGCAAGAAGAACTTCAGCAATTCAGGAAACAGAAGGTGTGGAATCTAGTTGATCTCCCTGAAGGCCAATATCCCATTGGCACAAGGTGGTTATTTAAAAATAAGCTAGATGACAGGGGAATAATAATCAGAAACAAAGCAAGGCTAATTGCTCAAGGCTACACACAAGAGGAAGGCATAGACTATGATGAAGTCTTTGCACCAGTTGCAAGGATTGAGGCAATAAGAGTGTTTTTGGCATATGCATCATATAAGAAGTTCACAGTTTACCAAATGGATGTAAAGTGTGCCTTCTTATATGGTAAAATTGATGAAGAGGTCTATGTTTCTCAACCACCAGGATTTGAAGATCCTGATTACCCTCACAGGGTGTACAAGCTTGATAAAGCTTTATATGGACTTCATCAAGCACCAAGAAAATGGTATGAAACACTGTCCAAGTTTCTCCTAAGACATGGATACAAGAGAGGAACAATTGACCAGACACTCTTCCTCAAACATGAACATCAAGATCTCTTAGTTGTTCAAATATATGTTGATGACATCATATTTGGATCAACAAACAAGAGACTCTGTGAAGAGTTTGAAGCCTTAATGCAATCTGAGTTTCAGATGAGTTCAATGGGAGAATTAACTTTCTTCTTAGGATTACAAGTTCATCAGAAAACAGATGGCATCTTCATCAATCAAGAAAAGTATATCCTTCAAACACTGAAGAAATACAACCTTGCAGACTGTGCATCATGCAAAACACCAGCATCTACTATAGATAAAATTGTACCAGATCCAACAGGGAAGTCTATTGATCAAAGATTATATAGATCTATGATAGGATCATTAATGTACTTAACTGCTAGTAGACCTGACATAATGTTTGCTGTGTGTGTGTGTGTGCTAGGTATCAAGCAGATCCAAAGGAGTCTCACTTGAATGCAGTAAAGAGAATATTCAGATACCTCAAAGGGAAACCATCACTTGGACTTTGGTATCCCAAAGAAGGAGACTTCAAGCTTTACTCCTATTCAGACAGTGACTACGGAGGATGCAACAACAATAGAAAATCAACAACTGGAGGATGTCAATTCATAGGACCAAGACTTGTGTCTTGGCAGTGCAAAAAGCAGACAAATGTTTCAGTATCCACAGCTGAGGCTGAATACATAGCTGCTTCAGCAGGCTGCTCCCAGGTTCTATGGTTACAAAATCAATTACTTGATTATGGTTACAATTTTCTCCAGACACCAATATATATAGACAATTCAGCTGCTATGTTTATCACTGCTAATCCAGTCCAACATAGTAAAACTAAGCATATAGAAATCAGATACCATTTTCTAAGAGACTGCTCAGAAAAGGGACTAATTAAGTTGATCAAAGTGGACACAACAAATCAGCTTGCTGATTTATTTATTAAGGCCTTTGATTCAGTAAGATTTAAGTTCTTAATTGAATCATTAGGCATGATCAACTTAGAATAAGTTCAAAACATTAACAACAGGTATATAGGCTCATTAACTGTGATCATATGTGTAAGGCTTTTGATAATCTACGGATATGATAGTATGCTATAAACATGACATATATCCTGCCTGCACCCAACCAACTAACTACTGATCTGATGCGTTGAATATATGAATAGGTTCATCCTGAGTGGAAAATAAGCTATGTCATGCTCAACATAAAGCCAAGATGACTTAGTATGGATAAGTCATTTGAGGAGTTAACAAGTAAGTCTCATCAGAAAGTACACAACTCATCACTTATGCACACTTACTATGTTGTAACACCTTATAACCTCTATCTTTGCGCATCATGACCTTCTGTTTTGCGTAAGCAAAGACCTGGGTCAAAGGGCACCTTTGTTTTATGTAAGTAAAGATCTGGTGACCTGATGCTGATCATTAAAAGTTCCAAAAAGAACTGCTCCCAAAAGAATCCTAAAGGATCAAATACATAGTATTCAATAAGCATTCATAAAAGGCATTAATAAGATTTCAAAGAAATCTTACGATAGAGCTTATAATCTACGGAACATGGTATGTGTGATAAACTGATGAATTGATCACAATCTGGGAGACAGACTTTCATACACCTTGCATGATGCATTCATCCTTGTTTATCTTTAATTCTTACCAAAACATGATAACTAGCCGGACATGCCCAACATACACTCTAGGTTGAACTTCTGCGGATCACCATATTTGCAATTTGCACTAGATCTAGTAGGCTTTTTACTCAACCAAAATAAGCAGGAATGTGTCTGATTTATAGTATGATCCTTAGTTTCTCAACCAATTGCCTGCCACAGAACACTATACTCATGTGATTTTCAGTTACACATTCACTGATCATGCGATCTTCGTATAAATTTTGATAAACTCATCCGTAGATGATTAATCACAAATTTAGGGGGAGTAAGTATAAATGATCAATTAATTCCCTTAATCTAAGCAGTATAACTAATCAATTAATTCCCTAATCAATTAATTCCCTTCGGAACCGAAGGTGTACTATGGAAGACATGAGCTATCTTCCGTAGATACAGTGAAATCTGTTCATCCGCAGATGCTTCTGCGAAAGACAGAATGGGTCCACTTCCGTAGAAAACTATGATTTCCGTGAATATTATACTTTGCTTAATTATGTGATCATTATATGCTATTAATTATTAGGCATAGTTAATAACCTCGGAGGGGTAAAAAATGTAAATAGGTCCCACATGGTAGACAGCCTGTCTGAAAAGGTATAAAAAAGGTACTCTAACCGTTGGCCTTTCTATTTTCAAAACACTCCGACCTAAAAACCTCTTCATCCAAAACCCTCTTCTTCATCGTCTACATTGAACACTAGGCTAACACCACTGTCACCATGGCTAATCGGTTCGTAAAAGACCACAATGTCTGTGCATTTCTGAATCCAGATGTGGAGGATGAATGCAGAGACATTATAAGATACCTGAGAAAACACGACTCTTCTATGCGCTGACTGCTGACTCAGTCATCTATCTATCCACATGATAGATTTCTGGAATACAGCTGCAATAGTCGAAGGAGATGAAGGAACCATGATCACTGCGACCATTGGGAACTTACCCCTTTGGGTAAACGAAGGAATAATCCGCAGTGCCCTAGAACTGGGAGAGGATGAACAAGGTCATCCGGATGTATTCGACCATGAATACATCCAGAAGGTATTCAATCTAATGGGCTACGATGGTGACTATCAACACGGAGAAATCAAGAAGGGTAGGCTATGCAAGCCTTACCGGTTCCTCTGCCATACTTACCTCAAGTGCATCTCCAACCGGAAGTCCGGGTTAGATAGATTCTCACGCCATCTCATCTGGGATCATAGGAATCTTTGAAGGAAGAACCTATAATTATGCCAAATACATCATGAACTGCCTTTGCGATCATGTGCAAGTGCAAAAGGAGAACAAGATGTTCATGTTCCCTCGGTTCCTCCAACTGATAATTAATGAACAAATCCCTGAAGTGGAAAGAGAAGGTGATATAGGTGTACAGAGCCACTTAACAAATCCCTTCTCAACAAATTGAAAGGGCAGTATGAAGGAGGCGGTGTGGAGATGTTTGCTCATGTACGAGATGAGAATGAGGACATTCCTCAGGAGCTGCTGTGGGTTGAGGAACCACAAACTGAAAGCTCATCAGCACCATCTACACACTCCCAGCCTGAAACACCAACATGCTTCACCCAAATCACCCCAACAAGAATCACAGCCACCACCATCACCCATCCACTTGACATCTTCAAGTGAGAATACTGAACCCATCTCTCCTGGCCAATCACCAATATCAATCAACACTGCTTCTACTAAAGTAGTTGGTCAGGATGGGACTCAACCTTCACTCCCACACTCACCAATCTCCATAACATCAATTGATACTGGTGCCACAAAGCCCATATCTCCTCTACCACCAACTGAACCAACCATCTCACCCACTCTACTGAACCCATTGACAGCCCAACACCAACAGAAGAGCTCCACCTTGATGAGGATGTTGATGAAGCTATTAATGATGAAGATACAGAAGAAGTTTGTATTGATGTAAAAGAGAAAGATAAAGAAGAGGAAGTTAAGCAAGAAGAGAGTGCTTACATTGATGTCATTGCTTACAATGAGAATGACCTGAATGAAGAAGAAATCAATGTAAGCAAAAGCTATTTGGTGGCAGAATACAACAACCTTGTCCTGAAAGGGAACAAAAAGCTAGAAAAGATAAGAAGGTAAAGAAGGAGGTGAAGGAGAAAGATGAATTAATAGAGAAGCTGGAGAGTAGATTGAAGAGTCTGAGGGAAGATGCAGTGATGAATAATGAAGTAATTGATGCTTTGAATGATTTGGTTGATGAACAAGCTGAAAGACTGAAACTGAAAGATGATGAGATTGAAAGGTTGAAGAAGAATTGACTGAAGCTGAAAAGAACAAAAGTGATTCAGCACTGATCACCTACAGCAGGAAAAGGAAATACTTAGGGAAGACAGTTGATGCATCTGGAGAATCAACAAAAGAACTAAACCAGATTCTACAGAGCATCAAACCCATTGAAGCAACAAGTAGAAGAAAGTGACTCTGAATGGAAGAGCTGATAAAAGAAGAGTCTGAAGAAGTCAAACTAGAAAAGTTATTGACTACTGATGACATAGTAGAGGAAAGACCACAGTCATCCATGTTCATGCAGTTAATCAATCATGGATTTCCATATGACTTGGTCGAGAAGATGAATATAGGAGAAATGATTAAAGCTTTAAAAGAATTTGATGCTGCAAGACTGATGCTTCCAGTCTGCACTTATGAAACATTCTCCAAGTACAAGGCAATGGAGAAGATCAGGAAGGAATTGGGCCACTGTGAAACAAGCAAGCTCACTAAGTATAATATGACATGCTGGCTACAAAGTCACAATTATCTACCCCATGAGCTAAAGGGAAGAACAGTTGGTGAGCTCAGAGCTATGATGGATCATGTTATGAAAGAAGAGCTAAACACTGGTGTAAAATTCAGATCCGGAGCTCCCAACCCTGCCTATCAACAACCAATTCAAACTCCTGCTGAACCCACCATGGTCAAAGCCAAAGATATGCATAAGGGAAAGGAGAAAATGATCAGAGAGCCAAGGGATTTAGTCCCACACAAGATCTGGCCTCTAGGCACTGCTGTGAGAGAGATCACTGAGCAAAAATGTACATTAATACAATTTTTGATCTCATCACAAGGCCTGAAGAAGCAAAGGATCATCAAATAATAGCTTGGAAATATGATGGTGAATGGGACTATGCACTGATTAAAAGGCATCTGGCATGGTGCAATACTTCCCATGAGTAGAATTTCTACTAGCCCTGCCAGATGTAGACCTTCATACACTACAAAACATTCCCATCACCAATTACCCATAAGTCCAAGAGGAAGAGACTTCTCCAGACTTATGACCAAACTGAGTCATAAGTTCAAGGGAGATGTTCTCAGGAAAGCAAGACTGGTTGATGCAAAGCACATGAAGAGAAAGCTCAGGAAGTCTCAGCCCAAATCTCTATTGGTTGATGAAGAATTTTTGACAGAGAGTTGGAGCTGAAGACAAAGCTTATGCATCAGTCAAAACAATAGAAGGCAACAGTTTACATTCCTATTACTGATTGGGGATATGTAGAAAAGAATAAGGAACTGGTTCTGTTGAGGAATGATCCTTAAAAGAAAGCAGCCAGTATAAGGATTTTTGACCCAATAGAAATAAAGTTGCTGCACCCAAGCTATACCTCCTATCTGTATGACAAATATTTTCCAAGGCTGCAAGATCAACAATCTCAGAATGACTTGTGCTTATATGTACATCTTATCCAAGTCATAGACAAATTGCATGCCAAGGCTCATAAGAGGAGAAAGTATGAAGCTGGTCAGCTTATTGGGACTAAAATAAAACCAATAACAGAGTTGAGGATTTCAAAACAGGACGAATTGGAGGTGGTGTCAGACAATAGTGTTGTTGCAACACTCACCACTGAAGAGGATGTCCTGGGTATGGAATTCAAGACATTGAAGAGGATGAGCAGAAGGCAGATTAAATGCAAGTATGAAGATCAACAAGCTGTTGCAGACTACTTCAAATCAAAGATTTTGGCAAGAGTGAATGAGCTTAGAGTGCTAAACCAATGATTACTAGAGTCTAAACCTAAGGGGGAGTACTGTTAGGGATAGAATTCATGTATAGGTTTAGATGATAAGATCACTCTTATAATCATAATTGTAATTATTATTCTTGATGATATAATATGAATATATTTGATTATAATTGTGTTTATGAATTAAATAACATTTATTTTGCACTTCATTTAAAATATTCATCTATGATATGATGTATTTCAGAATGTATGTGTGAATGTGTCGAAAACATTAAACTGTGTCAATCTGGAAAATTGACCAAGTGTTGGAACAACTGCGGATGAATAAAGTGTTCTTCCGTAGATGTTCTCAGGAACATAACTGAAGAATGTACATCAGTGGATCTCATACGGAAGAACAACTTCAGCTGAACAAGAAAAGAAGTGAAGCTGCTGAAGGGATTGCTGCAGAAGACAAGAACTCCTGCGGAAGCACAAGAACAAGTGCAGTACAACAGTTGCTGCGGAAGACAGGCTACCTGCGGAAGAGTAAATTCCTGCGGAAGACCAATTTAACTCCGAAGTCAACATAAAGTCAACAAGTCAATGTGGCAGAACAACAACATTAATGGCGACGGAAGACATATTATTCAAGCGAATATTTCACGTCACATCAACAACTTTATTCATATTAGATTCGTTGTAAATCTCAAATTCCAAAGCCGATAAACATGGCGAGGATTTGGATAAGTTTAATTAGCTTAATTATAGCAACAAAATAGCTAGCAATAGAACAGAATTAAATCTCTCTCTATATATATTATATATATACGAGATCAACAACATAGATCATACACATAACAACAGTTGAGAATCATTAGAATCATCAGCAATCATTATCTGAATCATTGTATTCAAGATCAGCAACATCAATAACAACAAGAAAGCATTACGTTAAATATTATTGAGTTCTCTCGGTTTGATTATTCTTATTTTATTGATTGATTTTAGTATTATCAATACTTGTTCAAATCAAGTCTGATAATTCCTGAACGATCCTTTGATTCACAAATGATAACTAAATAAACTAGAAGTAAATGTCGCACATTTCTATGGCTTTACTTTCATCCATTGTCGCGTATTTAAAAGTAAATTATCAGAATATAATAATAATATGTAATATACAAGCCAAATCTTTTTACTGTAATTAAAGGGGAACTACAAGTGACGCCTATCAGCATCACATTTATTCTCATCAAAATGTCCCGTTTCTCTCTCCTATTATTTAATTACATAATTATTAATAATATTATTTAATTTTTTTAGGTTAAAAATAGTTTTTAATAAATCAAGAAAGAAATCTTATTATTAATGTTATTATTTATATTTTATTTAATAAACATTTTATTTATGCAAGGGTTTACTAGAACTAGTCTTTCATTAATACTCTTTCATTAATACTCGAGTTAGACATATAAAGAGTAGATATCTATTCGACGGGAAACGCACTCAGCAAAACTAAAAATACTAAATAATATAGTTTCTCACCAAATTTAAAAATGTTTTATAAGTTACACATTTTGTGCAGAAAGTTTTAAATTTTACTTCTATAATATACCTTTAACAATCAAATATTACAATCACCCCCTTAAATGTTAAGCAATCCCCAAAAACCCACAATTAATCAAGATTCTTTTTGTTCTGATACAACTCTTTTCCTCCTAGCTTTCTTCACAGCAACAGTTTTCTAAGAAAAAGAATATTTTATTTTTATTTTTTATTTATCATTTATCTTCACTTCCATTTTATTTTTATCTTTGTCTCTCTGTGTGATGGGAAATGAGAACGAAAACTGGAACAAATGATGGTACATGGATTTGTTTGTAAGTTATACAACTTCAGTGACAAATTTATGAAATTATATCACTTCCCTGTAGAAACCAACCATTAGGAATAATATATAGAGTAAATTACAAATATTGTCCTGTAAGTATTGTAAAAATTATGGATCTTGTCCTTTAGTGTCTTTTATTTAAAATTTGTCACATTTTTCGTCATTTTCACTAACAAAAATTAATTTTTTTGTTAGTTTTTTGCAAATGATAATTTTACCCTTATCAAAAAGACTCGATGTGTAATTTTCATTATGTATCTTTTGTTTTCTTTCTTTTTTTAGTTACTTATACTTTGATTTTTCTATTTATTTCATCACATTTGTTTTATAAACTAATTAGTTTCAATACTTTTTTATAAAATATAACTACAGTTATAAATGTTCCGATTAGTTGGTATAATAATTGGTATAATTTTAACTTTTACTTTATCACTTTGATTTATTTCATTTTACTTCATCACGTTTCTCTATGCTTATCGAAAATCTAAATTATTGATTTATAATCCAATTGATTTATTAAAACACGTATTTTATAAATTGTACACGGTCACTATTTGTAGCTTAATATTGCCTAGTCTATACATCTAAACAATTTAAGATGAAAACTTTATAAAATTTAGTTGGTTTCACTTTGAACTAGATCTCCAAAATAAAAAAACAAAATCAAAATCAAAATTTAAACTGTTTAGTAATAAATAACTTCGTTTTTTAGATAAACATGTTACGTAATTTATTTAATTAAACTTTTAATAGTTGAAAATTTTTAATAGATTATATAAACAAAGAATAACCTTGAAAGAAAGGTAGCTAAGAGACGCCGTAATTCTTATTTAAATTTCGATTCCAAAATTTTTTAACTTTGTTTTAGTTCATGTTTTTGTTGGAAACTTACCGGTTTTGTTTAAAAATTGCAATTTATTCAACTCTTCATATTAAGCGTACTTATGTGCATAAACGATTTGTTATTTAAAAGAAACTTACTTATGTGAGTAAATGACTTGTTATTTAAAAGAAACTGTAATTCTATTCTTAAAGTATTTAAATGGAATCGTCGGAAGTGAAGAAACAAATCAACATAGTTAATCTAGTGGTTCGAGTGGATGTTGCATTTTATAGACGTAAAGAAACAACGCCAAAATCAGTTACGTTTATTCAATGTTTAATGATTAGTTATGTTTATGTTTATGCTTAATTTATGTGTTAATTAATAATATTTTAGTTATTTATGTAAATTTTATTTTTTATTTAAAAAATTATGAGTTCACTAAATTTTATAGTTTTTATTAAAAAGTAAATAACTTAAATGAACAAATAAAAAAATTATAATAAACTAAAATTTTATAAGAAAATTATATTTAATAAAAAAATAAATTAATTAATGAATGATATTTAAAATAAGTTTGGATAAAAGTGGTGAGAAAAAATAGAAAGAAGGATTAAGTATATAAAAACAAATTTAATTTACATATTTTATCCTTTTAAAGGTAATGACAAAAATCATTTACTAGAAACTCAACAGAAAAAGTTAACTTCAGTTAGTTGAAAAGACATAAAACGTAACAAATTTTCAAATAAATGACACTCAGTGTATTTATCAAAGTTTAAGGGCAAGATTCATAATTTAGGTATAATTAAAAACTAAATTTGTAATTTACTCTAATATATATTATAATTACGATAGCAAATGAAATAAGTAATCACTGCTAAATAAAATAAAGGGTCAATTACACTTTTCCGTCATTTGAGTTTACCCTATATTTCACTTTTCATCTTTAAATTAAGTAAAAAAATAAAAACGTCATTTATGTTTGCATTTTGTCACAGCTTAAGTATTTTTTTCACTAAATAATGAACGCTTTCTTTTATCTAAGGTTAAATTAAGAGCGAAAAATGTAAAGGGAAAAAATAAAAGAATTTAAAATGAGACATACAAATATGAATAATATTTTTGTTATTTCTTTATTTTAATGGTGAAAAATAAAATGTAGGATAAACTTAAAGGACAAAAATGTAATTTACTCTTATAATAAATATTAATAATCCAACTAAATGATAATACCTTCACAATAAGGGTAAAGACTATCTCTCGAAGTTTTATTTGATATCTTCAAATATTAATCACATGAGTTGTTGCTATTATCGAATGCCAGTTGACAAATTACAGATGTACACTTTTGTAAAGGGTAAAACCTTATATGCCTCTTGCTTCATACTTTGCAATAAAAATTCAACTATAAAAAATTCAACTCTCGCTTCATATATTCAACCATACGTACAAATAGTTGTTGAACATGCGAAACCAACGTCTAAACGGTTTGACATTATAAATTGGGTTCTCAAAAATATAATCTTTTATAAGACTGGATGTTAGCTGTCTCACTGTCTTGATTTATTTGAATGTGTCTTGAAAGAGTGATTAGTAGAATGTAACATATGTTGAAAATATATAAGTGCAGGACCGGTGAAGGGTGGTCAATACAACAGTTTCACAAGGTGGAGAAATATGAAACACTTAGCAGATCAAATAGAGAACCGGTTAGCTGATACAAAGAGCACAAGTAAAAGAACAAGAACAAGAACACTCAAATATGGTTTTCAAGAATGATGTATATATTGCTCTCAAGTTCTTACAAGTGTTACAAAGCAACATGAAGATACAAGTACTTGAGACATTTTATACTACATCCTCCAGCCGCCCATACTTTGAAAGCCAGCTGGATACACTAATCTAGACAACATGATCAATATAGAGTCAAAAGATAGATTGTTTTTTGACTAATGACCATGACATGTCATAGCTCACATCCTTATCTATTACAAAAAGGATAAAAGTACATAGTTGGAAAGTTACAGACAAAAGACTTTAATCTACAGTTGACAAAAGCATGGACTTTTCACAAACTCATATAAGTTGGTCAGTCTTCAGAGTGGCAGCGGAAAGTGGTTCAGTTTTTGTCAAAAGGTGATTCAAAGAAACATGTCTTCTCTGTCTTCGGAAGAAATCAGTCTTTGGCTTCGGAAGACTTTGTCTCTGAAGCTTCGGAAGACTTCATCTTTGGCTTCAGAAGATATGGTCTTTTGACTTCGGAAGATTTGATACTTAGCATAATTCGTTGAGTTGTATCAAATATTTCGAAGTAACTTCCATGTACTTCAGTTTTGCATGCTGAAAGATCTTGGTTGTTCTTTGGTTGCGTTAGCCTCTAAGGTTATTCCTTACAATAAGTAATATTTATAGGGCTAAAATTTGAAAAGAAAAGTTATTAGTCAAAATAGTTGTTAAACATCTAGATCATGTGAAGCAAAACGCCCCATGCGTCACAATAGCACCCTCGCCCAGTCTCACGGTCCAAGGGGACAGTGTTCCTAATGCTGAGCCGCCTTCGTGACACTCCGCCCACCCACTCGCGGTGGTATAACACTCCACCTTAAAGTTAAAAGAATCTAAATGATTATAGTTTAAAAAACTAAATTTTAAATCTTTGGGCCTATCATGAATAAGAAAATATACTCAAAGGATGGCTAAAATGTGACCTGCAGTCCTACAATATGTTCTCTCTTGTGTACATTTAAATTTAAAGCGTACACAACACCTCTAAGTCTTTTACATCTATATATATATATTTACTACTATATAATACAAAACTTTAAGATAACTTATTAATTTCTTCTTATTTTAAAACATCATATGAAAAATCATAATGTATTTTTGTTAATCTTTCTAGATTTCTTTCATATTTGTCCTTTATTTGATAAGAGTTTTTACTTTTAACATATATTTTTAATTGATATCCATGTCTTACCAAATACCATATATTTAGTAAGTATCATAACGATATAATAACGAATCGTCAAAGCATGTGTAAATATCAATTATTATTGTGACGTGCCTATGTCATTAAAATCACCAAAACCAAAATAACCCAAAAAACTATAATTGTGACGTTCTTGTATACGTTCAAAACCGAACCGCGGCAAAGCACGGATCTAATCCGCTAGTATCTATTTATAGAGTTCTTTAAAAGTAATCACCCGTGTAAACGGATAATGTAACAAACACGCAAGTGCTAACAAACTACTTTAATAAGTTCTACTTGTTATGTCTAGCGTTTCATTTCTACCTACCAAACACTACCATTCTCTCATTAGAAATAGATTCTAGACCGGTCCTTTAACACAACTGTTGTTCAAACCAAACATCACCAAATCGCTTACAAAATTTCATCAATTTGCACAATTCCATGCAATAACAAACCCGAATTCGTGGGAATGGGTATTAATACAGCGAGTATTAAAAACAAAAATCCAGAATAGAACAATGATATATGTATATATTGAAACAATCAACATGAAGCGGATCGTTTCATTTGAGGTTTCATCTGTTTGTCTTCCTCAAGTGATATCATACCCAAATGAGATGGATCTTCGAGCATCATTTTAGCCACCAAGTAACCGGCTATGGACCATGTTTGGTTCTTCCGAGCTTGTTTTCCTACGTACCGCCCATGCTTTCCATCATAATATTCAGGCCACCCGTCCAACAGTAATCTGCTTTCAGCTAACTCAATCGCGCGCTTTGCAATCTGGGGTCTTCCTGCCTTGATGCATGCCGCCGTTAAAAGCCATAAGAGAACTGAAACAATGTGAAAAGAAAGATTCTTCAAAAACAAGTTCCCTTTTTAGAAATTCACACTACAAAATGCCACAAGAATGTCATCATGATGGAAACATGAGGTAGGTGGTGATTCTTTACACAACATAAAATAATATTCAGACTTTGGATGTCATCTATAACCCGTTTAATAAACAGGTCATGTGGGCCTTTCGGGTATATATGTGTAACCTGTTTACTGTTTAGTTAAAACAGGTCGGCCGTTCAAAACTAAAATAGAAAATATATACCTTATAATACCAGCCAACCTATTTACAACCCGTTTAACCAGTTTGTTATAACCCGCCAACCCATTTACAACTTCATTACAACCCATGTCCAACACCATCAACCCGTCAACCCATCCACAACCTGTTTAACTCATTAGATAAATGATTACACACGATTTTAAGTGTTTCTAACGCTTGGGGTTGATAAATTTGACACAAAAAAATATACAAGTTGTGTTCATGTTCTAAATTCAACCCGCCACGACTGCCACCACTAATTAGAGGTGATAATTTTGTCTCATTTACTTGTGAACAGGATGACTCAATTATATTCTCTGAAAATAAAGGAAACCGGTCAAAAGTTGACCGTTTGCAATGCCTAAAACTCCATAAATCATGTTACTCAAGATATTATGATACTACTAAGATAATATTATTTTTGTAACCATATTCAACACACTAATTATTTGTAAAATAAAATAACATAAAATATTTGAACAAAATGTTCTAGGGTCAACCCAACCCAATTGACATGCACAAAAAAGTTACCTCTTTTGACCCCCATCCCATTTTTACCCACAGAACCCGCTCGACCTGACTATTCAACCCCCTATATATTTGTTCAAGCTCTGCCACTGATGTCAACGATGACAAACATACATGTTCCACAAACTGGTATGTAGGTGCATACATATGTATCGGATTATGTGATGTACAAAAAATTAATCGGGTTATGTTTTACTTCTAATCGGTCAAGTGGGTGATAGTATACTTTTTGTAATCTTATTTTACACACATGATATATAAGATAATTTAAAAGAACAAGATCTAAGAAAGTTTTCACCTGGCCAAGATCCACCATTATGATAACTCCAGCTCGTATTTTTCGGGTCACAACCTGTAACGATTCTCCATTCATGACTCTCCATAGCCGGATAACAGATCTTTAAAGGCATTTCACCCACGAGTTCTTGCCAACGTGATTCAATAAGGTCCATTATAGCAGAACTTTGTTCAGGAGTCGCTAAAGATGACAATATAGCCACACAATTCCCCAAACAAAACCACCTGAAATCCATTTTGGCAGGACTCACGTTCCCGATGAAGTAACCGCCCCGTGTTGGCATGAAATCGAAAACCCAATCAGGAAGTGAATCGGGAATGACATTGAACTTGTTGACAGCTGTATGTGAGTATTCTTCTGTTTTGTAACGGTATATGTCGTTTAGTTGTTTAATGTCGAGCCAAAAATAACTTCTCATGTGAAAGCTTAAAGCGTGAAGGCGTTTGACTATTCGGTCAATGCAATCGTTACCCTCACAATCACGTTTCAGAAGAAATAATGCACATCTTAGAGCCATGAAAAACAATGCTTGTATCTCGATTGGGTACCCGTAAACGCCCTGATGGAAAAAAAATAAGGAAAATAAAGCCTCATACATCATATAATTAAAAACCAATATTGTTATTGAAATAATATAATTTTATTGAATCTTATTCACCACATACTAACCATTCGACGATCAATCATACAACACCCATCAGCACAAAGCAATGTCGGGAACGTATCAAACCCTTCAGAAAGACACAAAGTCATGATAAGACGAATACCCCTTTGTATTTCGGGCCTTTCAGACAAAGAAGTGTCACCAGTTGACTTTGTATAGGCCCGAAGCAAAATAATCCACCAAAACCCCGAATCAACGGGAGCCACACGACCAATGGCACTTTCACCATAATCAGCCAATATGGTCTCTGTGTTCCTGACCGGGTTGTGAAGCACTTTAAAACTTGCTGGCATTACACCTTCTCCTAACTTGAAATTGTCTACCTTTTTTTCACGGGATTGAAGGAAAACGGTTTTTAAAAGAAAATTCTTTACTATGTCGGGCTCTCCGTTCATCAAGAAGGCCAATGCACTAGGCACAAAATCTCTTACAAAAACCTGTACGAGAATATAAAATTGCATTAACACTCAAAAACAATCAAAAGAAGAAGGATAAGGTGAATTTAACATTGTAATCACATTCAAAGCTTATGGCTTGCAAAAAGGGCGGGTCAACATGGGTAAAATTTTTATGTGCGGGTCAAGCCATTAAAGCATTACAATACAAGTTAGAACATGTTCGGGGCATTTTACCTGTGTGACCCATTATCAAACAAATACAAACCTGAATTAACCAGTCATCTTGAACAGATAAAAACACGATATTATGCAAATAGTCAAAATAACCGAAATGGGAAGCAGTTTAAAGATTTCACCTGATCATAGTTAAGTTCTTCTGAAGAGTTATCAAGTGCAGCAATAGTCCCAACTGGTTGACCACGAAAGTTGACCAAAGACCGTCTCAGCGCCTCCCAAGCTTCTCCTACGATTGGATGAGGCTCAAAAATACCACTTCTAGGTGTTCCAGTCCATCTCCCCGGGGAATAAACACCATCAAGATTATCAAACGCACGTGATGAATGTTCACTTGTTTTATAGAAATTATTGCGTGGTGACATGGTAATTGACATTTCACTAAATGATCTCTCATCAAACGACCTTTTTCTCTCTATGTTAAGTGGCCTCGGCTTTTCTAACAATCTTGAAAGATCCGAGTCATCAATTTCAAATATAGAAGGTGCGGTTCCTTCTTCCTCCTTCGCCTTTACTGAACCATTTGAAGTCCTGTCTACAGTTGATGAAGCCATTTTCTATGGACTTTTTAGAAAAAGTATCTGTAGTTTTCACAATACATTTAAAAAAAACATGTAAATAAATGAAGTCAAATGCTGTAATCTTCAATACATTAACACAAAAAGACATATTACTTCTCCAATTTCATTCCTGTAATCACTTGATACCCATGGTTGCAATCTATAACAACCAAAAGTCAACCCTCATGCACCAAGACTCCTTGGCTTCTAAAAGGTGTGTTTATCATTCAGACTCGATATAAACTCGAAGAATCGAGTCAGGACAGATCACTATGACAAATGAAAAATCACCACTCAATTCCTAACTTTAAGGGAAAAAAGCTAATCTTGATTTCTAAACTCGAATAATCCTTCAAAAATGCACATCCAAACGCCCCAACGACTGTAATCTTCCAACCAAAATGAGTAATCAAAGTTCATATTCATCTCCATTTCATCAGATGCAGACAAAATTACTTATTTTTTAAAGGGTGTAAGATCTTTCATCCAAAAGTCAAAAAAAGAAATCTTTAATTTCAGATCTGGTCAAACATCACAATCAAATGTAAAATGTGCAAAAGAAGCAAAGAAATCAATCAATCAAATTTACTTCAATGAGTCAAGAACATTTCTTTACTACAATTTCACATTTCTCAAACTGAATCAAACAATAACAACATATACCGACTCATGTTCTTCGACGTTGACTTGTTTCCAAAATCTGATGAGTAAAAACAATCGAAACCCACAAGTAATATCATGAATCAAACAACATACACAATGCTAGACCCCTAAAAATTGAATCTTGAACGGAGTCACCGACAGAAAACCTAAATCTTTAAAAGACCCAAATCCTAAATCACTGGAATATGAAGTGGGGAAAGAAGAATCAAACCTTGAAAGCTTTGTGGATGAAGAAACTTATGAAACTTACGAAACGGGCATTGAAGGCATCATCATCCAACTCAAGAAATATGGATCAAAAGAGTATAATTTATTCGAAATGAAGGAATGTGACCCTTTACTGAACATGCCGGTGACTAAAAAGATTGACTTAATTCCGGATAATATGTCTGGATTTCACTTTTTAGTATTAGACTTAAAGAAACTACATGTTTAGTATTAGACTTAAAGATTGACAAATGCCGATTTGTCAAACTTAACACATTTTATTCGTAAAACGGATAGACCAGTTAAGTTGGTGCGAAAGAACCAAAACAGTTTTAACTTTAAAAACAGAACAAAGTTATAAAATCCTATTGAACCCATCCGAAATTTAAAGGAAAATCATAAATTAAACTATATGCCATTACAGTCTCACCCAATGAAATAACCGTAATATCTTAATGAATAATTAATTCAATAATATCTATAAAAAATAAGCAATTGTGAAAAAAACTTATAATCATATAATTTATAAATATTATGAAAGTTATTTGTCTTATCTAAATCTAAGGTGCAACAAAATTCAAATCAGAGTATGAGCAACATAGTTTTACGTTCATAAGAAATGAGGGGTTATATAATACTTCAAATATAAATGTATAATCATGCACATAATTACTCCTATGAATCTTGAATGGGTTGTAATATTTTCTAGATTTAGCATGATAATAACACTAACAGGTTGGAACAACAAAAATTCAAAATTAACAATAAAATGAACAATGAACACATAAATTACTGAATTTATGAAAACTAAACAATCAGACTACTAGCACAAGCAAAACACATTGTTTGTCTCACATATTGCTCAAAAGATCAATGAGATCGATGACATCATAATCTCACTCACAGAAAAGAAAGAACCCCTAGAACTTCGTTAACCCTAAAAGCACCCTGATACAACGTATATAGACTCCACAAGAATCAACATATCCAGCAACAACCCCTTCGCACTTAACAACAACAGTCCTTGAAAAGAAGTAATATCCACATTGCATCCTCGAACTGTATTACCCTTATAAAAACACAAGAAACATTATTAGAATTGAACTGAACAGAACACAAAATACTAAATACAACAAGGTGTATATCATTCATGAGATCTTCAGGACAGCAATTCAAATTGACGAAACCACAAATATATATATATATATATATATATATATATATATATATATATATATATATATATATATATATATATATATATATATATATATATATATATATATATATATATATATATATATATATATATATATATATATATATATATATATATATATATATATATATATATATCGGTTTCTCTATCTAACCCTAAGATGACACGACCTTCGCCTCTCTTTCAAACCCATCACCGATAGTTGCCTCTTAGCCCTCTCGCTCAATTTGTTTGTAGAAACCACCGCCAACTGCCGATTCAATAAATCATTAATCACCAACACATCGACTAAGCTATATACAAGATCCATGTCATGGTATGATCACCGACAACCACCACGTAGTACATCACCAAGTATATTGTTGACCTCACCTAGGTTCTGGATTGATCGTTAATAAGTAGAACAAGATGTATCTTACTTTTTTCACATACAGACTTGTCCCTTTTTCATGTTGGAATCCAATATGAGTCGTGTGAAAGTAATATGTTAGTTAAACCAAAATCATAAGATATTAACTAGTAAGTAGTTTGTCAAAAGAAAATGAAGTTAAATTAGTATTTGTTTGTTTTTGTTCCTGTTAAGGTACCAGTTGCATTGGTTTCTTTATGTTGTTTCATTCACAGGTTAAGGTAATAATGCATCTTTTTACTCTAATAAAATGGTAATTACAAAAGACACGTAGCGGAATGTGGTAATTAGAAGGGACAAGTGACAGCATCATATTCCTTCTCATCAAAATTTTTCCGCTTCTCTCTCCTATTAAATAAATACATTAATTGCTAATAATATTATTTAAATCTTTTTTAGATTAAAATACTTTTTGAATAAATTAAGAAAAAAATCTTTTTATTAATGTTATTTCTAAAGATTATTAATTATAAGGTAAGAATTTTTTCTAAAACAACAAACTTTTTTAAAAGTATAAAATGTTTTAAAATTAGTGCTTTTAAAAAATAAAATTTTTATAAACATAAAAATAAAATTGTGAATTATGATAAGAAAGTTTTCAAAAATGATATTTATTTTAATCATTTGTTTTGAAACAAAATTTTTAAATAGATTATAATAAGGAAGATTTCAATCAAATATTATCTTAAAATATCGTTATATAATTAATAAATTTTTATTATATAAATATTTTACTTATTAAACCCGTGTAATTCAAGGATTTACTAAAGCTAGTTAGGTTATATTTATAATAAAAAAGGTATTGAGATGTCACGTGTCAACATATTAGGTTTTCCTATTTTTATTTTCATGTCTCTCTGCTAATAAATGATAATAGTATATTAATAGTTATATTATTTAAAACGTTTCCAAATTAAAAAATAGATATTATAAAAACTAAAACCCATAATTTTTTTATTAAATAACACACTTTAAAAATGTATAAGATACACAAAAAAATTTGAACAAATATCTTTTTTTAATAATTAAAAAATACAATCTTATAAAATAGAAGTTTAAAATGATATTAGTATCTTCTTTACTTTAAGTACTGACTTATATGTAACTCAATCATATCTTATTGAAAAATATAATTTTATAACTTTTATATTTTTTATTACAAACTATTTAATTTTTTATTTATTCGGTTTGTGTAACACATGGGGTACTATACCAGTATTAAAATAAGTCCGTGAATACATATCAAACTATCTATACTAATATTTATTTATACTAATAAGACAAAATAATATCAGCCACATAGTTATTTTATAACACGTTCATATCATCTTCACCTAGACTCCACCTAGGATTATCCACATGTCCTCGCCACAATAAGTTTATTATTTTTGGTAAAAATAATGACTTCAAAAAAGTTTATCTAATAAATGCTTATTTAATACTATATTAGTTATTTTTATTATAATTCTTTCTAGAAATAATTAAGGTTTCATTAAAAGTACTTTAATGAGACTTAACTTTTGTTAAAATACAAATTAATTTGTAGTTAATCATTGTTAAAACTATAATACTTTAAAAATATATGTAAAGAGGTGTATGGATATTTATGAATAATTAAATATTTTTTATACTATTGATTATAACTTAAATATATTTGTTATTTATTCTAATAATAAATAATAATTTCATTCAACTCGTGTAATACACGAGTTAGTTATAAATAAACTCGGTTAATAAGTTCTGTAAATCATTTGAAGACATTTACAACATTCTGTCGTTGAAGAATTGTGAATTTATTTGTTAATCAAGGTTTAGTGGACATTTGAATGGATTTAATGAAAGAAATTTGAAATGACAAAACAAGAAATTATAACTAAGTTTTGAAATTATAAGCTTTTACTAATTCTACGTGTAATTATCTAAGTTAAACAATTTATTAAAATGGCTAAACACAAGAAAACGACATTGCTCAAATGGATATGAATATTATTATTATTATTACTAATTAATATGTTAAATTTTCAAGAACATGAACAGTAGAAGTAGTTGCAGGATATATGTAGTTTTTCATTTCAAGTTCCAGGATAAACTCAGACATCGACGATGGTATTATAGGTTACGACACGAAACGGTGTTAACGACGAACCATCTCTCTGCAAAACTTGTGTTCTCGCCTCTTTGTTCCGACCTAAAACCCTACTGCAGTAAGTGTTCTTTCAGGGTTTCTTTGTTCTTTTGTTTTCTTCTTCTAAACTGTTTTTGTTCTTATGTTGGATTTTTAAGGCTTGATATGTGTCTGTGTTAGAACAGATGAGGCGAGGATAAACTTGAATTTCGTAATGTTTAATCGATTCTCAGTTGGAAGGTTAACTACACGTTGTTGTTGTTCAGTCTTTTATATATGTTGATTGAATGGTTGTTGTCTGCTAAATCTGAGTTGATTGATCATCGTTTTTTTGTGGTTTTGTTGGCCGTTCTCCTGGAATTACGTTTCCAGGTGTGTCATCTTGCATTCCGATTTTCTTCCTATTTCAATGCCTTTTTTTGGGTTTGTGCTTTCTACGTGTATCGATTTTGGGTGGGATAAGGTTCCTTATTGTCCTTTGTTATTGAGTATTGTGGCTTTTGTGTTGTTTATTGATTGTTTCCTTTTGTTTTGCAGGGTGTTGTGCTTGTATAGTTAGAGAACAAAGGCTTTTGGAGTTGAGTTGAAGGTATTAGTTGTTTGGTAATGCTATGTGGATTTCTTGCAACATATATGGATCTTATTCATCTACATGTTACATGTTAAATGGTATGTGATGTCTGATACGGATCACCCGACTTGACCGATAACCCATTTAAAGCCACGTTGATAGTCATTGCATTATTTGTTTTTGTTACTGCATACCCATGTTCCCATTATGCATACCCATGTTTCCATATTTTATACATGTATCATGAGTAACTCACGTCGTCTTTGAGTTGTAGCAAATAAAGTGCATTTTAGGAATATTTCTCTATTTAAGCATTTGTACTTTTCATTGGAAGATATATAAGAAAAATTGCAACAAGTCTATTTCTTTAATTTGTTTCTTTGCTTTATATTCATTTGGGAGACCACCGATCTCGAACTCGGTATCTATCAATGTCCGACGGCTATTTCGATCTGTGTCTTCCAAATTTGATTGCTAGACAATTTATGTAAGAGACATTTCAGGTCCATAATTATTTGTGGAGAATGAGTACCTTAGCTTGGTGTTATAGGTTTGTGACGTTTGTAAATGCATTTGGGGAGGCTTCAATAGTGGTGTTGGCTGTGGATTAGTCTTTCCTGATCTCAACCTATGAAGCAAATGCACCAATTGATATTCATGTGAATGAGCCGCGTAGTTGATAGAATTTCACCATTCGTAACGCAACATAGCAAGTAAAGCAACATACAAGGCATGATAGTAAGCATGAAAGAACCAATCACACAACGCGCGATATGGTAAACACCTAGTAATTTAAAATATGCAAGTCGGGAATCTGGATAACTAGTTGCTTATTAGAACATATGTTACTTTCACTTATTTGTTTTGATTGTAGTTTTGTATGAGCTTAATGTTATGGGCCTGGGCTGTCATCTAAGAAGCTGGATATGCAGGAGTCCAAGAAGGTGTATGAACACAAAAAGTGTTGGGTTTGTGAAGGCTTTGGGCTTGGGCCCATGTTTAAGTTTTCTTGTTCATTAAGTTGTTAACCCTAATTAGTCTCTATATATATCCATGTCATGCATTTGTAATCTTTGTACTGAGCAAATAAATAAAACCCTAGTTGCAGCCCGTGGACGTAGGTCACATCGACCGAACCACGTTAAATTCTCGTGTTCTTATTGCTTTCGTGTGCGTACGAGTGTTTTGTGTTTATTTCCGCTGCGTAAAGATACCTAACAACTGGTATCAGAGCATCAGGCTCTTGAAGATTTCGTACGAAACACGCCGACGTGTACCTAGGGTTTCTACCGCCGCCGCCGCCGCAATCGCCTAGGGTTCTGCGCAGCAGCCGCCGCCGCCTAGGGTTTCTGCGCCGCCGCCGTCTAGGGTTTCTGCCGTCGCCGCCGTCACCTAGGGTTTCTGCGCCGCCGCCGTCACTTAGGATTTCTGCGCCGCCGCCTAGGGTTTTGGTTGGAAGTACCGGATCTGGTTTGTCATCCTTTTGTTGACTGGTTATCAACTGTTCAGCGCGCTTGTTTTTTGAAGACTTGTCTCTGTTTTGCTATTATGGCTGAAGACGAGAAGACTGTGATCGAAAAGTTCAATGGCACTGATTTTGGTTGGTGGAAAATGCAAATAGAAGCATTATTATGTCAAAAGGATTTGGATATGGTACTGGAAAAGAAACCGGAGAGTATGGAGAAAGCTGAAGAAACAGTTTGGAATTCCAAGGACAAGAAAGCTAGAGCGGTTATTATGTTATCTTTGACGAAGAGCGTTGCTTTTAACATCATGAAAGAAACCACTGCAAGTGGTATGATGTTGGCTCTGTCAAATATGTATGAAAAGCCGTCTGCAGCTAACAAGGTGTTCTTGATGAGGGAACTGTTCATGACGAGAATGAAAGAGGGAAGCTCAGTCACCTCTCACATTAATGATCTGATGTCTAATCTTACCAGATTAGAATCAGTGGGAATAAAATTCGATAATGAGACTCGAGCTCTGGTGTTGCTATCTTCACTGCCTGACAGTTGGTCCGGGACTGTAACTGCTGTTACAAATTCTATGGGGGCTAACGAAATGACATTTGAAAAGATCCGAGACATTGTGATAGGTGAAGACACACGTTTGAAAAGTGCAAATGTTGGATCATCTTCTGAGATGTTACATGTTGGCAGAGGAAGGGAAAATAGCCAGGCAGTGGGAGTCGGGGAAAGAGTTCAACTCGGACTCGGAAAAATGTGAGGTGCTGGAACTGCAACGAGGATGGACATGTTAAGAGTCAATGTCCAAAGAAAGGTCTAAACACTGCTGCTGAGGATGTCAATGATGGTGACGTGTTAATCCTTGAGGCTGAAAACAGTGTGGATTCTTGGATCATGGATTCTGGTTCTTCGTTTCACGCCGTACACAGCGGTGAAATGATGGTGAATCTGAAAACAGGCGATTTTGGTAAGGTACGTCTCGCCGATGGCAGAATGCTTGATGTAATGGGCATGGGTGATATTGATTTGG
Organism: Flaveria sonorensis; assembly: GCA_025506505.1. Taxonomy (NCBI): domain Eukaryota; kingdom Viridiplantae; phylum Streptophyta; class Magnoliopsida; order Asterales; family Asteraceae; genus Flaveria; species Flaveria sonorensis. Next base: position 8,644,882 of record CM046440.1, on the reverse strand, counting down.
TGACTCCATTGGGAACTACATGGAACTTGAAGAATGTTAAGGTGATTCCGGTTTGAAGAAGAAATTAATTTTTGTTAGTAAACTGGATGAACAAGGACTGGAAGTCAAGTTTGGTGGTGGTAAATGGAGGGTAATCAATGGAAACCGGGTGATTGCTCGTGGTGATAAGCATAGGTCATTGTACATGGTGGAGGTACCTGCTGAGGGACTGATCAACCCGGTTAAGCAAGTCAAAGTCGGGTTCGCTAAATCTTTTGCTAAGAGAGTTCATTTTGCAAACATGAAGTCTGGAGCAGAGATTGTAGCTGAATGGGGTCAGAAGTCTAAACCAGTCAGAGGATTTTGTGACAGTGGGAGCATGGGGCATGTTCGGGTACAGTCAAGAAGAATCGTTGGGTTTTGAAGACTACGACTGGAAAATTCTCTCCTGGTGATTGTTTGCTGAATTTGGAGAGTGTTAGTGGTTCTCGGTGTATCTCTGAATCTGGTGGATCGTGTAAACCAGTTGAGACAGAGGATGGGTCGCTGGTGGAATTTGCCACGACTGAGTTGGAGCTCGGGAGAGCTTCAACTGGCCCTTCTGGTACTTGATGATGAGGGGTTGCTGCAACTAGGAGATGTGATGGAGTCTTAGCTTGTTCTTTGGGAACTGGAGGCTTGGAAGACTTGTTTAAAGATTACTGAAGTTACTAGACGACTGGATTGCTTTGTACTTGAATGGCGGGCTAGAATTTATCGCAAAGCCTTCAAGTGGGAGATTGTTGGGTTTGTGAAGGCTTTGGGCTTGGGCCCATGTTTAAGTTTTCTTGTTCATTAAGTTGTTAACCCTAATTAGTCTCTATATATATCCATGTCATGCATTTGTAATCTTTGTACTGAGCAAATAAATAAAACCCTAGTTGCAGCCCGTGAACGTAGGTCACATCGACCGAACCACGTTAAATTCTCGTGTTCTTATTGCTTTCGTGTGCGTACGAGTGTTTTGTGTTTATTTCCGCTGCGTCCACAACTTAGTCGCATGCATGCAACAGTTTGTTTGCAACGTTCATTTTTTCATTTGAATACTTAGTTTGAATAAGTAGTGGAACTAGTCTTGAGGGAATAATGGGAAACGTGGGGATGTCCAACGTTCTCCAAATTATTAGGACTTTAGATTTGAATTATTCATTTCCGTTTGTTTGGAAAAGACTATATAAGGTCATAGGTTTTATTAATGAAGAGGTAGGAATTGAGTTAAGCAAATCTCTATATCTTTCTATTTTCTATCTGCATTCTCTCTATTTTCTTTGGCAAAACTGTTCAAGAACCATTTGAATACTTAGTTTGAATAAGTTGTGGACTTTTGTGTTCATACACCTTCTTGGACTCCTGCATATCCAGCTTCTTAGATGACAGCCCAGGCCCATAACACTTAAATTAGTCTTGTTATTATGTTACACATAGACTCAGCATTGCGGCATCGATGGCTTGACACCATTCGTGGCAGTGTTATTAGACCACGACATCTCCATTATATCTGTGTGCTTTGAGTAGCATTTGGCCACATTTGTTATATTTTAGGAGGTGTTACAATCAATTCTATCATATTTCTACATCTACATCTGGTGGATAGTGAGTGTATGTCAACACCACGTTGCACACATCTAGTACTTAGAGTCTACAACCCTATGTACACCATGATTGCTACTGTATTTTTTATATTTGTATCTAGCTCATTGGGTGTTTTCTTAAATCTAAACTTTGATAAATTATCTTTAGTCTAAAATTCTGAATTATCATAGACGGTGTGTAATCCATTAATATGTTAATCTCAAGTATGTTCACCGTGTAATCTAGTTAAGTTGATCCTTTTTTGTTAAAAGATATTTTAATATGATATTTGTCTGGTAATCTTTTAAATCAAATATTTGTTATGAAGTTTGCTAATTTTGCATATGAAGTCTGTATTATGATAATAAATAACCATTTAATTCATTAAACCTACATCTGTTAACAACAATCTATTTAGTGTGTTATATTATTAGTAGTATATGTACTGTAGTTCTAAATATTTATGTTATTTCAAAGAGTTAATCTATTTAACTGCAATCTGTAATGTGTTATTTTAACATCTTATGATTTAAAAATTTGTAAATTTGTAACATGAAATCTATCAATCTAAATAATGTAATTTGCTAACCTTAAATTGAAAAAGTCTGTAATTTGGTAATATGAAATCTATAATACGTAAATCTAAAGTACGTAGATCTGAAGTTCTTTGATGTGAAAGTATTGACCTAACTTTAGTAGTCTGTTAATTTAGCATTTGTTAAGTAATACGTTAACATGTGATACACTAAGTAATCTATTAATGATATATATATATATATATATATATATATATATATATATATATATATATATATATATATATATATATATATATATATATATAGATGCATTCTATTGAAAACCAAAATTTATCAAGAACCATTCTAGACCATAGATTAACCAAATCAAAGGCTATTAATGATGGTGGCAAAAATGTAATTTTCACCACCCTTATTTACTAATAACGATCAAACAAAAGGGTAATATTGTAATATTGGTAAAAGATTAATTAGATCGTGGGACACGTTCTATTTTGAATCTTCATCCAACATTCCAATATGCATCTCTAATACTTATATGCGTAATTAATTATAAATTTCTACGGCATGTCTAGATTTTTAATATTTTAGTTAATATATATAAACGCATATCATAGTCCACACCGATCACATTGAAACACCCTGATTAAAATATCATACTTAATTTATTATATAAAATAGCATCTATACAACTTATAAATATGTATAAAATAGCTTTCAAACATTAGAAGATGAAAAGATATATTCACATAAAAATTTAACATTTTTATATTAAAAAATGTTAGTGTGGATTTCTGTTATTTTTCTGTAAATATGTATTAAGATAGAGTAAGGGGTTGTTTGGTAGCATCTGAATCAGACTCTTAATGGTTCAAATGTCTGAATGATTTAGCACTTAATAGTTCGGACTGTTTGTTTCGCGAGCAAATGTCTGAATGGTTCAGACATTTGCCTCTGAATGGTTAAGCATTATACTAGTTAAGAGGTAATGCTGAATGGTTAAGACCTCTTATCTGAATTGGTCAAACATTTGCCTTTAAATAGTTAAGCGATATACTAGCTCTTAATGGTTCAGACATCTTAATAGTTCAGCAATTAATGGTTCAGACATTTGGTTCAACACTTAATCATTCAGAAATTGCTAAACAGCCCCTAACTATAATCTGTAATTACATATTTATTATTAGGAATGGAGGTCTGAACCCTCGACTTACCATTTGCTACATGTTAGTAATAGAGAGTGTATGTAATCATTGAATATGCATGTATTGTTAATTGTGCATTAATGCATCTTGAGCTTGTTATGCATTCATGCATCTGATTGTTGGGTGCGTAGTGATATAATGTTATTTTGTGTTAATGCATTGCATGCTTGAAACTTATACATGTGTTTATCAATCATTTTATATTAGAGTTGGTACACTTTAACCCCACATTCAATATTAATTACTTACCACAATAATGTAGTCTTATCAAGAAATATCAATAAAACATCTTATACAAACAAACAATTAAAAGGTAATTGTCATAATGAGGGAACAAATAAATATCAACCTCTTAGAGAGTTAAAACCGCAACCAAAACATAAATTTAGAGACTTGAAAGCACATATAAGAAGGCTTCATATACACGATCAAAAAGTTAACAGCATCCAATAAGTAACCTGAGAGAGATTCCAAGCATAAACCATAGTGATGCTACATGGACATCAACAAATTTGTATAGATTAAAATACTTCCGTTGTGAGACCATAGCAATTTGATTGCCATCATAACCACCTATTAGTAAACAGACCTGTAGAAAAACATATAAACACCTCTGCCTTCGAAAAAAGAAACACACACTACCAAAATATTCTACTTAAAAGAAGTAACATACACCGCAACATAATCAATAGACTTTGCACCACTTTTGATCTCAGCAACCCCTATTTTAACACATACCAAACACATGCAAAATCCACCCCCTGAGGAATATGTACTATTATCAAGCTCAGACACACCACTATAATGATCCTATATTACCCCCAACTAACCTTGTTGAATAGAAAATGAGTAGGTTGTGCAATAAATGTGTGCATTAATGTATATTATCATTAAGTACAATAATGTATATTATCAAAAGAATAGTATGTATATAAAAATACTTAGTTTTTTCACATAGAATTCACCATAATAACATGAGTTCTAATATCAAATTAACAAGTCAGCAAGCATCTTTAGTAGAGATCAGCAACATCAATATTAGTATAAACAAACTGATCTTTCAATCACATTAAGTTAGCACATGTTTTCAAACATCAAGAAAAAAAACACTTTATATTCAATAGCATTAAGTCTGCAAATGCTTCATTACATATATTCACGTTGTTTTCAAGATCATCATCTTCATTATATTTAAGCATTGTAGACTTACTACCCCCATCTTCTTCTTCGAATATTAATACCATTGGATTACAAATTCATCTCATTGATATTTGCATCCTCTCTTTCACACGGACTATCAAATTCTACAAATAGATTATATTTAATCATTTCAAACTTTCTATTATGTGATCTTCTTTTCAAGATTCCATAGAATGAATTAGTAAAAGGATCAAATTGTATAATTCTTAAAAAATGGTCGAAACCGTAAGAAAGATAAGGTTATTTTACATCCCACTAAAATGATCCCTGACAAGCAAAAGTACCATATTACCCCTGGCCATTTAGGAAAATTAATATAAATGCAAAATTTCAGAAAAAATTTGATTGGATATAAATGATTCTTTTGGTTTTTTACTAAAGTTTAGTTCTTAAATGAATGTCCATATATATATATATATCAAGTGATATGTTAAGATATATGCAGGACCGGGTAAGGGTACTTAACACTTAGTTTCACACTGAGGAGAGATCTTAGATCATTTAACAATTCAAATAGGGAACTGATAACTTAAACAGATGATACTAAGAACACAAGTAAATTAAAGAGACAGAACTAAGAACAACACAAGAACACAAGATTGGTTTTCAAGGATGTTGTATATTGATCTCAAGTTCTTTTACAAGTGTTACAAAGCATAAAGAAATTACAAGAACCTGAGACACTTTTATACTACAATCTACAACCGTCACTTACATGTAAAGACAGTTGGGATTTGACTAATCTAGACAACAAGAATAATCTAAAGTCAAAAGGCAGATTGCCTTTTGACTAGTGACTATGACATGCCATAGCTCACTGACTTTTCCTAATACAAAAAGTCTACAGGAACAAGTAAGGTAAGTTACAGACAAAGGCCATTCCTACTTTTTGATAAAGCATGGGAGTTTCACCAACTTGTGTAAAGTAAGTGAACCACCAGAGCAGGCAGCGGAAAGTGTGTCATCTTTATCAAAAGTTGATTCAGAGAAAACATATTTTCTTTGTCCTCTGAAGAAATCAGTCTTCATAGCTTCGGAAGACTTCATCTTTGGCTTCGGAAGATGTTGGTCTTTGGCTTCGAAAAATTTCACACTTAGAGTATTTTTCTGTTTGAGTGTGAAACTTCCGAAGTAACTCCTTCTGAACTGTTAGCTTTGGAAGTTCTTACACTTAGACACATTTGAGAGTGTAAGACTTCCAAAGCTAGTTCATATTTGTTCCTTAGTGCATGCATGGAAGACTTGGTTGTTTTGGCTTGTTGGTTGCATCAGCCTCATAATCTTCAGATGATCTTACAAACTCCCCCTAGGCTGATGCTACCAAAACAGAGAAGTTCTTCAGATTTTGATAGTCCACATTAGGATCCTCAGCATACCTTTCTTCATCATTAGGTCTGGATCCTTCAGACTAACATAGAACCTTCTCATGTCAAAGAGATCATGCAGAGGAAGATTGAGCATGTCTTCTGAGGAATAGACATGCATGCCTTCCTGATCTCTTATGACATACCATCTGTCTTGATCTTCATCATAAGACCATGACATAATTTGTCTTCTAACAGCAAGAGGCTCTACTATGATTGGAGTTTGTTGAGAGACCTCTTCATGCACTCCCTTAGGATGCTCTGACTCATCCTGAGGTTGGGAGGTGGATGCCTTTCTTCTTTTTCTTTTTGAGGTTGATCTTATGGCCATCCTTTTTCTTCTCCCTGATGATTTTAACTGAAGGGACTGGTCTTGAGTACCAGGTTATTCAGTTGAGTCCCCCTCAGTTGGGATCTCCTCTCTCACAGATTCAGAAGGAGAGAGAGGAGGACCCTGCTATAGATCAGAAGATGAAGTTGGCTGAGATGCAGCTCCAGGTTCAGGTTGTGTTGTCTCAGTGGGTTCAACCTTCACCTCAACTTCAGGTTGAGCTAGACTTGGTGGAGAATGCAAGTCCACCAGCTCTCCCTTCTTTATCTTCTGCTTAATTACCCTGATATGCTCATCCATTGTGGATAGAGACATAGGGCCAAGCCTCCTTCCGGAGAATCCATACAGCTTCAAGAAGCTCATCATCCTTTGTCTGTCAGCAGACTTCTTTTGGCTTTTGTGGATGATAGCCTTTGACTTTGCAGCTTCTTCCCTTAATTTTTTCTTTTCAGCTTGTTTTTCTCTTTTAGCTTTTTCTTCCATCTGCTTATTGTATTCAAACAATATGTACTCAGATGGTAAGGGAAGAAGTGCATCTGCCTGATAGAGCCCTGTGGCACTCAGGTAGCTGATCATCTTTAGTCTTTCTTCTTCGGTTGCTACCTGAGGTTGTTCAGTGGCCACAATCTCTGGCTCAGGACTTTTTTGAACTGGGGAGAGGACATGAATGTTCTTGTAGAGTCTTTTCAGCCTCATTTCTTCCTTGTGCTTGAGGAGCAATGCTGCATCCTCTGCTTCCTTCCTCTCCTTTGACAACTTTGTGTCAGCCAGTTCATTCAATTCATCTAAGGGGAGAGAGATGAGTTCATCAACATTATAGTTTCTGGTTCCCAGGTAGTTTAGCCTGGCTGCCCTTAACTCATCTTCCTGAGTGTTTAGCTTAGGGGCAGCCCTGATTGCAGTTTCCATAAACCCTGGGGAACCACTTGAACTCTCTCCCCTCATCTTCCTCTTCCTCTCTCTCTTTTCCTCCTCAATCTCCTCAGGAGTCAGTTTCCTTTTGCCTTTGTCAACCATAGGCTTTGGTGACTCAGGCAGGAGAGAGCTTTGGCATTCATTGCTTGGTTCAGCTATCAAGCTCTGGCCAGAGAGAGGTTGTGAAACACCATCACCAGCTGGTGTTTCACTGAGGATAATGGGTGCTTATGATGGCCGGAGTGATGAAAACTATCCTCCCCTGCACTGTAGCAGACAGTGCCTTCTCCACGTCCATGGTGACCTCTTGACAGGTCCTCCAGAACTCAAGCAATTGATCCTCATAGAAAGAATGATCAATTGTAAGGGAGGTGAAGTAGTGAGACGAAGAAAGATACCTACACACATCTGAGAAGCTTGGATCCTTCTCAGAGTGTAACAGGGCAACTGATTGTGTTGCCTGTGTAGGTGCATAGAAAAATCAGGTTCGTTACAACGATCAATGTTGGCCATTTGAGGAAGCTTTACAGTGAAGAAAGGAAAAAGAAGATGAAATTTGGGGGTAATTTTAGGGTAAGGATCAGTGAGAGTAGAGAGACGAAATAGAACCGTTTGGAAGATATATGTTGTGAATTTGAGACAAAGTTATGACAAAAAGATAAACTTTGAAATCCGCAAGTGGGTACTACTTCTGAAAAAGTGCGCCCAAAAAGTTAGTTTTCTTGGAAGTTGTAAAACTTCCGAAGACAATTTTGGCTTCGGAAGCTTTGTAGCAAAGCTTCCGAAGGCAGTTTTTTTGCTTCGGAAGATATTTCAAAGAATTTTTAAAATTTGTATTCGGAAGAAGTGAATAAGTCTTCCGAGATTTAGTTGCTTTCGGAAGATATTTGTTCTTTGAATGCATTTAAGTGCTTATATACAATTTAAGCTTCAGAAGATACTCCAAGAATTTCTTTCGAAGGTAAATCTTAGATAAGTTGTTAAATGATTTAAAGACATAAATTTCTTCCGAAGGCAATTTGAGTTCTTCCGAAGGTAAATTTTCACAAATCTAAGGAATATCAGTTAAAAGTTAGTTTTCTTCCAAAGAGAACTGGGCTTATGAGGTGATCTAATAGACAACTTAGGACACGCAATTTTAGAAAACAAAGTTGATTAAGTTATTAAAGAAAATCTATTCAAAGTTAATCATCCCAATGCTTATACAAGATATTTAAATCTCTATCAATCAAATGCCTTTGTGAACAGATCAGAATATTGTTCATTTGTGTTAACTTTGATTAGTTTGATCAATCTCTTTTCAAAATTATCCCTAATCAGATGATACCTGATGTTGATGTGTTTGGTCCTTGAGTACTGCATAGGATTCTCTGTAATAGAGATGGCACTGTTGTTGTCTATGTGGATGGGAGTCTCCTTGAAGTTGAACCCATAGGCTAGCATCTGATTCTGAATCCAAAGCACTTGAGCACAGTAGCTTGCAGCAGCAATGTATTCAGCTTCAGCAATCGATGCAGACACACAGGATTGCTTCTTGCATTGCCAAGAGACTATCCTTCCACCAAGGAATTGACATCCCCCAGCCACCATAATCGCTATCTGTATAAGCATACAGATTAAAGTCTGAATTATTTGGATACCATAGGCCTAGATTTGGAGCACCTTTGAGGTATCTGAGAATCCTTTTGACAGTGATTAGGTGTGACTTTTTGGGGTTGGCTTGATATCTAGCATATATACATGTGGCAAACATAATATCAAGCCTGCTAGCAATAAGGTACATAAGTGACCTAATCATAGCCCTGTAGAAATGTTCATCAACACACTCCCCCTTAAGATCAGGACCAAGGGAGTGGTTTCTGGCTATGGGTGTCTTTGCAACCTTACAGTCAGTCATCTTGAATCTTGTAGGTATGTCCTATACATACTTTGACTGACTAATGAAGATGCCATCTTCAACCTGCTTCACTTGAATTCCTAGAAAGAAACTGAGTTCCCCCATGGCACTCGTTTCAAATCTATTCTTCATCAGCATCTCAAAGTCTTTGCAGAGGTTTGGATTAGTTGAACCAAAGATGATGTCATCTACATATATTTGAACTAGCAGTGTATCATTCCCTGTTTTTTTGACGAAGAGAGTCCCATCAATAGTACCTCTTTTGTATCCATGATGACAAAGGTATGTTGATAGTGTCTCATACCACTTTCTTGGAGCTTGATGCAGTCCATATAGAGCTTTATCAAGCTTGCAGACATAATCAAGATGATCTGGGTCTGCAAAGCCAGGTGGTTTTTTAATATAAACTTCTTCATCAATCACCCCATAGAGAAAAGCACATTTCACATCAAGCTGTAGACCTTGAAATCCTTGGATGCAGCATAAGGTAGGAATATTCTTACAGCTTCAAGTCTTACAACTGGAGTAAAGACATCATGTAATCAATCCCTTCTTCTTGAGTGTATCCTTGGACAACCAATCTAGCCTTGTTCTTGATGATAATTCCTCTATCATCCTTCTTGTTCCTGAATACCCATTTGGTACCTATGATAGTCTTCCCTTAAGGAAGAGGGCATAAGTTCCACACCTTTTGTCTTCTGATTTAAAGCAGCTCATCTTGCATAGCTTCAATCCAGCTTCCATCCTTCAAAGCCTCATCAACTTTCTTCGGCTCTATCTGGGATAAGAAACAAGAATGTAGACAAACATGGCTGTCATGAGTTTGTCCTCTTGTTCTTACCCCTGAGTCAACATTTCCAATGATGTTTATGGTGGGATGTGACTTGTGGATCCAAAGTTGAGGGATCACAGCAAGTTGGTTGGACAGATCTAAATTAGAGAAATTCTGATCTGGCAATAAGGTGTCTCCCACCACATCAGCACACTTATCAAGAGAAACTTGATCCAATGAGTGTATGACATCATTCATGTTGTCTTCAATGGAGTGGTTATCAGCATCAAGAAATTCTTGATCACTGTCACCACCTCCAGTTCCTCCTGCATTAGAAGTTCCTTCTCCTGAATTATGAGCCTCTGAGCTGGAATTTGAAGGCAATTCAGTTGAATCAGCAGTATTTGTCATGCTTGTGCTTATAGGAGCCTCAATTACAGGGTTAGTCACCACTGGAGCTGAAGTAGTCTTCTTGGTTGGTCTTCTCAGCTCAAATCTTGGATCAGGATCTTCTGTTGATCTGTTATCTGTAGATCCTGAAACATTCTCACAAGACTTGTTAAAACAGTTGGTAACTAAATCAAGATCAAACAGCCAATCCGGACCAGAACCTTTCACACAGGGTGTGTGTTCATTGAAAGTCACATTGGCTGACTCCTTAATGATTCTAGTTCTGAGATTGTATACTCTATAATCCTTAGCTTGAGAAGAGTATCCAACAAAGTGTCCATTATCTGATTTCTCAGCAAACTTGGCTATTTGATCTTTGGTATTCAAGATGGTGCAAGGACATCCAAATGTTCTGAGAAAACCAATAATGGTCTTCTTTTGTGCCACAGTTCATAAGGAGTCTTACCATGTGTCTTAACCACTAAAACTCTGTTCTGCACATAGCAGGCTGTGTTGACAGCCTCTGCCCAGAAGGTGATAGGCAGTTTAGAGTCAGACAACATAGTTCTAGCAGCTTCAATAAGTGTCCTGTTTCTCCTCTCAGTAACACCATTTTGCTGAGGAGTCCTGGGAGCACTATATTGTCTTGAAATACCTTTTTCATCACAAAATGTATCAAGGATTTGGTTTTTAAATTCAGTTCCTTGATCACATCTTATGGTTATGACCTTGTGATCAGATTGATTCTCAATTTTCAGAATGAAGTTCTTTAAGATTTCAGGGGTTTCATCCTTAGTTCTAAGGAAAACACCCAAGTGAATCTTGTGAAATCATCTGTGATCACTAAACAGTAAGAGGTCCTTCCTAGACTCATTACACTGGTAGGGCCAAACAGATCCATATGTAACAAGTGTAGGGGAGTAGTGATAGAGTTCATTTCTTTGGCTTGTGAGACACTTTGTGTTGCTTCCCTTTTAGGCATGCAACACAGTGGTCATCACTTGTAAACTCTTTCTTTGGCATTTCAGTTACCAAATCATTTTTAATCAATTTATTCATGTTTTTAAAGTTTACATGGCACATTTTTTTATGCCAAAGGAAAGACTCATCACTATGCTTTAGACAGAAAGCAAAAAACTTCTCCAGAGGGAGATGTTTCTTGTAGATCCATCTTGTACATGTTCCCTCTCCTGGGGACTCTGAGCAGAATATGCTCTTGAGGAATGTCAACCCCAGGCTTGAGAACAATGCACTCATGCTCAGTAAAGAGCATGTGATGTTTTTTGTCACAAAATTAGGACACACTCAGAAGATTGTATCCAAGCTCCTTGATAAAGTTTACCTTCTTAATGCTGAGCTTACCATTTGTAACCTTGCCCCTGCCAGTAATGTAACCTCCTGCATCTCCTCCAAAAGCAACTGGTCCTCCATCAAATCTTTCAAAGTTTTGAAGTAAGGACTCATTACCGGTCATGTGCCTCATTGGTCTTGGGCTTGTTAAAATGAGTTGAAGGTAATGAAACATTAAGTGATCCTATGTTCAGGCTCTGAGGATCATTTGCTGTTGTTGATGAAGAATCTTCAGTCACACGGTCTTCCTTCATCTTCCACACCACCTTTGGAAAATTTGGCTTGAACTTCAAAGCTTCGGAAGCTTTTGCAGCTTCAGAAGATTTTTAGACTGGACCTTCAGAAGATCTTGCTTTCATTGCAGCAAGCTTCAGTACTTCAGAAGCATTCCTTTCTTCCGAGACCAGATTTTCTTCCGAAGGCAATTTTTCACTTGCCTTCTTATTCATTTTGGAGCTTTCGAAGGAAACAGATTTTCCTTCCGAAGCTTTCTTTTCCTTCTTCTTCCCAGAAGCCTTCTCTTTGACCATGTGAATAGTACTTTTAGGATTGTCGATGCAATCCTTAGCCAGATGAAAAGTACTACCACACATGATGCAGTCCATTTGCTTCCTTCTAGGAGTCTTCTTCTGAGAGCAAGACTGAACTTGAACACTTTCTTTCTCCAGCTTCTTCTTCACAGATGATGCAACAATTTTCTTAGGGAGAGAATTGCTCTTGGAGGAGGATCATTCAGATGTGTAGCAGTGGTACACAACAATTCAGCCTTCTTTTTGCTGAATAAGTTGGAACTGTACTAAGACTCCTGGTACTAGAGTTTGTAGTTGATTCCTCTCCTTTACCACTTCAAACCCTGCAGAGATGAACACTTGTTTCTGCTTGGAGTCAAAAGTGGCCTTGATCTCTTGAGCCTTCTTTGATCTTCTCTTTGCTCTTCTGATCAAGTTCTTCCTCTTTGTCTTTGTCAAACCAGCCTTCTTACTCTTCTCAGGAGCATGGTGACCCTTTTTTGATTGACTCTCTTCACTAAATTCAGAGTCATTCCTCACCATCTCCTCTTCATCTTTTTTATCACTGGGGTCTATAGAGGCAGCTCATCTTGACCAGTTCCACACCTTGGAGATCTTACTGATAGTAGGGTGTGTGGAGGAGCTATCTCACAAGATCCCAGTCCCTACTTATTCTGATAACAAACTTTTGCATGCAGAGATGAGGATATTATGTTCTTGAAGGTCTCTTCTTCAAGAACACATTTTTCTGCCCTGGCTTTGCTGATCACAAGCTTAGCCTGGCATTCTGTCAACTTAGTAACAAGATCTTTTATTTGAGTCTTATAGTTTGTTTGCTCATGTTTAAGAGTTGAAATTATTTTCTCTAGATCTTCTATTTTAAGCTTATAATCATTTTCAGCTCTCTTAAAATCAGCTTTTAAAATGTTTAAAGACTTAATATTAGATCTTATTTCTAAGTTGTAGGACCTGTATCTGTTTACTTTAGCAATACATTCAGGAGATCAAAGATGTTCTAATACCTTGGCTTCATCATGGTCAGCCATGAGTGCTTGATTTGGAGAAGCATCTTCAGCTTGGAAGCTCCAGTCAAAGCCTCCTTCTTCAATAGCAACTGCAGCTTGCTGTTTGGCTTCTCATTCTGGTGCCCTCCTTCAGTGTAGTTTGGCCTGGATAATGCTTGGCCACCATTTGACTTGGGTGCCTTGCATTCTCTGGCAAAGTGTCCCATCTGGTTACAGTTGTAACACTTTACTTTGCTTTTGTCTAGCCCAAACTTGCCACTGGCTGCATTGCTAGGAAACCTTCTCCCAGTCCTCTTGTAAAACTTCTGGGCTCTGTGAGTGAGAAGAGCCATCTGTTGGACTATGTCCATATATTCCAGATCATCTGGATGGATACAGTCCAGGTCTTCAAGAGTGAAGAGAAAGTTGCCTGAACTTTCATCAGTAGAGACAAAGGGTTGAGAGGAACTTGTCTCTTGGAAGGGACTTCCTTGGATGTAGCTCTCTCTAGGGTGTCTCTGGGAAGGTGATGAAAGGACTCTTTTATGAAGTTTCAGGGTAGTAGATAAGATGATGTTGTGGTTCTCTGCTATCCCTTTCACCCACATGAAGGGCTGAACTCTGGTGAGTATTGGAGTTACCAGATGAATTTTGCATGTTCATCTCCATCTGGTATCCACTGAGTATCCTATACAACTCAGTGAGAGTAAGGGTTTTTTTCAGTCCTCTTAATGACCACACAATAGTGTGTCCATTATCTGGGAAGAGAGGACATGAACTTCCTAACAATATCCCTGTTCTCAATAGTTTCTCTAACATCAGCTTGAGTATCCACAATCTCAACATACCTGAAGTATTGTTGAGTCATGGTTTCACATGTCTTGAAGGTGAAGTTTTCAAACTGCTGCTTCAGGAGGTCCTTCTTGTTCTCCTTGGCTTCATTGGATCCCTCATACATCAGTTTCAGTGCAACCCATAGCTGTTTAGCGGTCTTGCACTTCTTGAAACCTCTGTAGATGGAGTTTGGAAGAGCAGTTTGGAGGCTGTCATGGCTTTCTGATCAATATCAATCCTTTTCCAGTCTTCATCAAAAAGTCAGCCCTCTCCTTTGTTATCATGCCACCACCAGCAGCAGCTGAAGAAGTGCATGGTACATGAGGTCCATTGACAACAGACTGCCACATCCTGGAATCTTGAGACTTGATGAAGCCTTCCATTCTTTGCACCAAGTGTCAAAATCCTCAGGAGTGATCAGTGGGGACTTTGTCATAGTTTCAGTTTTCATATCAGCCTTAGAGATAGCTGCCATTTGAAGAGTTAAGTGATGTGTGAAGCTAAGAGGATTAAAGATGGTGAGATCTTACAATCAAGAGCCTGGAATGCTCTGATACCAAATGCAGGACCGGGTAAGGGTATTTAACACTTAGTTTCACACTGAGGAGAGATCTTTAGATCACTTAACAATTCAAATAGGGAACTGATAACTTAAACAGATGATACTAAGAACACAAGTAAATTAAAGAGACAGAACTAAGAACAACACAAGAACACAAGATTGGTTTTCAAGGATGTTGTATATTGATCTCAAGTTCTTTTACAAGTGTTACAAAGCATAAAGAAATTACAAAAACCTGAGACACTTTTATACTACAACCTACAACCGTCACTTACATGTAAAAACAGTTTGGATTTGACTAATCTAGACAACAAGATCAATCTAAAGTCAAAAGGCAGATTGCCTTTTGACTAATGACTATGACATGCCATAGCTCACTGACTTTTCCTAATGCAAAAAGTCTACAGGAACAAGTAAGGTAAGTTACAGACAAAGGCCATTCCTACTTTTTGATAAACCATGAGAGTTTCACCAACTTGTGTAAAGTAGCTGAACCACCAGAGCAGGTAGCGGAAAGTGTGTTAGCTTTATCAAAAGTTGATTCAGAGAAAATATTTTCTCTGTCCTCTGAAGAAATCAGTCTTCACAGCTTCGGAAGACTTCATCTTTGGCTACGGAAGATGCTGGTCTTTGGCTTTGGAAGATTTCACACTTAGAGTATTTTTCTATTTGAGTGTGAAACTTTCGAAGTAACTCCTTCTGAACTGTTAGCTTCGGAAGATCTTACACTTAGACATATTTGATAGTGTAGGACTTTCAAAGCTAGTTCATCTTTGTTCCTTAGTGCATGCATGGAAGACTTGGTTGTTCTGGCTTGTTGGTTGCATCAGCCTCGTAATCTTCAGATGATCTTACAATATATTTAGTCGTACATCTAAAATTCCTTAAACCTATGCTTATTAGTATGAACTAGTATTAAGCCCCCAACGTTTCGGGGGGCGTAAAACCATGATAAGTAACACCAATGGCACACCACCGCAAGTGACCACCAACACTGGAAAAGTTCGTATTAAAAGAGAAAAAAAAGAAGAGAATAAAATCAAATGAAAAGTACGCGTAAAAACGTTGAACCACGTAAGCGAAATGTAAAACATATAAAACAATAAGTAAGTCAATCTAAAACTAGCGCGTTGCGACAGGGTCGTTAAACGGAAAAAAATAAGGGTAAAAATGTTGAATCACACACTCACGCTGTGGTGTGTTACTTGCAAATTTAGACGGAACAAACAAAAAAAATTGTATAATTTGAAAAGTATGGGGGATCAAAGATGAAATAGAAAGATATTAGGGCTAAATTGTAAAAGGTGTTACAGTAGTATGTTAAATTAAAAAAAGTTAAAGTTTAAGAAAAAGACAAAGGTGGTTACAACCCACTAAACACATAATACAACCCATTAAGCATAACAAAGTTGGTAATTAATATTATACTAGAATTAAACTCACCGCGTTGCGAGGGGCGTAAATATAGTAAAAATATAAGATTTGTAGTTTTATAAATCTGTCTTGTGTATATTGGGTGATAGATAATGATAATTGTCATATATTTTAATGACTAGCAGGTATAAGATGTTAAAAGTAGGTTACTCGATTAGTTAATTAGATTAATATGTCATTTACGTTAGCGTAAAAATAGAATTGTGTTAACGCATATAATTTCTTATAACTCTTTCAAGTTAAATTTATATATGTTTGTAATCCATTTGAGGGTTCTAGTAATATTATCTAATCTTAAGTTCGTATTTAATTCGACCAGTGAAAGTTAGTAGTCGATGTGTTATGAGTGTTTTAATAAAAATGTGGTGTTTTATATTTATATCCGTATATATAAAAATATGTGTAAATCTTTATTCCATGCTCATGTAGATCTTCATTGTTGACATAAGTTTTCAACTTTAAGTTTGGTATTTGATGTTGATATTTTGTCGTGATTTGTAAAATATGTTCGGCATTCTTGACGACTCGCATCGGTTAAATCACCGATGCTCGATAGTTCGATGAAACATCGTAATATATTAAGTCGTAGTTAAATATTAATGCCTAACTACCGTAAAGTGGTTCAAGTTGTGACGATCCTAATTTGATTATCATAATATCGTAGGATCATTTCTTATTTTATATCAAAAATTAAGTTAAGTACGCACAATATAAAATAATAGAATTAATAAAATATATCGAATTTTTAGAAATGTTACAGCCTTACAATGGATGGCATCGTGACCGGATTCACCACAATTTTAACATTTTCCTTTCAAATGAGCCATCTTCTTCTTCACAATCTTATTTTCTTGGCCTAAGGTCCACCACCTTAGCCTTTTCTTTCCCCTTATTGACTTTGTAACCTTTATATAATTGACCATGCTCTACCATTTACACTTATCTTTTGAGCAATTTGATGTCTTCCTTAATTCTAAGATGAACCACAAGTTCTTCAATAGTTATCTCCATTTTCTTAAGCTTAAGGTACTTTTTCAGATCTACCTAGCTAGAAGGTAAATTTTCAACCATAGTTGCGACATAAAAAGCTCAGTGATTTCCATCTCCTCGACATGAGTGTCAATAAGTATAACTTGTAACTTTTATACTTGACTAGTCATAGTTTGGAATTAAACATTTTATAGTACAAAAAATAGACCACAGTTAATTCGTGTCGGCATCATTTTGTACTTGTGTTGCAACGACTCCCATAATTCTTTTGCAGTCGTTGTCTTGCAGGTACACGTAATATAAAGTATCCAAAGGGCATTCAACACGTAGTTTTTGGCATAAAACTCTATTCGTAAATC
Organism: Flaveria sonorensis; assembly: GCA_025506505.1. Classification (NCBI taxonomy): domain Eukaryota; kingdom Viridiplantae; phylum Streptophyta; class Magnoliopsida; order Asterales; family Asteraceae; genus Flaveria; species Flaveria sonorensis. The sequence goes on along the minus strand of CM046440.1, from coordinate 8,627,637 downwards.
ATAAAGTGTTGTCTAGGCAACATAGTCCACACCACCACCATTCATCTGACATCATCTCCTAAGTTTTTGTCATCAATCGCTTCTCTCCTATCAAGAACCAACCATCCCTCTCTTGATCGTCTCTCCCAAGTTAGAACATACATAGTCATTAGCTCATCGTATAATCAGTCATGCCATCTCTTCAACCATTCTCCTCATGGTCTCACGGTCATGAATCATTGATCTTTGTCCTTCCTCCGTAACGTTTATGTATGCAAAATATGCTAAAAATAGTTGAAGTTGATTATGTACAATGTCAACAGATTTTTTTGGTTATTTATGGTGTATGAATATGACATATGCAGCCTTATAACGTTAATGAAAAGAACAAGGGCTTTAGCCACTAGTTTAAAGGGTCTCCTACAATCTTAAAACGCTTAATAATTTTGGTTATGAAGTTGGCTCAGCAAGCCTAGTTTAAAGCATGTTGATATTCACATACCATTTTCTTAACTCATCAATTTGAGATAGAAGATCTCTTTTAAAATTTTCGGTACATTTTACGTTTTTAATCACCAATATGATAAACATTAATTTATGAATTTGTTTGAAGAAAATTAAAAACTTATAAAATTTATTAATTTTTTAAAAAAGGACCTAAAATAAAACTTCACATTAGACCCAAAATATCTACATAACAAAACTTACTATTTATGGTGTTGAAATGTAAACTATTAAAACAAAGATGATCATTGACCATGTTAAAGATGACAAAACTTGCTAGATGGCCCTATCCACAAATCATACACAATGGCAGTGGTTTGACTTCTTATGACAAACCAAGCAAAGAAACGGTCTCAACCGAAACCTATACAACCACTTTTAGTCCAAGTTTTAGGTCTTGATTTTCCTATTTTCCAATAGACGGGCTTAAACTAGCACACTCAAGGGGTGTCTCTACTATTTTAGAACAATGAAATAATGCACTTGTTTAGGTCTCCAAAAAAATTAAGTAATTAAGGTGTTAGCTGTGAGTTAAAATGACATCTGGCTTCACTTGTTCATGAATCACTATGTTTCGAGTGTTCTAGGCTCATATTCTTGGAGGATTAACTTCATTTTTTGAATATGATAAACAACAAGCACAAAATCCTTTTAAAATTAGAGTTTATATAGAAAGAAAGAGGTTCAAATACAAAGTGTATTTTTGCTACAAAGTGTGAAAACACACAATGAGTCAAAAAAAGTCACAAAAAAATTATATTTTACAATCTAAATCGAATTTCAAAAAGTAATTCCGAGCTTTTGTTCCCCTAGCCGTCCTCACTAAGAAAAAAAATAAACGAAAAAAAAATAAATTAACTTTTTTTTATTGTGTCATTTATGAAAGACAAAATTACGTCATTGCGTCATAAAAGACACAATGACATTTTTTTTTATTTTTTTCCTGAAAGAGGATGATGAGAAGAACAGAGACTTCGAAGTGCTTTTTTGAAATTCGATTTAGATTGTGAGATATATTTTTTTTTTGTGATTTTTTTAGCCTCATTGTGTATTCTCATACTTTGTAGCAAAAATACACTTTATAAAATAACCTCACACATATAGAAATATATCTATAAACAATACCCATGATTTTTTAAGTGTTAAATTGATTTAAATAGTATAATGGCTATGTAGTTTGGTAAGGCTTTCGGTCCAAGTCATTTACAAACATCAACTAGTAAGAAAAATAAAATAAAATAAAACCAAATTTTTAAAGAATCTGCTAACATAAGATTCAAAACCAACTAGATTGAACCAAGGAATGATACTTGACCAAAATCAAAACCAAGATGACCAGGAACGCCACCCCCCATGGCGAGCATGCGTCTTGTTTTCTCGACTCCACTGGCAGACTCATGGCTTGATCCGCACATGGCAACCGGTGCATTAGTATCACATAAGTTACAAGAAACAAAGCAAGTGGCACCAAGTGAAAGAACAACTTGAGGACCATCTTCTCCCTTTCGATATAAACCTTGAACTCGGTATAAGTAGACATGGACATCAAGAGTATGGCTAGACCCAAGAAGGCTAGTAGTTGCATCGGTGGTGCGGATATTGAACCAAGGGTCTGGTCAGCCCAACTTAGCCCTGATCTTCTGTCACTTCTGAACCAACCCATATCTCTTGTGTGATTTGGTGTAGTGTGTGTGTTTGTGCTTTTTTCTTGTAGTGTGTTCTAGTGTAGTGTTTGTTGTTTGATTATATATGTGATTGTAATGTTCTATATATGGTTGTAGTGTTCTGGATTCTAATGGAAATAGACCCTTTGTGTTTGGAAGGTTTGATTTTGAAAAAGAAGAATCAAATTGGAGATAATTTCAACAAAAGAAAGAGTGAAAAAGGTGAAGTATATATTCCAAATGTTTGTGATTGTGTATAGGTAAAGTAGACAAATTTTAATCACTCACTAGTGAATCTTGATCTTCTTGCATGTTTCAAAGGTGACCCTTTGACACTGATGTAGTTAAGCACGTAAAAAAAACATATTATAAGATGCAAGTAAAGGAGAAGAAAATCTCTATACTAATAAATAAAAATATTAAGTGACACGTGTCTCTCTTCCATGCCTCCTCAACATTTTTTTCGCGCCTCTCTCTTCTATAAATTATATAAATTTTCTTTAATATTTTGTTTTTGTCTCTCTCCTGATATTAATTGTTTCTACAATTATTTTTGTAAAGTATTTTATATTTTAAAATAAATATATGTTAAAAATTATATAACATTTCATAAATATGTAATAAGAAAATCTCTATTACGAAGAGTATAGTTTTAAATTTTAGCAACCCGTGTATTACACGGGGTTATAACCTAGTTAAAATAAAGTTCAATTGAAAAAATAGAAATACATAAAAACATTAAAAGAAATCTTCCGTGAATGGGGGAATGGAAGCAGACTCACGATGTGAACTGTCATGCGAAGAGAACTGAAGTTAAAAATTAAATAAAGAACACCACAGTGAACCTCAAAGTTATGACAGCATAACGTAGAAATAAGAACTACAAATACAAAAAGAATAAATTTTAAGGAACGTCTAAATGATGTTTTAAAAAAAGTTATGATGTTAAATGAAAAATAGAGACTATTGAATTTGATGCATAGTAAATTTTAGAAAAGATATTATATGTATTTACGTGACATTTTATAATTAACACCTCAAATTACAAAACGAATGGTATATCAATCAAAGAAGATGATGTAAATTAATTAGTGAATCTTGTTGCATGTTACAGAGATGATATTGATGTAATTAAGCACGTAAAAAGACATATAGTATTAGATTTAAGTATAGGAGAAAAAGAAAATGTTAAATTAAGTTCAATTAAAAAACAGAAATATATAAAAACACTAGTTTTAGTAAACCCGTGTAATACACGGGTTGAAAATATGAAAACAACATAATTTATAAATGTATAAATATTTCGTATGATTAAGTTACTTATTACTATAAAAATTAAAAAGTAAAAAGTTACATTTATAAGTTATAAATATTCGAATACTTTTTTGAATAATATAACATACAACTGACCAATGTAAAATTAAAAAACCAATTGTCTTAAAATCATACTAACATAAAATATATAAATATATCAATAAATATTTTATTCATTTTAGTTTTTTTTTTTAAATTGAATCTTATTTGGCTATAATAATATGTATAGTTCAAAACAATATGATTACACAATAAAGTTTATAATATAAAAAATTAAATTCAAAACAAAATGAATTATTACTATTAATTAATTTTCTTAAAATAAAAAACTTGATTAAATAATATATTAGTTTAGACGGATTTTTTTTTTAAAGAGTAAGATTAGAATAACATGTGACATCCTAGTTATTCTTTTATTATATACTATAGATATAGATTAAAAAAAAAACTTTTGTGAATGGGGGAATGGAACCAGACTCACGGTGTTTTTTTGGACACAAATGATCATGCAATTTGGTAGACTTGGGCATAAAAACCGGGTTCGGACCCGACCCGGAACCGGGTACGGGTACGGGTACGACCCGGTATATGCATACCCGGGTTGGACCCGAAAAAAACCCGTAGGGTTGGAACCGGGTATGATTTTCCAGAATTTCTTAGAACCCGACCCGACCCGACCCGGAACCGGTTGAACCCGGGTTGGACCCGGTTTCGACCGTTTTTTTTTTTTTTTTTTTTTTTTTTTAAAAGTAGCCGTTTTTTAACGGCTATATAGCCGTTACCTTCGATTTGTGACCGTTTTTTTGGTCACTTTTGCCCTATAAGTTAGTATAAATAGGTGTGGGTTGATATGGTTTAGTACCCAAGTCTCAAACGCAAAAATATACGCAAAAAACGCAAAAAATACTCTCGTTTTACACGTTCACTCTCTCGTTTTACACTTTCACTCTCTTCAATCTTGATATGGCTCACTCACAATCTTCCGTTGGTCAAGGTTCGTCCAACGCTCCAACCGTTGTTCGTGTTCTTGCACACAATCGTAACATGGATGTTTGGTGCAATTGGGATATGGTTGAGTTGAGTGACGGGTCTGTAAAGGCACGTTGCAAGTTTTGTGGAGCTTTGTTTGCTAAAGATTCTAACACGACTTTAAACAAACACATTAGCAAGAAGTTTTGTAAGTCGTTGAAAAGTAATCCGGATTCGCAACAAACACAATTGGGTGGAGACGGTGGAATCTTTAATTACGATGTTAATACGGTTCGAGATCGAATGGCGAAGTTCGTGATTCAAGAAGCTTTGCCTTTTAGTCACTTTGACAATCCTCGGTTGACCAACTTAATTCGAGAGACGCTTCAACCTCGTTACACTCACGTAAGTCGTACTACACTTTGACGTTATTGTTTAAAATTATGGAAACAAGCAAAAAATGATTTAATTGTATTATTTGAAAATTTAAATACCGGTGTAAACTTAACTAGTGACGTTTGGTCGGCTCCACACGGTTTACCCGAATCGTACCTTTGCGTCACCGCTCATTGGGTGGATCCCAATTCATGGCAATTGATGAAACGTACGATTGCATTTGATCTTTTTCCACATCCACACACCGGAGAATTTTTGTTTTACTTTTTAGATAATGTAATAAGTACTTTTAAATTAGAAAATAAACTTTTTTCAATTGCATTTGATAACGCCTCTAACAACACAACCGCGGTTGAACCCGGGTTTCATACCCGACCCGAACCCGACCAAGGGTTTGTATCTCGCTGAACCCGACCCGGGTTCGTACCCGGGTTCACTAATACCCGGGTACAAAAAACTCGGTTGGGCCCAAACCCGGTTTTGTACCCGGGCCCGGGTCCGACCCAAACCCGTTTTGTGCAACTCTACAATTTGGGATCAATATCATTTTTTGGAGTTAACCATGCCCAAATTCTTTTGGGCCAAACGAAACGGTGATATCTAGGCCTTACAATACAAAGAAAATGGGCTTTTTGTTAATGGGCTTAATTGAGTTTATAGGGTAGTGATGAAACCCTAATGAACACAAACACACCGTTGTTTCCTTTATATAACATCTTCTTCCTCATCGTCTCAAAACAGATCAATTGAAGAAATTAGGGTTTTTGTTTTATTGTGCTTTCAGGTACGGTGAATCATATACTTTAATCTGTTTGTTTTCAGTTTGATTATTTGATAACCAGATGATGATTTTGGATTTAATTCTCACGACGGTCGTCTGAAATCACGCTTTTTTGTAAGGCTGTGAGAAACTGATGCATTGATCCATTTTCTCTGATGGTTTTACACACAAATTGATTTGCAAAATTGACGTTTAGACGAACATGATGATGATTGTTTAATTACTCCGATAATTTGTGATTGGAATCGAAAACCTCCTACTCATTCTGAATGTTCGTCCTGTTCAAAAATAAAGTTTGATTATTTTGATTTTTGTTTATGAAAGTTTAGGTTTTTGTGATTGATTTGTAATGGGTCTGAAGTTTGACTCTTTGGCTTTAATTTGAATGCCAAGGTGTTGAATCCAGCACCCGATATTAAATAATTGATAATATTATTATTGTCCCTTGGTGTTGATTTGGATTGATGTTTTAGTAGTCTCTCTAGATGTCACCAAGGGGTACACACAAATCATTATCAAAAGACTCTTTGGATGTTTATTTTGACAATTCAACGGGATAGTGAACTTGATGACTTAAAGGTTAATTTTTGGAGGTACGGGGTTGGCAGCTTGGATAAGTTGGACTGATTCAAAATGATAATTTTAATATAAATATTCAAGATAAATGTATTTTTGAATATAAATGAAGCTTTAACAGAAAAGATCGAGTTAAAGACACACAAATGGTACCAGCTGAACTGTGTGAGCCGACAATGGTTTATTTTGTTTGGAGTTGTTTGTGAGTTACATTAGATATCGTTTGTCAACATACTGAACGTATGGATTAAAGAGTACAATTCTGGAGTTGTTTCAGTAAGATTACATGTTTTAATTATAATTTTGAAATAAAGATTAAGATGGAAAAGTTTAGAAATAAAGGTTAAGATGGAAAAGCAGGAGAAGCTCATGTGAATACTTTTATATTTTTTCATTAAATGAAATTTCATTAAATAAAAGCTAAGTATTTTGAAAAAATATACTTTTACAAACTCAATTGTTTAAAACTATGAATATTTTCTAAAACAGCCAATTTTTTTTAAATTATGAAATATTTTAAAATCAAACTTTTTAAAAAATACAAGTTTAATATAAAAAGCTTTTTAACAAAACAAACCTAAAGTTCTTAAAAAATGAGATATTGATAAACAAAACAAAAATTTTTGAATGCAATAATTTTTTAAAATAAAAGTTTTAAAAATAGTAAAAATGTTTTATTAGCTAATCAAAGTGTTTTTATATCTTACGTTTTACGGTTCTTAGATTTTTCTTAATAAATATTTAGTATTTTTTTTTATTTAACATGTGTAATACACATGCTTTAGCTTAGTTGGTGGTAAGTGAAAGTTGAGAGTGTTATCAATCAAATTAATAGTACGGATAATAGTTTGGATATTCAAAATTCAAATTTTCTTTTATAATAAGTTATTTATTTCCAAATTGTAGTTTTAGAAAGATAATTTTCTTAATTTATTAATATATATTTTTAATATGAAAAAACAATTATATTAATGTGTTTTGTAGGTAATGTAATTATTTATTAGAAGATATGAAAAAAAATTTGATTTAGGAGGTATAAATTTTTGTCATGTTCCTAAAAAACTTCTTTTATTAGTATACATGAAACCAGAGTTTTTACCCAAAAAGATGTAAATGGTAAAATTATTTATCAAAATGGTATAGTTAGAAAAATATTTACCAAAATAGTGTTTTTGAATTTTTTTGTTTCACTCTCCAATACTCAATAAATATTCTACAAAACATTATTAATTAAATGTTGTCTAAGTCTTTTAAAGATGATTTCTAGAAATGTTTTTAAATATAACTTTTTTTAGCTTGACTTTTTTTATTTCTTTTAAAATGATTTCGGAAAATGAATTTTAATATAGTGGTATTAAAAAAAGAAAAGTTATGAAGATGATTGCAAGATATTTCTCGATCGTGCAATAAAAATGAAAATCACATTGTTATAAAACATTTTACATTGTTCTATAATTCATATATTGTATTAATATATTATAAATGTTTACTAAAAGCAACTTTTAAATTGTTTATAGAAAACAAATTATAAATTGTATTAAGTTTTTTATATTCGAAATATGCCTTTTATATTGTTTAAAGAAGGTCTTGTATAAAATTTTATATTTAATAAAATTCATAAGGAAATTATAAAAATGGATGAGAGAATTATCTGATAAAAGAATCAATACGAAAGTTAAATAGCTAGGCAAATCATGTGTGCATTTTAACTAACTACTAATAAATTATAATGATTTTTATAAACTTAAGAACCTCAAAACAGTATGTTAAGGGTGTATAAAGAAGTTGCAAAAAGTTTAAGTAAATTTTACGTTAGTTTACATTTTCATATATTATATTATCTCTACTCAATTTACGTTTTGATATATTAAATTTTATCATGTCATTTTATGTCTTGATATATTAAATATCTATAGCTATAAATACCAAAAATCTTGCGTATAACAAGAAATACATATGAAATATTTTTTTGATGATATAAATAAAATATATTATATTCGATTAAAAGTGATTTTCATTTTATTGCACGTGAAATATCTTGCATTCATCTTTCGTAACTTCTCTTTTTTAATACCACTATATTAAAAATCGTTTTCCGAAATCATTTTAAAAGAATTACAAAAATTAAGCTAAAAAAGTTCTATTAAAAACATTTCTAATAATTATCTTTAAAAGACTTAGAAAACATTTAATTAATAAGGTTTTGTAGAATGTTTAATGAGAAACAGGAGAGAAACAAAAAAGTTTAAAAAACACTATTTTGATAAATATTTTTCTAACTACATCATTTTAGTAAATAATTTTACCAATTACACTTTTTGTGGAAAAAACACCATGGAACCATCTAACACTTTGTTGGCAAACTAGAGACTGTTATAATAAATTGAGTATCATTAATAATGAGCATGCTCTATAGAAAGGTTTGTGCTTTCAAGGATCATAGAGACAGTAAGTTTGTGTCTTACTACAACGCCAATATTTTGAACGATCTTTAAACTTTTATTTTTCTTAATAAATTATTGTATATCCTTTTTGTTGGTATTTTTTTAATACATAATAAAAACTAGGATTATACCTTGCGGCACGCAAGGCTTGTTACCAGGCAATACAAAGAGCTCCCTTTTTCGACTTTGGTTTGATTGGATTGTTGATGGCTTTGAGGTTGGTCTTAATGTTAGTTGCTTCGGTGTGGATGTTGAGAAAAAAAAGGCTTTATATGTTAGAACAATATAGTTGTATGTATAGATATCAAGCAAAAGTAATGCACACACATACATTAGAAAAATATGTTTTAATAGATATCAAAAGAAAATGAAGAAGTTGCATACTATAAAGTAAGGGATAAACAGAAACATAAGTGATAAGCTATACAGAAGAATATTAAAAATCCATTGGATGAATATTTTTTAGATAAAATTGGTACAAATTAAACTTACAAAACATGGCAAATGAGCACCTAGCGAACTCAATAAAACATCGTATGACTTTTCCAAATAATAACTACATCAACTAAGTAAACATGTGAAAAGAAGTTAAAGCGTGGAGTGGTTTCATTGGTGAAGCTATTTAACCAATAATATTATGGTACTGTAGACGGATGATCTTGCAAATGTTATTAAGTTAATAGCAATTATTGACATAACCACACTACATATTATAATTTACAAACTAAATCCTTATGTTTCTAAAGTTTCAACTTCATCCTTATAATATAAAATATACCTTTTTAATCCATTATATGTTATAGTAATTTCATTTTTTAAATAACTTTTGTTCATCAATTGGAGAAGTGAGCGCCAAATATCATACCGAATCTATTGGTTTGATATTTGTTTTTTGATACCTTATTGATTTGTCCGCTTTAGGCGGTTGTATAGTTGCTACCAGAGATGGACGCTCACAACAACAAGGCACCACCTTTTCTCATTTCGTTACAATCACCGATTTGAAAACCCCAAAGGGTTTAAAGAGGAAAACAAAAACCAATAAAGGAAGTTGAGAGAGAAGACACCAACGATGTAGGAAAAGACCGGCTTAAATGGCCATTGGTAGAACCAAATGCCTGCTGAGAAAGGCCGACGTTAATCCCTTTACTGAATCTTTGATCCGCTTCTACTTTCACCGTCTATCAAAAGAGGGGCTTAGTTGAAGCAAAAGGACCACAAACTCTATAAAAATATTGTTCCTCTCCTTCACTTTAAACACCCCCCCCCCCCCCCAACAAACTCTATAAAAATATAATTTATATTTTTCTTGTTTTAATTATAAAACTAGAAATTTTATCATACATTATGTCATTATATTTAGATATTAAGATGAGTTTATCATAATCATGTCTTGCATAATTTTCTAGAATAACTTTTCTTTTTGAAAATCCATGTACCGGAATGGTTCACCAAAAAGAAAACAGCAATGTCTTCTAACATTTCTTGTTATTTTTTCTACGGGATGGGATGTAACAGAAGGTACCATCGTTAAAGGTTATGGATATCGCTCCTCTTATCCCGTTTGTTTCTCCTATAAATGTTCTTAAATTTCATACAATGTGTTTTTCTGAGAAATATATCAAACTACATATCTAAAATTTTTATGTTTAAATATTTATTCTCGTGTTGTACTTGTCTGAAATTTATCATTAATGTTGTCACCAAAACCCAAAATCAACATAAATTTGTTTTTCATCTAACCTTTTCCTTTGTAATAGTTGGCACCAACATGAATTTTGTTTCATCAAGTACTTTTTATCATTTACTTTACATAAATAATATCCATATGCGATTTATTTGATAATGTATATGTGCCTTTCTTTAACATGTGCTTGGTGAAAAAGGTTCATTTTAATAAATAAAATGTTGAAATATGGCAGAATAGTAGGTGGGTGTTACCTATAATGAAAAGTCCTTTGTACCCTAGCCTTTAGAACACATTTGGTTGGGCATATAATAAACTCACGATCAAAGTGGGTAATAAATGAAGCAAAAACCTAGAACTTCTCCTTAAGAATGTAATCTTTGAAAATAAGGTCACATCTTCAAACTTTAATCTTTTTATTTTAATAAAATGGTAAATAAAAACGTCATGTGTTAGCATTACATTTATTCTCATCAAACTTTTTTCGTTTTTTTATCCTATTAAATAACTACATTAATTACTAATAATATTATTTATTTATTTTTATATTATAATTAGTTTTTTAATAAATTAAGAAAGAGATCTTTTTAATAATGTTTTTTCTATAGAAATAGTTTGTTATATTTTTACGTAATATTTTAAAATTGATTTTTTCAAAGTAAATTTTTTTATAGAAAATAATTAAAATAAAAAGTTATAGTAAGAAAATTTTTAAAAGTGAAAATTTTTTAAAACATTATTTTGAAACAAAATGTTTACTTTATCTTTGAAAATAACAAAAAAATTTACAAAGTTCATATTATTGTTTTATTACTTATAGTTATTATTCATACGTAATTTCAATTATATTATGTCTTAGTATATCGTGTTATAATTAATAATTTTTATTCTTTTAATATTTTATTTATTCAACCCGTGTAATACACTGGTGGGTTTACTAAAGCTAGTACGGGGATAAAGTTGTAATTTACTGATTCTTTGCAACACATTTAAAGATGGATCATTTTTTTTAATTTATAATTTTAATCTACCTAGATACATATATTACAAAAACTTTTGTTGGCTACATGAAACTTTTTGTTTTTAAAGATTGGCCACATAGTTTTTTGAGGTTTAAGTTTTTCAACTAGACAATTATGATTCATTTTCTAACTTTTATTTCTTTACACAATCCAAAATTTTATATTAGATTTTAATTATGCATTATATAAAATCGAATAAAATTTTGGCATCGTACGTTAGAGTGAGCAAGCGACATTATTGTTGAGGTACCATGACGAATCTTACCACCAATGAGTGACATTATTGTTGAGGTACCGCTTATCACGTTATTGTTGAGATTTCGTACACTAGAGCGAATGCCGCTATTTTTTGTTTTCAGAACCGTCATCGATGTTTGGTTTTATGATTTCTGACGAGCCAAAACGATGACAGTCAAACTCCACTTTGTTACACTCGGAAAGCCTAACCGCAATTTACTTGTCACGAAACGCTAGAAGTAAAAATAGTTTATTATAAATATTTATTGATATGCGGTTGGATACAACAAAATAGTTTATTGACATTTAAGTTCTATTGATTATTATAAACAAAATATAAATCATGACAAGGACATGCCCAAGAAGATCCGGTGTGAAACATACACTTGTATTGTCAACAAATGACTAGGTCCAAGTTTACTATTTGCTCATAATTGAGAAAATTGCAACCCATTTATCACTGCATTCTCTTATCTTATCTTCTCTAAGTCAATTTGCTATTAGAACTTTGACTACCATAAAATCTAGCTCAGCGAGCCAAATGATTTGGCCGTAATTGCATTTAATGCATCCGATTTATGAGGATATAAAAGCATTTACAGTTAATTTTTTATTTTTATTCTTATAATAATTTTTTTATTATTCAATTTTACCTATATTTTCCTAAACTATAACACATGTTTTTCATCATATCTATCCAAATATCAATAAAATAATATTTAGTTATTATTTTTTATACTATTTTTTTTCTTTCACTTATATCCACTTATAAAAATACTAAAAATATAGAAAATAGTGTTTAAGAATATACAACTTCTTGTACATTTTAAAAACAATTCTCAAGTTACGAAACCACTCTATAAATTCAAAGTCATTGAGTTTATCTTTCTTGAATATGGATTACAGAGAATGGTTTGAATTGACGGGAACAATTGCATCTGGTGCCATCTAAAAAATCAAAGTTCATTTGGTTTGATAATTTCGATATTCATGATGAAATTTAAATTTTATAAAACATAAATTAGTTAAAGCTTAGGATTACAATATTTGTGCAAGGCCTGAGAACGATACACGAATAAGATCATATAGGCAAGTAAACGGTTACCTTGTATCAATTAGACAACTCCTAAACCTTATCGGATCATTTAGACAAAACTTTTGTCTATTTGACACATTTAATCTTATTTGTGCCTACTCTCCTATATGATTGGCCCGTAAGCTTATATATATGATTGAGACTAATACATCTATGGGTTTATGTTGGGAATTATATTAGGATACGTGTTACTAAATCATCATTTATCTCTTGATTAAACTGTATGCTGAAAACTGTAACAGTCCAACTAATAAGAACATAGTTTCCTATTGAAAACATGTGAGCTCTTGAAAGTCTGTATACTTCTGATCCACAAACTCCTTTTGAAGAACAAAACGGCTTCCGATGGACTACACACTTCCGACAACTATTCCAATTATGACAAGCCACTAACTTCCTATGTGTTGTCCTGTGTTTCCAATGAGTAATTAAACAACCTTAATATTTAATTATCTAATATGATCTATTGATCAATAATAATTTATAATAACAATTTGACTAATAACACACATAACTTTCACTTTAGTTGTATAAGAAACTCATAATACTATAATCATCATAATGTTATACTCGATTTCAATTATAAATTTTTTATTTTCTTTATAATCCCATTTGTGATGATTATGCTATTAAAATTACTCTAGTCAACTTATTAACACGAATTATGACTATCAGATAAACAGTAATCTAGATCAATCTAATTCGCCATTAAATAATTGCTCAAAACTTAAAAACCTTACCACTTACAGAAACATAAAAAGATATTTTATTTATGTACAACACATCCCTATGTTAATGTTGAAATCAAAGGGTAAAAGAATAGAAAAAAGGATGTGAATCCACAGAAAGAAAGAAAAATGGTTGGACCTTAAAAGACGGAGTTGAAGAAGAAAGTGACAATAATGACTTCGACCCACCCCCACCCCCACCCCTGAAAATCAGTCGACTTTCGATTCATGATCATATTCATACCCATAAACCTATGGTCAAACCCTTCTCCCGTCTTCTTCCAATTCCCTATTTTGTCATCAAATCCCCAATCTTCAAGCAAGAAAAGTAAACCCCTCAATCAACGCGTTTGTCGTCCTTTTCCCACTTGCAATTGCGCACTATTAATCAAATCCCACATTCAAAGATTGTATATCTTCATCGTTATGGCCTTCGATTCATTCATCTTCGTGAGTTGCCGTGAGCTCTGGATTTGGGTTGTTAGATCATCGTCTGATTGATCGATTCAAAAGGGTTTGTGGGTTCAGTTCCGATGGGTGGGGTTTGTACGGGTGGGACGTTGAAGCAAAACGCCGCCGCCGCGACGGCGGAGTACGGCGGCGATAAGGGCATTGTGGGGTTTTCCGGGAAGTTGAAGTCGGTGAAGAGCTTTGATAATAATAATCAGAAGGAGAAGAAGAAGAAGAGTGATTATGATGATGGTGATGTTAATGGTAATGATGATTTGAGTTTATCTTCTGCTTACACAGAAGATGATGTTTATCATAGGAAGACGACGTCGTTTGATTCTGGTGAGCTGTGGTCTATTTCAAGGGAGTTGAAACCCTCTACCCTGCTAGGGTTGCTAAGGTATGTGCTTATTATTATTATCTTTAGTAAAACTATGAAACCTTTATCACTAGTTTGTTTGTTGTTATGATGATATTGACATTTATATGGATCTTGCTTATAAGCTATGTTTGCTTCAGAATCTTTAGGAGCTTGTGAGAGCTTTGGTTTTTGTTGTTTGACAAAAAGGAACTTAATTTTTGATAAAATGTGTTATGATATGTCCTTCGAACTCGTCCTCCTAACAAGTTCAATACCCTTCGGCAAAATCGAGAGAGGAGATGAGGGAGAGATAGAGGATGCTAATTGTATTTTTGGTTTTAAGAGGATGACTTAGGAGGATATTTTTGTTTTCTATAAAGAAAAAGCCTTGTTTAGATGACAAAGTTACTTAAGTTTTGGAAAAATAGGCGAATCAAGTATTTGAAACATAACAAGAGTATTTCATACTGCATAGAAAATATTCTACTTTTGTAGTTTTAATTATACGTGTGGTTTTTAATGCCTTTTTATACTTTTCAGCTACAACTGCAACTACAATTTGCTAATGACTTTTATTTCGTACATTTAGAAGTGAGAGTTACATCCATAGCTCATAGCTCCAACTATTGGTTACACTATAAATTTTTTGTCAAGCATTCGTTATCGTATTAGAATGATTGTTTGATATTAAAAAGCACAAGGTGCTCAGAGGCGTTTAGGTCTTGAAAGCCTAGGCTCAAGGCTAGAGCTTCATGTACGTGATGCGTTGCTATATATTCAACTAAATAAGCTTTATATGCAACCAAAAGTTGCATCTCTCTTGTTTCTTTACATATCAGCCTTCTTCGTCTAGTAAATCATTCATAATCTCTTCATTCTTATGCTCGTTATAACATATAAGCTTGTTTGAGACCCGACCTTTTGACCACATGTGCATGAAGCGCCGCCTACAAGCTTGTTCCGATTGCCTCGTGCTTTAGACGATACTTTATGAAACCTTGGTTTTAAAAAGCTTTAGGCGCTCCGAGGCGTTTTAAGTCTGAAAAGCCGAGGCGCTATGTGTGAGGAATGAGGAGAGAGCCTCACATATGCGAGGCGTTAGCCATATATACAACCAAAAGTTGCATTTGTTTAAACTTTT
This sequence comes from Flaveria sonorensis, assembly GCA_025506505.1. Taxonomy (NCBI): domain Eukaryota; kingdom Viridiplantae; phylum Streptophyta; class Magnoliopsida; order Asterales; family Asteraceae; genus Flaveria; species Flaveria sonorensis. Next base: position 8,612,288 of record CM046440.1, on the reverse strand, counting down.
TTACATATTGGCTTTTTTTACCATGTAAACAATTCATAATCTCATCATCCTTTTGGTTATATCTACGTATCATCCTTTTATAGACCCCACTCTTGACCAATGTTGACCAAAGTTGACCTAGATGAGCATGAGGCGCCACCTCAAAGCCCTGAGGTGTTTTCCTGATTGCCTCTAGAGCCTCACGCCTTAAGCGCGCCTTAGGCGCTATTTTTAAAACCAAGTTTGAAACCAAGCAAAAGTATATCTAGTAATGTATGCTAGGTTTATGTATGTTATGTAATGTGTATTTATAATCACGAGTGTTGGTCTTAAAGTGGACGGCTTATAAACAAGCGGACTAGAAATCATTCTAAATAATAATCGTAATATTAAAAAACGACATTAATGTGCGGAACTGGGTTACTAAAAGCGAGAAACGCATCAATGTGACAAGGTCTAAAACCGAAGTGCAAAAGCAGTGGGCTTTTCGTACGCGAAGCGCTAAGCGTTTATATAATGTTTTTTCCTATAGGTTTTTAGCATCCCCTCCCAAAATATAGCTATAAATAAGGTTTATATATGCTTTAATGTATAACTTATCTATATCTATAACCTTTCTAGCAACATTTATAGCACTTTGAAGTAAAAAAAACACCCCTTGTACAAGAAGCAAGTTCCTCAGAGGGATTGTTTCCTAGAAAAATCTTGCTCTTCTTGTACAGCATGCGCCTTATGTTACAAAAAGCACCAACCCTCGCCTCAAGAGTCGCCTTGCGCCTAGGCGCGCCTAAGGCTCGCTTTTTAAAACCAAGGTGCTGTGAGAAGGATTGAAGACAAACAAATAAAATGGAACAAGTAACTTTTCATATTAAAGATTGATGGTAGTCAGTAGTCACAACCAAAAGATTAAAAATGCAAAAACATAAACGCAGAACTATTTGAGAGAGGGTTTTCACACGCTAGTTATCACACACTAAAAAGGTGTTTTATACCCCTTTAGTAGGACTGCAGCTTAAATAGTACACATTAGCAGATATTTTTTGTTGGTATATTCTGTAGTTGTTGTCACTGACGCGTCAATATCTTTGGAATGGATTTAGCTTAAGTGTGTTTGTCATTAGGCGCTTCACAGCCTTTAGAACTTTTTTCTTCGGTACTTCAGATTAGAACACTACAAAATAATGAGTCTAACATCAAGCACATATATGACATAATAAAGTCATTGACTTGAAATGCATTTAGTGGAGATTAGAGGTAAGATGATGATTGTTAAGAAGAATCTGATGACCATTGACCAAAAAACTTTAGCATTGTACTTCCAACCCTGGACTTTGAAAATCTTGACTAAAACCTATATACCTTTCCAATTTAATAATTTTGGGTAATTTTGACTAAGAAACTTATAATATGCTGACACTCTTGAATGGTTTTGGTCCTTTTGGACATTCTGTAATGGTATGTATGGGACAAATTGTTTTCGTTGTACTCTTATCTTCTATGATTGGATGGTTTTTATTATAGTTCGTGAAAGTTACATGGTTATAATAACGATACTAAAAGTCCAATGACCAAAATAAGAAAATGAAGGGGGATTGTGTTGCTATGTATTACAATGCACCCTCTTTTTGCCTTGGTTTCATCTAATATTATTAGATGTATAATTTTGGCTTACGTGCTTATGAATGAGTCAAATACTTTTAAGTTATATCTCTTAATAGGCTAAATAAGTAGAGAATATCCCAAAGCTAGTCTTAATGCATGCAACCCTATGTAAAACTCTTGATTATTATTGTAATAATATATTTTTTAATATTTTATTTTTTAAACACATTGTTTATGAAAGTGTTAAAAAACTGGATGACAATTATTCGGGTAAAACCCCTCTTGTTTGGTCCGTACACAAAAGACAACTATGTGACCCGTTAACCTGCCTGTCATGATTATGTTAGACAATTGGCACAATAACAATTGATAAAAACACACTCACATAATTTTATTGAATAGAACAAAGGAATACTTTTGGTACAATTTGCATCTTATTCCTACCATCTATTTATAAGGAAGAAAGTAACTACTATCATAAAAGAGAATCATAATTGATTGCTTAAATCAGGCAATTGATTGCTTAAATCAGGCAATTGCTTGATTTATGCTCTAACTATTTTATTATAATTGATTGCCTAATTCCTAATTTATTAATTCCAAAAATAGATTTTGGCAAGATCCAATTTTCTGACCCATGACCCATTTAATCAACTTTTGACCCGTGAACATTTTAACTCACATGGTTCCCCTCTTGAATTTTGACAGACACCTCATGTAACCACATTTCTTGGTAAAGCGGGTAGTGTTGGCCTTGAAGTCCTGGACACCCTTGGAAGCAGCATGGCAAATTTGAATTCCCACAGTGGATTTGTATCTAATTCAGCTTTAAAGGGGAATAAAGTATCTATTTTAGCATTTGAAGTGGCTAATACTATTGTTAAGGGCTCTACTCTGATGCAATCCCTTTCAGATGAAAACATTCAAATTCTAAAAAAGGAGATCTTGCATTCAAAAGGTGTACAACTTTTGGTTTCTACGGATATGAAAGAGTTGTTAAGAATTGCAGCTGCTGATAAGAGGTACTTTCATTCTTACAGAACTTTTGTTGCCATTGGAGTGAACAATTTTAACTCATTTATGTGAAAGTGGGTCAATTTGGGTTATCTTATTGCTTATGGGTTCATTTGGTACGTTAAAAAAGCTTAGTTAAAATGGGATTGCATCAAATAGGCTAAAATAACCCATTAATCAAGTATAACCACTTTCTAAATGATTTATTAAAAAACACAGAGAGTATTTCAATAATAATTATTTTCATCTTACTTATAAGGTATCTGAGTGTGTGCTTTCAAAGTAGTTTTCCCTAGTTGAAGATCGCTTAAAGCTTGGGATATGTAAGTAATTTCACATTAACACAATAAAAAATTCTCTCACAGCTTCTTGTTTCTGGTTATCCAAATCTGCTTTATCACACATATAAACACTCCCCAAAAGGAAAGATAAAGTGGTGGTAAATTGCACCTGACCTGTTTTGACCCTTCCAAAAAGGTTACTTATTCTAATCCTGAACCCATTCCCTAACCTGACCGACCCGCCCATTTTGCCACCTATAGCTACTGGCTGTACGAACTTTTATGTTAATTTATATTGTCGAAAGCAATTTTGTGCTCATTTCACCATATTCCTTTTCATTTAGAGAGGAATTTGAAATCTTCTCTAAAGAAGTGGTTAGATTTGGAAATATGTGCAAGGATCCACAATGGCATAATTTGGATCGTTTCTTTGCCAGGTAAATCTGAAAATTTTGAATTGCAAAGTAGATCTTCCTTTCTTTTCTTCTCATGATATTAAAACATATATGTTAAAAACATTGTTATCAATCAGATTGGATTTGGACCCCATATCAAACAGTCAGCTAAGAGTAGAGGCTGAAATTACTATGCAAGAACTTGCCAATTTGGCTCAGCATACATCAGTAAGTAACTTCTGTCTTTTTATTCTTTAATTTAAAGTCACAATTTTTGATTCATTTACTTATGCAGGGTTGTTTTAGTTATGATTTATCTCACATTCTCACCACTCAAATGCGTTAAGTTTTAAAATGAAAAGTAGGAAGCTATAACTAAACAAGAGAAATGAATGAATATCACCCAAAGTGTATTTTTGATGTGATGAACTCTTAAATATTGTTATTCAAAATTTAGATTATTGTTAAGAAGATATAATTTTTGTAATGATTTTCAATATTAATTGTTTATAAATAAAATAAATTTTTTTAGAGAAAAGGTGTTTTGGTTCAATTGAATCTGACCTGTTTAGACCCTCTCATTTTCTTTTTCTGCTTAAGCCATCCTTTGGCTAGACATTTTGTCCATGTTGCTAAAAAACCTATTTGGGCAGGAATTATACCATGAATACCATGCTTTGTGTCGATTTGAACAAGACCACCGGCGTAAGCTTGATGAAGTCGAATCCTTGAATCTTCCTCGAAATGGTATCATAACAATAACAAAATTTGTGATATCGTTTGTGCATAGTGTGTGTGTATAGGGGGCTTAGGGTGTGAGTGTATTCTAGTTATTATATAACAAAGGGGTTTGGGTCATTTAATTAACATTTTCTTCTTTTATAGGAGAGAATCTTATGATATTACAGAGTGAGCTAAAGCATCAAAGGAAAGTCGTGAGGAACTTGAAAAAGAAATCTCTTTGGTCCAAAAGTCGGGAAGAGGTACAAACTTAGTATAGCTTAAAATTTGATGTGGCAGTAGGAGTCAAACGTGTCAAGCAGATCAAATGAAGTCTATTCGCAATGCATACAAGTTCCTATTGCGTTTTATTTCAAGAAACATGTTTTTCTGGTGGTAAAATTGATTTTTTAATCATTGTTAACGCATTCATTGTTATAAAAAAGAATTAAAAAAGGACAAAAGGTATATGCACGTCAACCCTAGCTGGCTAGGCCTGGTTTGACCCGTAAAAAAAATTAATGTGCTTCATCCCAAGCCATTTTTAACCCCTTATCCAATCCACATTATCATGAATTCGTATTTCTATTCATATTGTTTCTTTTTGCATATCCTGGTAGTAGGTTGTGGAGAAGCTTGTAGATGTTGTCACTTTCATCCACCAAGCAATCGCAGGGGCTTTTGAAGAGAATGGTATATGCAACTTGAAAAATGCTACATACTTAAGTTATATCAGATGCAAAATGGGCGGTTTGGGTGATGGTTTTGGGTCAAAATGATTCAGCTTGACCGGACAACATATTTTTTTCTTTAGTTTTATTGAAAATTAAGAATTATTGTATCAAATACGATATAGCAACTATATTAATATGATACCAATCTATTTTATTTTTGAATAAAGAGATTTTTAAAAGTTATAAGCATCTGAGTACATTTCAGGCCTCTTTCGACATATTGAACCACTTCGTTTTTAACAATGTTTTTAACATTTGCCCCGCTTGATATATAATATAATCTAGAAATGGGTAAAAAGTGCCACCTTTGTTCATTTCTATCAGGCACAGATTAAAACAAAGATTCTTATGTTACGTGTGCGCTTTATCTTTCAGCTGCAATTTTGACAAAGAATGACAAGGAGAATAGCAAAAAAACCGAAAGATTAGGCGTTGCTGGTCTTGCTTTACACTATGCCAACTTGATAACTCAGATGGACAACATCGTAAGCTAAAGACAATCTCTATTTTGTTTAACTTTTCATAGCTTTATAGTTTGATGAGTGTGTGTGTAGAGAGAGGGTTGTTTGTTCAATGTAGAAAACCAGGTTTTAGGGTACTACAAGAATTGCATAAACACATGTAGCTAATCTGCTAACTTTCTCATATACCGTTATATCTAGCCAACATTACCTGCAAGTGTTTATACAGTTCTCTACTAAATATTGGTTGGTATTGAATGTGCCCCTAGACACAAACACGTATATAAATGGGGTTAAACTTCTTTTGCAGGCATCTCGTCCTACATCCTTACCTCCAAATATGAGGGACAATTTATACAATGGTTTACCAGCAAGTGTCAAAGCAGGCTTACGTTCTCGCATACAAGCTCTTGATTCTAAAGAAGTGGTAAGTTGTCTCCATTCTAGGTAAAAAATTTGACCCATTATGGGGTAATTTGGGTTATATTTTCTATCCAATGGTTCAAACAAAAATATTAGCTTCAAGTCCAACCTAAATTGTATATTGAATGCGTGAAGCCTCCAAAACTATTTTATACTGAAAAAACAGATTTGTACTAAAAAATATAATTTGTATACTCATATATAGCACAATGACCGTTAATAGAAGATTCTAAAAAGCTTTGGACCAAAACTCTTTCAAGTCAACGTGTCTCAACCTATATATTTGTAGTTACAAAGTTTTACTTGATACATAATTGTGGTTTGTTTCAGATGGAAATGCCTAAAATTAAGGCGGAAATGGAAAAGACTCTACAATGGCTCGTTCCTGTAGCTACTGATACTACCAAGTATGTTTTTTAAGTCGTAAAGTACGCCTATATTTTGATAACCTTTTTCCATGGTACTGTATATCATTCATGATTTTCTTGTGTTGGCAGAGCACATCAAGGATTCGGGTGGGTTGGTGAGTGGGCAAACACAGGGTAAGTTGCCTGTTTTTATTATGTTTTTTGTACTTTTGTTATTTCCTTTCGAGAACTCTTAAACATTGCAATGTACATTGATAACACTTGTGGAGTAATAATTGGAGCCAAGCCAAGCTCAAGCTTCATCTCCAAGCTTGACTTCATGAAGCTCGAGCTTAGCTTGTTTTGAGCTCAATGTCTAAAGGTCGAGCTCAACTTGTTTATTCTATTATTTATACGTAATTATTTTCTTATATATTTATGATTTTCATTATATATAGCTACATCTTTTATCATCATTAGATATATAATAATAGTTATTTCATGATCTTATATATTGTTTTATTATATAATAAATATTAACAAATGGGAGTTTCATATATCAAATTTGATTATATATAGCTCCCTTATGTTACACGGGCTTCAATTTAGCGCTCGAGCCCGTCAAAGCTTAGCTTGATTCAAACTTGTAGCGAGCGTATGTCAAGTATATCACAAACAGCTCTGCTTGATTACACTCCTATCGATGCTCACTAGTTTTGTTTTAAACAGAAACGAGTTTGGGAAGAAGACAGCAGGGAGCAACAACATAATCCGGCTGCAGACATTGTATCATGCAGACAAACAAAAAATGGATCGCTACATACTCGATTTAGTCATCTTACTTCACCGATTAATTAGTCTCGTGAGATACAGAGACAAAGTACCCAAGCACACCCCGACTCGATCTCCCTTTTCCAAAGGGTCATTGACCCTGCATCCCAATGGTCAACATCACCAGGTTAAGATCTCACCGGAGGACAAAAATCTTTTGGAGGAAGTGATGAAACGGAGAACCTTGGTTCCCGGAGTAAGCCGAAGTCAAGAATTTGTGATGGGGAAGAAAAGAAACCGGCTTTTGCATTGAGTAGAAGCATGGGGAGCTCTCCTCCAAGAGATTTGAAGCATGCAAATGCTAATATGTTGGATGTGTTAGATGGGTTAGGTACAACAATTTGAGCTATTGGTTCAACCCATTAGAGCCATTTTTGGTTTTGGTTAATATCTATATATGTATTGTTATGATAAATTAACCGTGTATATAAAACCTTATATAAGAGTGTAGTTAATGGCTAGACATGGTCCATGGTCATGGTAACTAAACTGCAAATATACATATATTTTTTGATAGGATTTTTTTATAGGTACACCTTGATAGCCTGATGTGTTATTTAGACACGTTAATCAAAACACAAACAACTTGCATTGTATATGTGTAGTGTGTGTCTGATTGAAATCGAAGCAACAAGTGCTGCCCGCTAATGGGTTGTGTAGAGCCATACGACTATACAGTTCCGCTATATGAGCCGCATAGGCATTATGATCCGTATTGCTTTTTGAATTATTATATTTTTTGTTTTAATTATTATTTGATATAGGGATGAGATTGGCACTATAGCGGTACTGAATATACCGGTACCGAATTTGCGGAAAAGTGGGTAGTGAATACTGTATCGAATCGATCGGTTTGGTATTGGTATCACTAACTGTTTTTTGGTACGTTACCTATTTATCACTATTTTAGTTTTGTTTTCTTTTTTGGTAATAGAAATTTAAAGAATTTATAATAACAAAAACAAACAAAAATGTCTTAAAATTATATAAATAACGTTCATCAAACAGAAAACACTAAAATAGTATCAAAATGGTAAAAGAAAAAAGCTATATTTTGCTACTCGATACTGAATTAGTACCTTGTGGTATTTACTGGTGCTGTTACTGAAATTAGACAAAATCTAGTATATGTACCGTTTTTGTTCGGTCAGTACCGAGTCGGCATATGTATTAGTTCGGTACTTGGTACCAAACGTTCATCCCTAATTCGACACGACACCATATTCCAACATTTTCTTAAAACTCTTTTAGTTTAAAAGTAAAGTGAAAACTACACTAAAACATAATTTATATATTGAATAAAATGAGTAATAAGAATTTGTCTTCCTATGAGTCATGATAACACCAATAGATCATATGTAACCGCCATCTTGCCAGTTTGGATGCAAAAAATGTTGAATGTGCGATGAAAATAATAATTTAGATAAATTAGAGACCAGAAGGGTTAATTGGATTAGTATATTAATTATCGGACCGAAATGATAGGGTAAATGCAAATTATGTTAGTTAGTTTAATGTCTATAGAACATGCACTCTGATGATGATTTCAGTGATGGAGTTATGGTTGAAGTTCTTTTTCACTATCAAGACAAACTTTTTCACAAATAAGTTTGTTGTTTTTTTTTAATGTATGATGAATTTTAATCATATTGACTAGTCATTATATAATACTCTCCATCCTAGCGTGTTTGGTCTTGGAGATTGCAACCCAACTGTTTCATATTCGATTTAGGATCAACATTTTTAGCCTTTATTGAGTTTTAAATTTTAACTAGTTATCGACCCCGTTATGACGAAACTCAGTATTAATGTAACACTAGGCTATTATCCATGTGCTACATGGTTAGTTAAAATAATAACACGTCGTTTGGTAATTGATGAAACAATTTAATTATCATATATAATGAAAGACATTACTTTTAACGAGCAATAATAGATGTATAATTACATTAAGAAATAAACATTTCTTACAAATCTCTAAAAATCTTTGTAAACAACATTTGTTGTCTCATTAATAACATTACCGTCTTTATCTAATATTAATAATTTTACTTGGTCTCTACTGTTTACTTTTGATAATATAACTTACAACTGTCTATAAATGAAAATTGATTATTTTAATTAGAGACCAATTCTAAATAATAATTATCCTTACATTATGTTATTTGTTATTGCAAAACATACAAACACAATAAGTAAAAATTATCTTCTATAGAACTTGAAATGGATCTTTTTATCAGATGGTACAAGATTAATTCATGAATAAATGTTTTAGTAACGATATTACTTCTCGATAATATTTCGGCTTTTATAACATGTTTTTCAAGAGATATAACTTGCAGACGAGTATCATTACAGAGACCATTTTGTAACTATATAAAGTCTAAACATAATAATACTACGTAGTTAATAAAAAGAATTTTACTAAGATACAACGCATACAAGAGAGCTAGCACCAAGATTATTCCATAAATATAACGTCACCTGCACTAAAATATATTGCAGACATAAGTTTATTGAATAAACTAATTTAGGAAGCTTAGAGCAATAAAAATATACATTGGACAACTCGTTAACATAATCCTCTTTAGCTAGTCATTTCAAGTTTACATGTTTGACCCAATAGATATAAACATTAACATTACTCAAACATGTTTGAACTATGTATAATAATTTGACAATTACCTGATCAAAGCATCCAACTTGAATATAGAATATCACAAATGATCTTCACCACAAATCTTCTCTGACACTGCTTCAATAGATCACCTGAAACAAGATTTGACGGATTTTAAGTAATGTTTTCAGAATCGGATCGTACCGTGAATCAAACGGCTTACTGGTTTACTAGTCGGACCGGTTATGAGAACTTGAAAAAATTTTAATTATTTAATGAATATATGCAAAAAAATACTGAAAATTTTAAAAATATATAAAAAAACCGATCAAACCGGTCCAACACCCCGGTTCGACCGGTCCAACCGCCGACTCGGGATAAACCGGCCGGTTCAATGCCTCCAAAACGAACCATCTCTAATCGGATCGGTAGCTACGGTGAATCGTGGTCAGACCGGTTGGACCAGCCGGTCCGATCCGACTCTCACAACACCGTTCTTAACTTAAAAGTCAAACCGCAAATAAAAAAATTCACAAATAATATGAATAAAACCACCAAGAAGGAATGGGTTTCTTATTTCTACATGGGGAAAACCCTAACGATGGATGTAAATAAAGCTGTCATGATTATATAATTTATATACACATACTATGGTATTTCAAGACAACGAAAGCGCAAGTCATAGAGTCATAAAATTAAGCAACGGTCGATTGTTACCTAAATTCATAACTCAACCATCAATCTTAATTATGTGACAAACAACTACTAAAACCACCAAACTATATCATAAAGTCATGAAATTGCAAATTGCATCAGAAATCTTTATAATTTGCATCACATTAAAAATAATATAAACGTACTGTTAACTATTAGAGCATTTCCAACCCATCCCCGACCCCATCTCTATATTTTAAAAAACAACATAAAAATCCACTCCATCCCATCTGTCATCCCCGTACCCATAACCTATATTTTTAAGGAAAAACATACTCATCCCTCATATTTATGGTGCACTAATCATCCCTTATATCTTTATTTAATTTGTTTTTTTTGAGTAAATGTGAGACAGAGAAAAAAAATAATTACAAAGAAAATAACAAAAATATTATTTAATTGAACAGACGTAGATACGTGGAATGAGATGTGAAATATTTTAAAGCAAGAAATAAGTTTAAAAAATGATATAAATTTTGATAAATTATAAAGATGGGGATGGTTAAACTTTGTATAGTGAACTGCATTGTATGTTAATAATGATGACTACAAGGGATATATATAAAGTATATATTTACACTTTCGAACCCTCTAATATATAATACTCATCACTAAGTACATAAACTGTCTAATATTTGAAAAACGACCTGTAGCTTAGGCCATAATTCTTTAAACCGTTGTGAGGGTAATGGCTTCGTGAAAACATCAACAATTTGATCATTAGTGGATATGAATTGTACCGAGAGTTTTTCCTTTGCAACCTTTTGTCTAACAAAGTGGAAATCAACTTTTACATGTTTTGTTCGAGTATGGAAGATTGGATTTGCTGATAAGTATGTAGCACCTAAGTTATCACACTATAGCACCGGAACGGATGGCGTAGGAACCTTAAGTTCTCGTAGGAAGGCTTCAATCCAAGTGAGTTCAACAACCGCTAAAGTTTTATACTCGGATTCCGTTGATGACCAAGAGATAGTGCGTTGCTTTCTGCCAGACCATGAGACTAGGTTAGAACCAAGGTAAATGGCAAATCCCCCGTGGATCGACGGTCATCAGCACAACCAGTCCAGTCAGCATCAGAGTAGGCATGTAGAGAGGGATAATGAGCATTAGTGTAAGCATGCAATGTTGAACCAAAAGATTGTTTCATGATAATGACCACAAACCCATTTTCAACTGGTTTCTATAAGAAATCACAATCATCTATGTCTCTATATTAACACAAACGAATTAATGATTGGGGCTCATAAGCATGCACCGAGTAAAACTGTCATGTTTAAATCATCATAGCCATTCCATTATATGTTTTCTTTTCTTTGAAGAAAATATAAAAGTATTAGGTTCATAAATAATAACTCGTTGTAGCTACAAACTGCGAGTTTCCTCACCATCGCAACAAAATTATCTTTTTTGTTGTCATTATAGCCTATATCATCAAACCAACCGATTAAAGATCATACTCGTCTCAGGGGCACGTTGCCTCACCATCATCGACAACAACAATACAACAACATTAAGCATCACCTACAACGATAAGCAAAGAAAAGAAATGCACAACTACGGCATCACCACTTTCGCAAGCCACACGAAACAACAAACCAAATCGTTGTGTAGCAGAAGAGACTACACCACAGCGGACACCGACGACCTCGAGTGACATGTAACACACGAAAATTTATTTAAAATAAAGGAAAAGAAAAGTATCTTGAAAGAAAGATAATGGACACAAGTGGAAGGGGTAAAGTGTAAAAAGTACAAAACCTTATTATTTTAAGGTCTATATGTGTATGGCCGCCCATACACCTTTTCAACCTTCTGCTTTTAGACAGAGATTTTCTCTCGGTTTCAAGAAAGTTGAAGCTGAGTTTTCGCATTTGGTGAGTGTTTCTTTGTGTTTTTGTTTGGTTTTGTTGGGTTTTCAACCTTGGAACCGATTTTTATATGTTCTTTGTGCTTGGTTATGTGTTTTTGGTGTGTTTAGGATGTTTGAACTCTTTGTGCCCTCAAGTTTGGTGGAGTTTTACTTGAAGGCTGCAATTGGTGAGTTCTAGATCCCCGGTTTTCTAGTTTTAACCGTATTTTTAGGGCTGAAAATGCATATAAAATGTTTTACAGCTTATATTTTATAACCGTATGTATGTTTGTGTATGGTTGGTTGTGTTCTATGGTTTTATGCTTGTTTTAGGTGCTTAGTATGTTAGATTTAAGATATGGACATGTTAGAATGATGACTGGGATTGAAATTTATAAGTTGAATATAACTGCTGTTCATGAGCCTGAAATCTTGCTCGGACGCCTAAGTCCCTTCTCATGCGTCCAAATAGGACTCATGCGCCTGAGAATTTTTGCCAAAAAGCCTAAGTACCAGCCCATGCGCCCCAATAGGACCCATGCGCCTGGAATTTTGTTCATGCGCTTAAGTACCTGATCATGCGCCCGAACAGTACCCCATGCGCCTGAACTTTTGCTTAAGTGTTGATCAAGCGCCCAAGCAGTACTCATGAGCCTATAATTTCTTCATGCGCCTAAGTTTCCCATGCGCCTAAGTGCCCATGCGCCTACATAGTGTTCGTGCCGCACATAGTGCTCATGCGCCTAAATGCGTTAGAAAATTTTCTGAAATTTTTGGGAAATAGAAATTTTAAGACTTAACCTTGGGATGTTTTGGTGGTTATGTTTGTTGACGTTGTGCATGTTTATGGCCTGTTGTTATGTTCCACATTACGTATTATTACATGACTTTACGTAGTGTGTTTATGCTCGTATGCGTAAAGTATTATCATAAACGAAGCGAAAAATTAATGATAATAAGAAGTGGAACATAAGGAATGAATGAAAGTCTTGCAAGAAAATGTTAAGGAGGTTCACAACTCATTGAGAGTTGTTAGCTGTGTGTTATATAACGTGCATTTTGACTAACCCATGAGGGTTCACACACAGGAGGGTCAGTCTTTGTGACTGATCGAGACGTGCGAAAACGGGATCCTTGTCTCTTGCCCCCAAGAGGTAGTTGCTTCATGCACAATGATGGGGCAGAGCATATGACAGGTCCAGATAAAATGAAAGATAATGATAAAAGAAAGTGCGAAAACGAACGATAATGAAAGATAATAATGAATATTATCTTGTTGTACGTATGATGTGTGGTCAACGTACGAAAGTAACGGATTTATGAAAAGGAAGTATTTTAAGAAAATGATATTTTTATATATATATAAACAAGGGATTTTAATTCTAAAAACTAGAACTCACTCAACAACGATGACTTTTATGTATTTTCAGTTGGCAGGTAACTTGTTGCTGGGGATGGCATGCGGGTGAGGCTACTTGGCGGGCAAAGACTGGCATCCATTCGTGCTTGATGATATTGTTGTTTTGTAATACAACTGAATGATTATTTTTGTAACTTTTAAAATACAATGATGTATTATTTGGCAACATTAAATATTAATGCATGAATGGCTTTTGTTAAAATTAATCCGCTGCTATGTTCTATGATATGTATGTATTTTTATATAATTAATGCTGTGATTGACCAACTGTGAGGTTTCCGGGAACGGGGCCTTACATGACATCCATGACCAGCATCCCGGCTGTGATCACGACGCGGTCACCAACAATTGACATAGTCAGCAGCCGGCGACAGGCACTACTAAAAATGACGCCCGCGGTGCCAACAATCAGAGAAGATGAAGCATAAAGACGCATGGACGGAATGATTCAATAGTTCGACAACAAGCATAGATCTGCCCCAGATTTGAATAGAACCGAAAGCACATCTTTAGATATAGCGCGTGCCCCTTACACAAAATTGAGTGCCTAGATCTTACTAGAGACGAAAGTCTGGCGATCACCGTGGCAAGCACCACCGACGGAAACAAGAGGACGACAACCACTCCCTCCATGCACCGGCCAGGTCTAGCCGGAATAGGTCAGTTACATGACAAACTCATTTTTTAGTTTTTAGGGTTGTTTGTTTCTCCTACCCCACTAACCTCAAATTCAACCTACAATAAACCCTCATGATTTCATTATACATTGTAGATTCCTTCATCTTTGTTAGGAGGTAACTGCCTTAATCTAAGGCCCACGACCAACCTTGCCGACACCCAGGCGAAACTGGGAGGGTTGCGGCCACCACCTCGATACCTCTTATCCCCAACAAAGGCTTAACGTCTCTCTCTCTAAGCACCAAAATATATAAAAAGAGATAGTATAAAAGAGTTGTACCAAAGATAATAGACACTATGCACATAGCCACAGTGATTCTCCTAACACCAAAAAAATTATATTTAATAAGGGTAAGGTTATTGTAAAAATTAAAAAAAAACTAAAAAGAGTGAGAAGAATTATTATCTGTTAGATCTTAGATATAAAAGCTAAGAAAATCTGATAGCATAATGGTAAATAATTGAAATTTTAAATGATAAGTCAAGGGTTTTTTTAGTCTTAACCATCTTTTCAAGTTTCATCCTTTTTTTAAACGCTCGTAAATTTTGCATACAATATTATTTTTTAAAAAAATTACACCATAAAAACAAGCGTTTTTAATCTTTAAAACGCCTATAGTTTTGATACATAAAAAATAAAGTATTTTTTTTATGTTATTTAAGCTCATTGTGTAATATTTGTCAGCTAATAGTGTAATATCAGGTCATTGTGTAATATTAATCAGATCATTATGACTAATGTTGACCATTTTCTTATGCATTGTGTTTATTTAAAAAATGATGACTTTCAAATAACACAATGCTAAAAATGTATTTTTTAAACATTTTTCAGTTCATTGTGTAATCTTGATCAGCTTATTATGTAATTCTCATCAAATAACTCATTGTGTTTATTGCTAATAATTAAGTCTAGTGTTAGTCATTGTGTTACCCATTGTGTCTAATATTAACCACTGTGTTTTTAAAATAGTGATTTTCAAATAACACAATACTGAAAATGTAGTTTTGTACGTTTTTTCCAGTTATGTAATCCTGACAGGTCATGTGTAATCTTCGTCAAGAAGCTCATTGTATCTATTGCTAATTATTGAGTCTAGTGTTGGTCATTGTGTTACCCATTGTATCTAATGTTGAGTATTGTGTTTTTTAAAATGATTATTTTTAAATAACACAATACTAAAAATGCAATTTTTTACGCTTTTCAGTTTATTATGTAATCCTGATCATGTCATCGTGTAATCCTCGTCATACAACTCATTGTGTCTATTATTAATCATTGAGTCTAGTGCTAGTCATTGTGTTTACTATTGTGTCTAATATAGACCATTGTGTTATGCATTGTGTTTTTTAAAATGATGATTTTCGAATAACACAATAATAAAAAATATAAGTTTTTTATGTTTCAAGTTCATTATGTATCTCTTATCAAATAATTGTGCAATCATCATCAATTCAGAATATTACACAATGATCTAACGAAATTACACGAGTTAAGAAAACTTCGTTTTTTTATATAAACACTATACCCGTTTTAAAGATTTTTATAGTGTAATTTAAAAAAAATAATGTCATAAAATTTATGAATGTTTTAAAAAATGGTGAAACTTGAGAAGGAGGGATATTATCAATTTTGCCCCCAATCTAATTTAAATAAATAGAACACATGTCAACATCTTAATTCTTTTTATATTTTTTAGTTTCACAAAAACTTTGTATTTAAATATTTCTCATTTTAATAATTATAATATCTATAGTTATAGTATTGTTGATTCTTATATTAGTTTCTTTCCATTCTTATATTAGTTTTTTTCCATTATTATTCCATGTAGTTGAGGCTATACTAGATAAGTACTAAATTTTGGATGTTTGGACTTTTCTATTTAGCTGACCAGATTCCATGCATAATGGGACCCCTCTTTAAGCACATCAGATCAAGATACCGTTGGAAGAAAGTAACCGAATTCCCATTAATTTAATTAAATAATACACATATTAAAATCGAAGTTACGTACATCACTGATTAACTGTTTTCCAATTAGAAATTGACATTTGTGTAGATGTAAGAAATGACGCATTTCTGAAAGTGATATTAACAGACAAACATAAACAAGTCGTTTTATCTGTCTCACTTATATTTTACTTCTAATAGATAAGAATATTATTTATAACGTATATATCTTTTAACATACACATTAAATATTTTTTCTAGAAGAACGGAATTATTGTAGAAACTAACGAGATGTTAAGAAAAAGAGTATACAAAAGGAAAAACAATTATAATTAGAAAGACGGAGAACAACATCATTTTAACCAATACATTATAATGCTTAGATTTACTATTCATCCAATTATCCAAGATGAGCATAATATCATCTGTCATCTTTATAGGAGATCGACGTTCCCTTTTAACAAGATCACCATTACAACGTTTCCAAATCCATCAACTAGTAGATCGAGCAAATCAACACCAGTTTTGATTTGTGTACTTTCTTCACCGCAAACAAATTTTTCATATGATATCTAGAACCGTCTGATTTGAGGGCAATGAGAGGAAGAGTCCACTCCATTGCTGCAACCAAACCCAAATATTCGTCGAGAAACTACACACAAACCCAAATATTCATTGAGTAACTACACCCGAAGAATTTGTGATCTGTTTCTTTTCTCTACGGTGATTAGAAATGATATATTAAATTCACACATCTTTTAAAATACCTAACAGTTACAATTCTTATAGATTATTACTTTTAATATTCTTATCATCTTTTACATTTATTTTTCATCCTCAAATTGGTTTTTATCGACCTAACTATCTATAAAATTCTAATTACCCTGTTATAATAAACAATCGATTAACTTGAAATAGAAGAAATGTCACAACCTATACTAATTAAAATTATAAAAGTAAATGGTTATATAGTTTTATTTCTTGAATTTAGTTAGATGAAATAAAAAATTACTTTGTTTGCATAAATTTCATTCATCTAAAATCCAAAATGCAGAAAGTTATCTAAAGAAAACTTGTAATTGGCTCAAAGAATCAACGAACGTGGGACGACCGAAACTCCCGAAGGTTGTCGGTGGAGATTCCCGGGGTCCCCGGCGCCGGAAGCACCGCCACCGACTCCAAGCTGACTCTTCATTATTATTATTAGAATTATTATTATTATTTACCAATAATCTATACCCATAACATTAATATTATTATAATTTATCAATTATCCTTAGTTTAACTGGTAAAGATGGGTACATATGACATGTGAATATTAGAGGTCATGGGTTCAAGCCTCACTCTAAGCGTATATGCTCAGAGTTGAGCTACGTGGTTTTATCAGCAATGAGTTTCCTGCTGAGTGGGATGGGGATGCGGTCTCGGCTGGGAAACGGATGAATGGACCCGATTAAAATAACACATATCCTACGAAACAGTGTCGTACATTTGCCGTTCAAAAAAAAATATTATTATTATTTATTATTATATTATTATTATACATTTATTCCAACAGATAATAATAATAATAATAATAATAATAATAATAATAATAAACAACCAACTCTTCCATTTGGTTAACTCCCCTATAAATCCACCCACAAAATCAACAAACTCAATCCAAAACCCAAGAATTATTTCCTCTTAACATCAAATGGCTGTTATTTCAACTGCATCTTCACTCTTCACGCCCCCTAACTTCACCTTCAATCCACCCTCTTCCTCACGCTCAATTCCCTCCTCAGTAAACTACAAACGATCAGCAACCACGTCCGCTTACGCCACGGCCGAGCGGACCGCAACAGAGTCGGGGCCGATCAGATCGTTTCGTGCCCCGACTCCTTCGTCCCTGTACGAAGTGCTTGGGGTTCGAGTCGGGGCCGATACGAGAGAGATCAAATTGGCGTACCGGAAGCTGGCTAGAGTGTTGCACCCTGATGTGGGAAGTGGTGACTCGTCGGCTGATGAGTTCATGAAAGTGCATTCGGCTTATTCGACGCTATCGGACCCCGAAAAACGGGCGGTTTATGATCGGAGTTTGATTAAGAGGCGGGCCGGAGAGTCGGTTCCGGTGATGTCTGCCGCTGGTCACCGGTGCCGGAGATGGGAGACCGATCAGTGCTGGTAGAGACTTGATCGTTGGAATTGGAATTGAAATTAGATCGTGTTTTAAAGATCTTTTAGTTTGTAAATACGTAGTTTAAATTTAGTAACCAATGTCACAATACTTGGGATAGATTTTGGAATCGCAGTATTGAATTTTGGATTGTTAATTATGCTTTAGTTTTTCGTTTGGTTTTTATTTAAGACTATATGTTATACTTTAGTTTAAATTTAGTAATTATGATGCAGTTATTTAATCATCAAAATGTCTTGTTAGGTAATATTCAAAAGGCATGTTAGATTTATGTTTTCCGTTTTAGGTATTTGATTATTAAGCAGAAAGATGTATTAGCTTACCATATACATCTACTTCTAAAACTAGAACATGTCGATGGAATCTAAATAATTTTTGTAGAATATAACAAATTGCTTAGAGTGAGACTTGAACCCATTATCTTTCCCATATTTACATGTCATGGGTGTCTGACCTTAACTAGTTGGGCTAAGGATTATAGGTAGCAATTATCTATACTTAATTCGTGCTTTCTATATGTGTATTAGCGTAACATCTTTTAAAGTGACCAAAAGTAGTGATTCGTGAACTTCTTTCGAGCCAATCGAAACATCTAATTGCTATAGATTCTTCTGTTAGTCGTAGTTGATGTTTACTGGTTCTTGACAAAAGAAAATCTCACTAGTTCTAAAATTAGATTCAGCCGTTACTATCAATAGACCGTTAAGACAGTTGGTTTGCTCTCAAGTCCGGTTTCAAAAACATTAATAACAAACATGATGAATTAAAAACAACCATCGATCTATGAAAATATTGTGTGATTTTGGAGATTTATGAATTGAAATGAAATTGAAGTATTTGAATTATACAATTCCATAATTTGGTTATCAATTCAAATAATAATATAGAAGAAAAGTCAAAATTCAAGACAGCAAACGGATGTTGCAGAGTTCACGACTCTTGGAGACTCCATAATCATCATGCCATACGTAAGAGAACTTTCTTTTTAATAGAAAACGAATAATCCTTCTTTCTTTTAGTTATATAAAAAAATATAATATTTTATAGTGTTTTAACTAAAAATATCAATTTCCCAAAACTATTAATTTTGTTGTAAAAGTTTATATAACAAATTTCTTAATTAATATATAGTTGATAAGGCCATCGGATCCATGTACTCACATCTACTCCTTGGGGGAGAGGTGGAAGAACGGTGCCGCAACACCACGCCAACAAGCCGTGGAGCTTGGCCCTGTTGGCGGCGTCCCCCTCGAGTTTAAATAAACTACATCAGATTCATCTTTTATGCATTTTTCTATAAATACATATCAAATAATTAAACTATTTATAAGTTAAGAATCATTATTTCTTAAAAATATAACTAGTTTACTCTAACTTTTTTGCGGTTGAAATTTGAAATTGAGTTTTGATACTTGGGGCTAAGCTAGCTGCTAGCATATAAGAAATATAGTTATTGTATTCAAATAAAACCACTTTGAAAAGTTTGGGGCTTGTGGAGTTATGTTAAACTTATAATTTAAAAATATAAATTATAACATATTAAATATAGTTAAATAGGTTAACCGAACAAATTGAATTAAAAAGTTATATATAACCGAAAATGGAATTGAAATCCAATTTTTAATTGGAGTTTGTTTAAGCTGGTTCTCTCTGCGATTTTCCATTTTTTAGGTGATTTTTTTAAACTTTTTCCAATATATAAAGTCTTGAGTAAATTACAAATTCGGTTTCGTTTTAATTTTAAGTGGTTTGGTTTCGATTTAAATTGATGAAAAATCATTATTAACAGTTTAAATAAAACTCTAAATAAAAGTGCATTTAATTAAAGAAATTTGAGTGATTTTTTTGCTTTAAAAACTCCGAGTAGTTGTTTAAAAATATTTTATACATTTAAATTAAATTAAAGTTATTAGCTATCACACTACATTTATATTTAAAAACAAACCATTTGATTGAATACGGAAAATTAAAAATTCATATCATAAACCAAAATTTTATTTTCTCAACCGATTTCAAATATAAACCTTAAACCAAATAATTTAAAACGACTAAAAAATCTTGTACCAAAAAAGTTAAAAATCGAGTTGTCTAATGTATATTAGTTTCATTACAAAGGTAATGAACAAAGTGAACAGACGAAAATAAATTTGTAAAAAATAAAAATGTATAAATAAATTTAAATAAAAAAATAAACTAAATTATTACTAGTGTTTATGATGAGTTTTTTTAAACAAAATTGGCTAAAAATAAATAAAAGTAAACAAAAGAAAATTAAAAAAACATAAAAAACTAAAAGATTAATAATAACACATTTCGTTATTTTAAGGGTTAAGAAAAAATAATCATTTAAAAAATATAAGTTTATAAAAATAAAAGTGTTTAGAAAAGAGAAAAAAAATTAAAGCAAAGCAAAGTAAATAAAATAAAAATAAAAAGGAAAAAATTAAAGATTAGTGAAAATTATAAATTTCGTTTTTTAAAAGGTAAGGGTAAAATAGTCTTTTACAAAAAAAATAACTGAAAAAGTTAAATTTTGTTAGTAGAAATGACATAAATCGTGATAAGTTTTCAAATAAATACACTCAGTGTACTTATTAAAATTTAAGATTCATAATTTTATATATAATTAAAGGATAAAATTTGTAATTTACTCTAAATTCTTTATATAAGGGTATATGTATACCTTTATATTTCTTAATTTTTCTATTTAAGAAAAGAGAATCCTGTGTTCTCCCAGGCAAACATGGGGTGTTTCTCCATGCTTTGGTGCTTTTAATTTTATACATATAATAATAACATATAAACAGACGTCAGTTTTTAAATGGATTATTGATCTTTATATACCTACGCTGATGTCTTATGTCGCCTTAATTTTATATTACGGCCGTTCATCTTATCCAATGGGCACGGGACCTGCAACTTCCAAACTTTCCTTAATTTAATATTATCTTTTTATATATTAAACTATGACAAGTCTAGAACTTTTGGAAAAAAAGAGAAGAACAAGTATAAAAATCAAAGAACAAAACAAATTTTATTTTATAAACCGTGTCAATTTTGGTCGAATCAGTGGTTCAAACCAATGCTGTCATGAGAATAGTATCATCTCTTATTTTTTACTTGCTGTACATGATCTTTTGATCTAAGTTGTCACATTAGTGAAGTTTTTTCGTATTAAAAGACAAAATTGATTCCTATGAGTTGATGATTTTAGGGAGGGAGTATATTAAAACTTAGAGGGGATGGCGGTGGAGGGGGAGTTTCATTTAGCCCGTGCCTTAGAATATGATATGTTTTATGGTTTATCAATTTTGGTTCTTCAGTTTTGTTCGGTTTGATAGAAAAAATAATCAAAACTGACTAGAAGGCCAATTATTTGTTCACATTCTTTATGGAGAATTGGTTTTTATCTAATTTGTGGTCTTGTTACGAAGTGTAATCGATTTTGGTTTTCTCATTCATGTGTCTTTAGTTTCAAATCAAAGAAACTTTATTTTTTATTTTTTATTGAACGAAAGTACTACCTTGCTTCGAAAAATATATGTCATCTTAATCGGGTCCATCTATTCATTTCCTAGTCGTGTCCGCACCTCCGATCCTCTCAGAAGAAAACCTATACATTACAGTATTTTATTGAAAGTAAAACCTGAACCCATGACCCCTTAAAAAAACCTTATTTGTTCACCAAGAGTTAATGTTCAAGGGACAACTGTTAAGTGTATCTTACAACTAGACACATGTTCAAACTATTGGAGTTTTTACTAAGATTTTGAAAACTTTTGTAACAAAAGTAGACATGATAAATTTAAACATATATAAAATTACTACGAATTAATCCTATACCAGCATACGTAGAAGCATACTTAAAGAGATTTTGAGAAATGACTTATGAAACTTTGTATATATAAATACTAGCTAGTACATTGTAAAAGTTATTAATATCCATTTATTAACTTAAGCAACAATACGAACATACAAATACGCTACTATAAAAGTGTGTCACTAAAACCTATCACCTACGGACAAAACCTGTCAATAATTAACCTACTAAAGCCAAAATAAAATAGACAATTATAAATACAAATGCACGTCGGCAATCTCTATTCAAATTTGATTGTTGTCTATTGGAAAAAAAATTTCATATTATTTTATTTTTTTGAATAGCATATCTGCGACCCTATTTCGAATAATGTGTTTTATTTTAATAGGGTCCACTTATTTTGTTTTCCAACAGGACCATACCTCCAACCCTGTCAGAATAAAATCCATTACTAGAAAAACCCACTGGCTTAACTTTGAATATTTTGTTTAAAGTGAGACTTGAACATTTTTTAAATTTATTTTATTCAAGAACCTTCATTCACTTCTCTCGTTCTATTGCTAGAATTAAACATGAAAAACCAAAGATATATGGTTTAGCACTATTAATGTGTACAAAAATATTTCACTTCAAAATGAATAATGATTCAATTATCATGATAAAGATAAAAAGAAAAGAAAAACAAAGCTAGGGCTTAAGAGCAATATCAGATGCATCTAAAGAGTATTCAACTCGGCATTTTCATATTTACCTATATCTTTAAATACAGAGGAAATATGATAAAATATGTAAATTTACTCATATATAAGTTTCTCATTGTCTTTAGCCCCTACATTCTTAAAAGAAATCATAATGATATCTTATATTTGAGTGTTATCATTCATCCCTCAAATCTATTATTCTATATTAACATAACTAGTTGTGAAAGAAAAAAAGAAAAAAAATATTAAAAAAAAATACTTTATTATTAATAAACATGAGAAATGAATAGTAATTTTTGAGGTTTTTTCAAATTAACACAATATTTTATTTTAATTGAAGACGGAGGAACCGAGGGAGGAACATATATGTTATATGTTTACGCATGTCATTAAATAAAAAAAAATAGTCAAAGTAATTAAGGCAGGTATACTTTAACTGGCGGTGGGGGTCCCTTGACTCGTGAACACGGTTGCCGACTCACTCGGTTGGTTTTATCGTTACTACATAAATATAATTCCAACTCACCACCACGACCAACATTTTTTATCCATTATTATTAGTTTTAATTTCAATTTTTTTAGGTTTAATAAAAATAACCATTTTGATTCAAGAATTTAAAAACATCAATTTCAACCTAAAAGTTTAATTATTTGTTTTAATTTTAGTTAAAAGTTTTTTTATTTTGTATTCAAGTTGAAACAATAAATAAACTTTTGAACTAAAACTATAATAAATTATATACTTTTAAAGCTAAATTGATGTTTTTTTTTAAAGAAAAATTATTATTTTTGTTAAATCTTATGAGCAAAATTGAACTAAATACTATTATTATTAATTCTAACCACAAGTTAGGATAGTTATTCGTGGTTATTGTAGCTAACCATTTATGAAAATGGGAGATCAGTGGTTGTAGAAGTTCGATTGCCGTTTTAAAGATCGGGAGCTTGCAGATGTGAATGTTAGAGTTTTCAAAACAACTACCAAAAATAATTATACTAATGAATTGAAATCAAATAAGAACTATTATTTTTTGTGTGAATTTTAAGAATGGTTTTTTTTCACACATGATTACACGTATGTAAATACGTGTAAAAGAAAATATTTTATTATACATGTGTCAAAAAAATTTCATAGTTCTTATAAAATTAGAATTTATTATTTAGACACACTATTTAACTAGTTTAGGCGTATCACTATACTCGATATTATCCACAATTAAAAAATCATTTTTAAAAAATATAAAGTGTTTATACTTAAACTAATGGATTGAGAAATTCAAGACCTTTCGCTTTGTAACCTTCTCAACTCAAAAACAATCATTCTATACAACAACAATTAATTCGACAATAAATTGACTAATGAAAGGTATGTAGTTCAATTACTCTGGGGAGCGTCCACTCTTCCCACTAAGCTCTTGAAGATATCTTGCTCGGTTACCATTTAAAGGAAGGTTTAAAGTGAATGAAAAAATTGAGAATATTATTGGATCATATGAGTCTGGTACAACCAAAACAATACTTAGAGCATTTTGAAGTACAATTGAAGAAGTCTTCCGAAGACAAAGCTGCTCTTCCGAAGACAAATTGAAGATCTTCCGAAGCTTAAGTATGAAGAACTTCCGAAGAAAAACTAAGTCTTCCGAGACCATGTACTTTTCCTTCCGAAGCATTCACACTTAAAAGATCCAAGACAAAGTCTTCCGAAGAATGAAGTCATGAAGACTTGCAGAAGACTCGAAAGAAGTTGATTCTTCCGAAGTAAATTCTTCCGAAGCATTTTGCCTTCGGAAGAATCAACTATGAACCAGTGGACATAAGTATGGGTTGTCTGACATCCGTTGACAACTCTGATACACTGCATGGCGATTTCCCACGCCCATATAGTTGACCATACTTTAATCCACTGTTCACTTTTATCAGTTAGTACAGTTACCATACTTAGTTGGTGACAAAAGGTAAGTCATGGACCTGTCATGACTACCTAATCTAGGATATTATTTTATCTCAGATACGTTACTTCTAGCAATGTAGTATTTGTCTAGTGGTAAATTCCAACTGGTTTTTCAAGTATAACCGGCTATAGATAGTAGTATATATAGTTTCTCATTGTAACTTAAGTAACTATGCTTGTAAGAGTCTTGCGATACTAAGTTGAGAAGTAATATATACAAGTATCTTGAAACCATTCTTGTGTTCATTAGCTTATTATATATTGTCAACTTAGTTAGAGATTCTGCTTCATCAACCGAGTGAGACTTAGTGAGTTTGTGAGATACAACTTGTGTTGAGAGACCAACACCGATCCTGTAATTGGTATCAGAGCTTTTTAGGCTATTGATTGTGAGATCTAACCATCCCAAATCACCCCAGTTTCTTCACACTTACTCACTTCACTCAAATGGCTCTTAACCAAAAATTTTTGAGTCTGAGATGGGAACCATGACCAAGGCTCCTATCATCATCCCTGATGATTTTGGAACCTGGTGCAAAAGTATTGAAGGTTTCATCAAGTATCAAGACAGCCGCATGTGGAGGTCTGTCACTCATGGTCCTTATAAGCCAAATATGGCAGACCCCTGGTAATGGCACCATGATTGACAAAGCTGTTGAAGACTACTCTGATGAAGACTTCAAGAAGATGGACATCGACTGCAAAGCCATGACCGTGTTGCTTACTGCTATACCAAACTCCATAATGGTAGGCTTAAGCAATGCGAGACTGCCAAAGAACTATTTGATGCTTTATAGCTGATGTACTATGGTTCTACTGAATCGAAGAAGAACAAGAAAGATATACTGAAGCACAAGTTTGAGAACTTCACTTATGTTGTTGGTGAGACCTTGAGCCAACAATACTTCAGGTATATAGACTTGATCACCTCTCTTCAGACTATGGAGTTGTTCTTGTGAAAATAGACATAGTCAGAAAATTCATGAGTGCACTTCCTCATGAGTGGACTTTTTACTGTGTATCATCAAGAGAACTGAAAATCTTAACGCTCTCACTATGACTGAACTATATGGAATCCTTGATGGATACCGTATGGAGATGGAGACTCAGAAGAGCCATTAGATGAACAGACCCTCAAATCTTGCAGACAACAATGCTCTATATGTTGCTAAAGGATCAAGAACTCCCAGCCTCAGTTGTCCCTGAACTACTTCCAATAGCCATCATCCTTTTTTAGGCCATACATCACTTTACCTGAGACACCCAGTCTCAACAAGCTCAACATACTCCCTTCCAGGATAGTTGTGTTTTTGTTTCCGGTGTGAGCACTCTGGAGATTTTCAATCTGTTTTGATGATCTAGAGTGTTTCAGCCCAGATGATGTTGAATATATGGACACTGTCCAGCAAATGGATATTTTAACCTACAGATCAAAGAAGTTCTTTAAAAGAACTGAAACTAACAGCAATTCGGGTTTGATAAGAGCAAGGCCAAATGCTACAACTATAACCAGCTTGGTCACTTTGCTAGGGAATGTAAAGCTCCAAGATCTAATCCTGGAGCAGCTCAAGCCTCCTAACATCCTGCTACCTCAAAGGCTGCAACCAAACTCACTGAGCCTCAAACTACAGCTGTTGCTCAAGAGGTTGACTGGAGCTTTATGGTGCAAGATGTCACCCCTGCTCAAGCTCTTATGGATGGAAATGAAGACAACAAGGTATATGAACATCTCTGTACCCCAGCCTGTATTGCTAAGGTTAAATTGTATCAAGACTACAACATGGAAATTAGATCTGATATTGAGTCCTTTAATATCCTAAAATCTGATTTAAGAGAGTAGAGTCTGACTATAAACTCAAAATAGAAGAGTTACAGAAAACTGTGTCCTCTTTAAACATGAACATACCAATTATAGGACTCAAATAAAAGATCTAATATCCAAGCTGACTGAAGCTCAAGCCCAGCTAGTAATGGCTGAGGCTAAAGCAGAGAAGTATTCTATTCAAGAGCATAACTTCAACACCATTATAGCATCATCCTCCCACTCCAAGGTATGCTATCAAAACAAAAATGGGTTGGGATCTAATGAATTGCTCGACCACACTCTCTTATGTCTATTAGACAGCCTAGATGTGGTACTAATGAGCAAGAGGTTCCAACTGCTGACCCACTACCTAGTGAGCTGAAGAATGATGCAATAATGGAAACCACCACAGGGAAGGATAAGGTAGAAAACCTCATCCCCATAGTTGATAAATCCTTGACCACAAAGCCAGAAAGAACATGATCAGGGCAGCAAGAAAAATTGCCAAAAAGGTGGCTGAGACTAAGATGAAGACAGACCCAAGGCAAAAGGTGTATTCATCTCAGCTGGATTCCAAGTGGTTGGAAGTTTGATTCAGGAAAGGAGTGTAGTACCAGCATTCCTATCCAGCTGAAGGATCAAAATTAAAGGGTGTTGAAGAAGAAGAAGTGCACACATATCCCACCAAGAATAACATTGAGTGCATAATCTGGGTCTGCATAAACACATGGCTAAAGATTGTTAATACAATCCAGCAAGCACACATTATGCAACCAATGTTAAGAAAGAAGGAGTCAAGGATGGTTTCACATTTGGACCTTACCATATGGTCCAAGTGTTAAGGAAGGAAAGCTTGTTTCCGAAGCCAAGTTGCTTTTGGAAGAAATCATTCTTCCGAAAGGAAAATAGCTTCAGAAGACAAGCTAAAGAACAAACAAAGAACAAAAGATTTCCTTGAAACCTTCTGAGAAGAAGATTGCTTCGAAGAAAAAGTGGTGAAAACTTCTTCTGAAAAGAAGAAGCCTCGAAAGCAAGTCATGCTGCACAAGCCTCCTCAGGCTCATCAACATTGGTCAACCATAGGATGGAATGAACCTAGAAAAGATGCTGCAGCCCAAACCTCTTCTTCACAAACTATATTGAGCCCACATGCATACAATTTGTTTAGTTAATCATCTACATTGAAGAACCCAAGACCAACAAGGCTTGGTTTCAATAATAACAAATCATTTCATCTTATATGCAGGGACATCCACATGACAAGAATGGAAATGTCTGGATTATGGACAGTGGATGCTCCAGGCACATGACAGGAAACAGATCTCTCCTACAACATTTTGAACATTTTGATAGAGGTCCTGTTCAGTTTGGAGGTGAAGCCGAAGGATACATTTCTGGTAGAGGTAGTGTATCCAATGGTAAGTTAAACATTGACAAAGTAAACTTTGTCAAACAGCTTGAACACAATCTCTAAGTGTTTCTCAATTCTATGATCAAAAGCACCAAATGCTTTTCACAAAACATGAGTGCATTATCCTCAAACCCTGATGATATTTCCTCAGAATTAGTGCTTCTTAGATCTCCCAGGAAAGGGGATATGTACAAGCTAGACATGAATAATGCTTCTCCACTGGGTGAAGTATCATGCTTTCTTTCCAAAGCTAATGGTGATGAGTCAACTCTTTGGCATAAAATAATGTGCCATGTTAATTTTAAAACCATGAATAAGCTGGTTAAAAATAATTTGGTACATGGTGCCTAAAAGGTTTTTATGTAAAGATAACTGTGTTGCTTGCCTGAAAGGAAAGCAACACAAGGTTTCTCACAAATCCAAAGAGATTAACTCCATCACCACTCCATTACACTTATTGCACATGGATCTTTTTGGTCCCACAAGTATAATGAGCATTGGAAGGAAATCATATTGTCTTGTGATTGTTGATGATTTTATAATGGGTATTCTTTTTAAGAACTAAAGATGAAACGACTGAAACTTTAAAATCTTTTATTCTTAAATTGAAATTAAAAGGATCACAAGGTAAAAATCATTAGAAGTGATCAAGGGACTGAGTTTAAGAATCAAGTTCTTGACTCATTCTGTAACTCAAAAGGGATTACCAGACAATACAGTGCTCCTAGAACTCACAACAGAATGGTGTTGCTGAGAGGAGGAACAAGACACTTATTGAGGCTGCAAGAACTATGTTAGCTGATTCAAAGTTGCCTCTAACTTTCTGGTAGAGGCAGTCAGCACTGCATGCTATGTGCAGAACAGGGTTCTCATTGTTAAGTCCCATGGAAAGACCCCTTATGAGTTATGGAACAAGAGGCCACCGTTCATTGGCTTTCTTAGGTCCTTTGGTAGCAAGTGTACCATACTTAACACAAAAGAAAATTTAGCAAAATTTGCTAAAAAGTCGATGATGCTATCTTTGTTGGATATTCCTCAACCTCTATTGCTTATAGAGTGTATAATATTAAAAATCAACAATTTGAGGAATCATCCAATTGTTGTTAATGAGCACACTCCTTGTGTTAGAGAATGGCCCTGATCATATCTTCAATCTAGAATTGTTTCCAAACTATTCTAAACCATCTTGTGAGAATGTTTCAGCTGAACGGAACTCAAAGTGACCTCTATGAAGATCAAATGTTTGAGTTACCCAGACCTATTCCCAGTTCTCCAAGAGGAATTGAAGAAAGCTCCCACTACTGGAAGTCCTGAAAGCTTGAACATCTCAGGAAATAATGGAGCTTCAACAAGTTGTCAGCCAACTGAGCCTCAAAACTCATCAGCTGACAACTCCAGCATTCAACACCAAGCTGATGAAGACAGAGTACTGGAGGAAAAAAAAACTGTTGATACTGCTTCTCAGCAGAATATCATTGATGCTGTCACACATTCATTCAATCAGTCCTCATTGAATGAGTGTGAGACATCAGCTGGTCATGGTATTCAAAATCCTGAGCAAAACTTCTCAAACTTAGATCTATCTATGCAACTAGATGTGATTCCTAGGCTCAGGATACACAACACTCACCCAGCTGAGAACATCATTGGGGATGTCTCAGAAGGTGTGAAAACAAGAAGTCAAACCCTAATGGGAATGTCTGCTTGTACTCATGCTTTCTCTCTCAAATGGAACCAAAGAAGGTGGAAGAAGCCCTCAAGGACAACAATTGGATTGAAGCTATGCAGAGGAGTTGCTTTAATTCAAGAGGCAAAAGGTATGGAACTTGTGTCCATTGCCACCTGGCTAAGTCCCCATTGGCACCAAGTGGGTGTTCAAAATAAGAGAGATGATAGAGGTTTGATCATCAAGAACAAGGCAAGACTTGTTGTTCAAGGATACACATGAGGAGGCATAGATTACACTGATGTCTTTGCACCTGTTGCAAGACTTGAGGCTGTGAGAATCTTCCTTGCTTTTGCAGCATCCAAGAACTTCACTGTCTATCAACTTGATGTCAAATGTGCATTTTTATATGGGGATATCGATAGAGAAAGTCTATGTGTGTCAGCCACCTGGATTTGAAGACCCACGCACCCCAACTATGTGTGCAAACTAGATAAAGCTCTTTATGGGTTGCATCAAGCACCTAGGCTGTGGTATGAGACCCTGTCTTAGTTTCTTCTTAGGAATGGCTACACCAGAGGCACCATAGACAAGACATTGTTCATAAAGAAGTCTGGGAGGACATGCTTCTTGTTCAAGTCTATATTGATAACATCATATTTGGTTCCTCAAATGACCAAATGTGCAAAGACTTTGAAAGCATCATGAGGAAGAAGTTTGAGATGAATTCAATGGGAAAATGGATTTCTTCCTTGGAATTCAAGTGAAGCAGATGGAAGAAGGGTTCTTCATCAATCAATCTAAGTATGTCAAGGACATCTTAGAGAGATTTGATGAAAGATTGTAAGCCAGCCAAGACACCTATACCCAGAAATCACAATCTTTGTCCTGATTCGAGGGGAGGATACTAATCAGCATCAGTACAGG
>CM046440.1:8485355-8581713 GCA_025506505.1 Flaveria sonorensis | reverse complement strand
GTGGGGGCGGTTGGTGGTGGTGGTTGGTTTGGTGGTGGTGGTGGTGGTGGTGGTTGGTTGGTTGTGACGATAGGGGTCGTGGTGTTGATGGTAGTGGCAATGGTGGTTGGTTATGCTGATGATTATGGATGACGGTGGTGGTGTGTGTGGTGGTGTGTGGTGGTGGTTGTGATGGTGTTAGTGGTGGCGGTGGTGGAGGGTCGGACCATGGGTGAGAACATGTGTCCGGTTATGAATTAATCAAAAAACTTTGCATTTCTTAAAGGAATGAAATAACACATACCCTCAAGGAATGAAAATCATAAAAGAAAAGGAATCATTTTTTATGTAATGACTCATTCTATTAATGTGTGATTAACTAAAATGTGTTTTTATTCAAACGGAATGACTCGTTCCATTCCAGCTTTCATTCATGTATACTAAACACTATCTTGAGGTTTTAATTCAGTCTAGCTTGTGGTATTCTTGAATGTGTATAAGATTTCCGTTGTGTTATGTTGTGAGATTGATATAACTGGTCGTGTCCGGAGTTAGGATGTGAAAATATCTATTTCACTATGTGGAATACAAAATAAATAAATGCAAATAATAACATTTGAATTATATTATCGACAAAATAAATACAACAATCTTTTAGCTGTATTAATTAGAAATACTACTCTTATATCAGAACCATTTTTCTTCTCATTTATTAATTAATAGAGATTTTATTAATTAATAAAGATTTGTAGATCTATTTTCAAGTACGCTCGTATTCGATTTCATCCACATCAAACAAACACCGAAATCACCAAATCCAGGTTAAACGAAAAAAACCCGTAAAGATAAATATGAACTTTGTATCAATCCATGACCCAAAATCCATCTAAATTACCTAACTCACGAGTCAACAACCTATGTAAATAAGGACAGAACAAAGGGAATGTCATTGGAGTATGCTAATCCAGTCAACAAATTTATAAGTTTTTTTATATATAAAAACGAGTGTTTCTAAAAAAAATAGGCCACACATAGTTGTTGTGGCGGTGGAAAAGAGAGCCTTACGATAACCCTTCAACCTGTTTATGCTAAAATAAATATTAAAATTGTAATTCAAGATGTTAAAGGTATATTATTAATAAAAGCTAAATTATAATAATATATTAATGAATGGGTTTTTATCCAACTTAATTAAAAAAAAAGTTGCAAAACCCAGGCGAGAAAAGACACGAAGTATTGATCAGGATCACATATGTTTTAGGCTGATATAATGCCCTCCACGTCCGTATAACTATGTTTGGAAACAAAAGAACTTTACGAGAACATGCATAAGACAGGTACTTCCCAAAAGTGGAAAAAATTCTACTTTACGTAAGGATAAGATTGAAGAAATATGGTGTAAAGTGTAGGTTAATTTGGTTGAATCGATAGTTGACCATAGGAAATTTGGGCATCAAAAGTCGGACATTTTATTTGATATTAATGCGTAGGTGACGTGCAAAGGTAGAATGACAACTGATGTCCCAAACTAAAAGAAACGATATACTTTGTAACATGATTCAAAATCCTTCCCTTGTCTTCGTTCTTATAATTACAATAAAAATTATTATATTTTTCACTTCTATTAAATTAAATAATATTTTTTTATATCTTTATCATTATATTTTTTCTCTCATACACTCAGAACCACTTTTAAAAATATTAAAAAATTTATGAGGGTTGTACCTTGTTTCCCCAAATATGAGGAAATACGATACAATCCCCAAAAATTTTCTACCTCTTTTATTTACAATCACTCACAACCATCCACATAATATAAGACATTCACTCTGTGAATGCTCTAAGTTTGTAATTGATAATTCGTTTTTGTTAAAATATCTTTGTGTGAAGTTCACATCAACGCATATACTTTTTATTTTAAGGTTGAGCCCATTGATAATAGATTATAGGGGTGCCCGTGTGATACGGTGAAAACATAAAATGTAAATTATTTTATTAGAGAAAAACCATAGAAATACTATATTCAAATTAAAGAAAATATAGTGATTGTTTTCATGGTGTAATTTTTTATATGATATTGATATATGAAAATATTATACCAATTTAAAATTCATGTGAAAAGTTGGTTAAAAATACAACAGTTGTAATAACATAATTAACATGTATGTAAAAAAAAGTTATGATAGTAAATTTTTAAAAGACACATTTGCCCTCTTAAACTTTTAACAATTAGAGTAAACTAGAATTAAGCTCCCACGTTGCAGCGGGACATGTAAAATCATACCAAGTAGCACCTGGCGGTGGCACCCCATGCCAGTGACCACCAACATCAAAAAAACTTATATTAAAAATAAATAAAAAACAAAAAAAGAAAACCGAACTAAAATTAGACCTATAATCATTAAATCACGCAGACGAAACATAAAACATATAAAACAACAAGCAATCGATCTGGGACCAGCGCGTTGCAATGGGGCCGTTAAACTGGAGCAAATAAGCGTAAAAACGGTGAACCACACATACACACTACGACGTTTTAACTCGCAAAATTTAGACCGAAACGTAAACCGAAAAATTAAAATATTACACGTATAGGTGACCAAATTTGAAAGTAATAAAATGTTGGGGCTAAATTATAAAATATATAAAAGTATTGGATTAAAATAAAAAAAAAAGATTTTAAAAAAATAAGAAAAAAAGTGAATACAACCAATAAAGCATATGGTATAACTTTTTATCCATACAAAGGTTGATAATTAGTATATTTATATAATTACAAACAAAAACCTTTACCTTTGTCATTTTTTTTATTTTTTTAATAACTATACTAGACAACTTTTATTTACATAAATTGTTTCATCTTGGTTATCTAGTTTACTGGCGTAAGTTTACATTGCTAAGTTAGATCACATAGTTATCATATGAATGTAGATGTGTAATTTTTCTCTTAAACGATCTTAGGTCGATTGGGTCTAGACCCGTAGATGCTTAAACCCGTGAAACCTACCAGTTAAGTTTTATTTATACCAAGACTTTTTAGAGTTTTTTTTTTCTAAAAGAAATATCACGTTAAGTTCCTTAATTTGCTCAATCACAAACAACAATCGATTTCTCATCATTTGCTCAAGGTTTCTTGATCGATAATCGCCTATTCCAGCGGCCCATATTATGATTTGTTGTTTAGTAATCACCTAGTCTAGCAATCACACGGTAACAATGCTCGTCTCCATCAACAAAATCAATACGGTTTTACAGTCAAACTTCAATCATCTAATCATCTTTTTTGGTTGTTGTAAGATAGTAAGTACGTGTTTTAATCTTTGATGATGAAGCAGTTTGATCTAATAATTAAAGGAACTAATTAGAACATCATGAGTGTATCTATACGTTTTGTAACAATGCTTGTGTTCATTAACGGAACCATTAAATCATTAGTGAATGTACACCTGGCGTCATCAATGGTTTATATTATGCGTATTTTTGTATGCGTGTTAAATTAATATATATGTGTTGAACTGTTATATATATATATATATATATATATATATATATATATATATATATATATATACTATTTTAGTAAACCCGTGTAATAAACGGGTTGAAAATATAAAAACAACATAATTTATAAATGTATAAATATTTTGTATGATTAAGTTACTAATTACTATAACAATGAAAAAATAAAAAGTTACATTTATAAGTTATAAATATTCGAATACTTTTTTGAATAATATAACATACAACTGACCTATTTAAAATTAAAAAGCAGTTGTTTTAAATCACAGTAAATATTTTTTTCATTTTAGTTTTTTTAAATTGAAACTTATTTTGTATAATAATATTTATAGTTCAAAACAATATGATTACAAAATTAAATCCAAAACAAAATGAATTATTACTATTAATTGAGTTTCTTAAAATAAAAACTTGACTAAATAATATATTAGTTTAGGCGGGAAAATTTGTTGAGGAGTAACATTATAGTGACATGTGGCATCCTAGTTATTCTTTTATTATATACTAGATATATATATGTATATATATATATATATAAAGGGGGATTCACTAAAACATATATTTTACCTAAAAATGCTAAGTATATTTTGCCTAACAAGACTAAAAAATGATTTTAGCATTCTATTTCTCAATGGCTAAAATGATAATATTGCAAATAAAAAGGTGGAAAGTTATTTTGGGTATGTAACCACTATTATTGACTTTTTTGAGTTTTCTTCAATTTTTTAAATGTTTATAACTTTTTCATACTAGATTATTTTTTAAACAAATTCAATCATAATATCAAGCATTTTTTCCTCTTTAATTAAGTATAGTATTACTATATTTAAAAAAAGAAACAAATTATGTGAAATTGTGCTGTATTTTAATGTTTTTGTGTTGTATTCCATAAAAACAATATAGAATTGTGTTGTTTTATGTCAAATAGCACAACAACACAGTTTTGTGTTGTTTTGCGTCAAACAGCATAGTTTTGTGATGTCTTGCGTAACATGTTCTATTGCTATATTTTTTTTAAAAAAAAAGACAAACGATGAGAAATTGTGCTGTATTTTAACGTTTTTGTGTTGTATTTCATAAAAACAACACAGAATTGTGCGGCTTTACGTCAAACAGCACAATTTTAACAATTTACAAGTTTATACTTGTTATATTTCATTTAATTATCAATTGTTTTGTTTTATGGTTTAAATCTTTTATACGGCTTATGATTATTATAATATGTTAGAGTTAAGACATTATTACAAAACTAATTAGCATTAGCAAGAATAGTTGAATGACTCAACTTTTAAGTAAACATAAGTGTTGAACATGATTAAAGTTTAACAAATATTTTCAAGAAAATTCACATTTGACATAGTATAGGTCGAATTGATTTGATAAAACAATAAAAAGATTTGTTATGAAATTATATATTAAATATAGATATAGTAATAGAAAACCATGTGGTACATTTTTTTAAAATAAAATGAGAGAATAATAGGAAGATTTCTTATAATATTAAAGATTAAAGTTTGCAATCCTTTATATGTTATCTTAAAATTATTGTAAACAATCTCGTGTTAAAGATATGTTTTATAAATAGTAATAAATAATAGATGATATAAATATAGATTATTATTATCATCGTTATTATAAAAGTATTTAGTAATTATATAGTTAAGTATTCAAATAGAATAATACTTATTTATAATTTTTATTATTATTATTATTATTATTATTATTATTATTATTTTTATTATTATTATTATTAAAAGTATCTAGTTAAGTATTCATAAAGGTAATAATTATTTATACATTTATATGTTAATTTAAAATATTAAAAGTTATATAATATTTAATGTAGTAACTTAAATAGTCTTGCAATATTAAATAAATGTATTAATCACAAAAAGTTTATTAATAAGGTGTAAAATAAGAATGATTGCATTGAACACTTGTACCTAATGCTTAAAAAGTTGTATTAGGTGTCTTAATTTTTTTGTAAAGTTATATTTGTATTCTTATGTTTTGCATTATATAGTTGTATACTGGACACTCGCGCGTCGCTGCGGTTTGATTTTAAATGTATATGTGAACGTCGCAATGATAGTTTTTGAGATTATCGTGATTTTAGTGAGTTCAATGATATAAGCGCTTGGATTCTCATGGATATCTACACATGCTTTAGTGATTCGTTATTATATCGTCATGATACTATTATTGAACATATGATATTTAATAAATCGTGAATATCAAGTAAAACAAATACGTTAAAAGCATTTGCATAAAAACTATCACAAAATGTACAACATTGTATCTTGATTAATGATATGTTATTATTATATTGTTACAGATACAATAACATAACAAAAATACAGTATTAAATTTTAACGCAATATTGTTGTTGTTGTTATTTCTGTAACCTTTTAATATAAATAATCATTACTATTCATATTATTATATTTTTATTATTATATTTTATAGACATATTAAATAATATGTCATTTACTAACAAATTTATTCATAAATATTAAGTTATCGACTACCCAAAATACTCCAAGAAAATAAAACTATTAGTTATTATAAATATTAGTTATATACTTAATTATTTAAATACTATTTAATAAATTTAGATGTTATTTTCAAGTATTACAAATAATATATTATTTAATGTATTGAATTAAATAATATCATATTATTAAATAATTTATTAATTATGTGTATTAAATAGTGTATTAATTAAAATAGTTTATTAAATAGGGGTAAAAATAGAAGTATTGCATAGGACACTTGTACTGTATGCTTAAAATATTGTATTAGACGTCTTACAATTTGAGTAAAATTACTATTTTGTCCTCTTAAAATGTATTATATAGTAGTATAGATATTACATGTGTATTAAATTATTGCATATATGCTAAAGTTATGAATGTCAATGCTAATGGTTTTTAACGAATCAGTTTGCAAACTATAAGTCAAGTTTGGTTATAGTTTTGCATTTTCTTCCCAAGTTCTACGACTTAGTTTGAAAATTTCAAAATATAAAAGGGAGATGAAATTACACATTTACACTCATGTGATAGCTAGTAACTAACGACAGTTAGACTAAAGTACAAAAAGTAAAACAAATTATATAGACTAAAGTACAAAAAATGAAACAAATTATATACATAAAGATTGTGTTGTGTAATTATTAAATATACAAATATTTTTCAGTTTTCTACTCTAATAGTTAATGTAAAAAGATAATCTAGTCTTTCTTAAATGTATTATAATGTGGTATATATTAAAAGCAAAAACGTAAAGCGTTTATGCATATTATGCAACACAAAGCCTTTATTCATATAGTCCAAGATGTTAATGTACGCTTGCGTCGGCGCTTGGTTTATCATTCTTAAATTAGACCCTTAAGTTTTACATTTTCACTCTCTCAAGTATAGCTATATCTACATTTCATACCCAATAGCTATGTATTTATTTTCTGGGCACCCTCTTAATATTATGTATATTTTTGTTTATTGGAATATATCGTTGCAACATTCTTATTTTTATCTACGTTTTATAGTAAATTTCATTTAAAACTGAATTGTACGTCATAATGTGCAAATCATCAACGCGCAAACGTATACGTTGTTGAAATTGAATCAAGCTTTCAATTTTCGGAGCTATTTTTTCGTTCACCTTTTAACATATAAATTTGTATAAAATCAAATTTTGTACATGATTATTTTTATTAATATTAATATTTTAAGTGTTTGTTTTTTCTGTTTTGACGTGTCTATTTTCATTAATGTTATGAGTTATTTTTTAACGATTTTCTTTTTCTATATTAAGTTTCAAATAATATCAATGAACTTGCCGCAACGCAACAATTTGTGATACTTTAGTTTTTTTATTTAAAGTTTCACATATTATGTTTTTCTTACTTTTAATGTGTGGTTTTGCTTCAATACTTCAACATTAGCTTTTTTCCTTTGTAGTTTTACGTACTTACGGCAACACAGGGGTGTTGATACCGGTTAGAGTTAAAGTCCAATACATCTACCTGATTAAAAATCATTCTCACCACAGGTCAATAACTAGACTCGATGAGAAAGAAATTCGACGCCTTGCACTTGT
Organism: Flaveria sonorensis; assembly: GCA_025506505.1. Lineage (NCBI taxonomy): Eukaryota > Viridiplantae > Streptophyta > Magnoliopsida > Asterales > Asteraceae > Flaveria > Flaveria sonorensis. The sequence continues at coordinate 8,574,114 of CM046440.1, read as the reverse complement.
ACTAGAAAACCCACACGCCACTAGCTTTGGACTTTATACGATGCCAACGCCACTATCTTGGTGACACTACCACCCCAGTTAGTCTTATTACTCTCTAGTCTTCTAATGTTAACCCATAATTAAACCTAATAAGCCAAGAACTTCAAACCCACAATCTTCCAAACCTAATAAGCCAAGAACTTCAAACCCAACAATCTTCCACTTGAAAGGCTTTGTGATTAACTCCAGCCTACCATCCCAACATAAATCAACCTAGTCATTTAGTAACCCTAGTAATCTTCAAACCCTAATTAGATATGCCTTTCTATTTACCTTAAAAGACTTGTTGAAGCTCCCGAGAGCTCCAACCCAACCATCACTAAGCCATCCTCAATCTCAACCCACTTTTATTTACACATACTACTAGCTCTAGAGGCTTCTATAGAGTGAACACTCCTTAAATTTAGCAAACTATTCCAGTAAGAGATTTTCTTCAAATTCTAATGGCGTTTTGAAACTGTTCCGGAACATGCCCCATGCTCCCACTATGACCGAACCCCTTACCTAGTTTAGATTTTCAAACACACTTAACTGACATCCCCATGCTCAGGCTTCACATTTACGAAATGAACCCTCTTAGATCAACTCGATTCAATGAGCATAACTTTCTTAATCGTGTTATTAGGGTGGTCATTCTATTAGAAGAATACCCCGTGTATCTTGATCCTCATTTCAAGCCCTAGGTAGCAACCAAATTCCTATTGATAACCTTCTACTTTCCACACCAAGCTTAATGCATTACCCTTATTCATCTAATTTATAACATGTGTAAATTTTGAACCCTTAAAGAAATTAATTTCTTTTAGATGAACTTTATATTAGACTTAGTTTGGACACGAACTAAACTACAATCCTCGAATAATTCAAAAATGTATATACGATCCCCACATCATCCTACAATTCACAATATCATATGTGAATGCTAATATCATTTTAAATCAAATGGAAATCAATATGTGATACCCTCTTGAGATCCTTACAAAATCATAAAAAACATTGGTGATTTTATGTATCTTTAATGCGAATCCTTATTATGTTTTTCAGTAACTAATAATCATACACTACCATTACTAATATGCCCATCATATATACACTACCACTAATTGATGAAAAAACCACAACTTATGCAAAAACTACAAAAACTAAAACGTTACATATACGTAACTACGAGTTACATATGTAGAACCATGGGTTACATATATGTAATTCAATATTCACTCCGTCATGATTAAAGGAGACTTAAATTAAAATACATATAATTACCAAGGTCATATTTTACTAAAACTCTCTTTAGTCAATTAAAATATAAATTATTTACAAATTTTATAATTATGTAGAAGTGCTTTTTGTGATTTTCCCATAAGTTGATGACACACACACACACACACACACACACACACATATATATATATATATATATATATATATATATTATATATGTGTGTGTGTGTGTGTGTGTGTGTGTGTATGTGTTTGTGTGAGAAATCGGGTATAATGATTGATTGCTTTAAGCACATTGATTACATAGATACTTCATCTTATCATAACTTATGCACTTAAACATAATATTCATATAGCCTTAACTTTTGTATCTTACCAACTCGGCAAAGTATGTGACTGGTCATTTTTGTTTAATGTTTTGTGAGTTTCTGACATTTAGTGCCTCTTCATTTTGATTTACCTGGTTGCTTTATGAACTAAGGAATCTCGATGCATTGCTATTAGAAATCAAGATATTGGGGTTGGACTTGTCAATAGATTCATAACTTTTAGAGCACAACCAATCTCTACTCGAACCCCCTTTACTTGTAGGAGTACATTTAAAGGAATATCAAGAGATGATGGTTGTACCGATGGTTATCCTGGTGTAACCCACTATTCAGTTGATATTCTATAGGAGAATTTAACTTCCCATCGCACTCTTTTTCTACGAGTGAGAATAGTATAGCACCATCATTTTCAAAGAACGGTGAACTAAGACATTTGGTCTTTTATAAATCTTGACCTCAAACTGTGGTGGAGAATTTTAGAGGCTCTATGTTCAAACTAGGTTCACAAGATTCGAGTTCATGTGAGGATTCCCTACTATTACTATTGTTTGTGTGTCTAAGGGGTTAGTTTTATGATTATAATAGCTATCATTTTTCATAGAAAGTCATAACTGCAAAACATATAAACTTAACACATATAGAGTTTACTTTTTATAAATAACATATAATATATAACAAATAGACATTTTCAATACAACTTGTAAGTAGATTGTAGCAGCAATACATTTTGCAAATAAAACAATATATCATGTTCACGTGTAATCCATAAGTGTAACACAGTAATACTTTTAGGGTTCTTTATATGAGCTAATGATTATACTCTAGGTATCTTCCAATAATACTTTTAGGGTTTCACTATCATGTTCACGTGTAATCCATAAGTGTAACGCAATAATACTTTTAGGGTTTTGCTATATGAGCTAATGATTATACAATAGGTATCTTCCAATAATACCTAATTCTTTGTAACTAATGACTCTCATACCAAAACGGTTCCATCCCAGCGTAGCGTTTGAGTTTGGGTGTAACTATTTCTCAAAACACATTGATTACAACGATATTTAACCTTATCATAGCTTTGTGACTTCAACATAATATTAGTACAAAACATCCAATTTCAAAGGTTATACAAATTTGTCCTAATAAAAGGACTTAAACCTTAATAATTATTGACTAGTGGCCAACTAATCAAAACTATATAGTTTCACTACTAGGAAAACTACAATAGATGATGGGCAATGTGTGTCATATTTAGGGTCAAATGACGCCTATATGCACATCAAGAAAGGTGTAGTTATAAATGAAAGATGACACACATCTGCGCGTCATCTCTTTATGATGCATGGAAGATGACGGCATGTGATGACGGGCAATAGATGACGCGCATTGCGAATTAAGAAAGGGGTAGTCATAAATGACAAGATGACGAGCGCGCACGTGTCATCTTTTTGAATTTTATGACGTGTTTAAAATGATACGCAACGTCCTTCATAAATTTAGCTGATTTATTATATATATATATATATATATATATATACATATATATATATATATATATATATATATTAATTTTTTATAAATTTTACATGTCTTATAAAAGTATAAATCAATAATTGTTGAATCACAATATAACAAAATTCATTTAATAAAATAGTAACAAAAATTTCAAAATTTTTCCAAATTCACATTCAAATACTAAAAGTACAAAATAGTTTCAAATTTATTTAATTGTCTAAATGTAATGCGGCCACTCTTTACGAATTCCATCCAAATCTGTGTTGGTGTATTCATCTTTACCTCCTCCAACCTAAGAAAAAAACATTTCACTCTAGTGATTTTGGAAGAGTATCTAGAGCAGGAAAAAGAAGGATGAGATATGGTGGTCTAGAGTCAACATATTCATCATTGCTGTTGATTTGCAACCAATATTCAACCAATGACTTGTTGGTTAACGAAGTACCAAACATTCTCAACCCTTGAAAAACTACATATCTCTCATGTCTGTAAGCTAATGATGTTAAGTAAAAATGATACCAGAATAAAAATGTGTATGTTACATCTGAAACCAATGACTTGTTGGTTAATAAAGTACCAAGAGTTGATAAATACCATGATAAATTGAGAGTCGCGAACTAATAAAAACGAGAGTGACCATCAATTGATTCAAAATTCGCATTTGCAAGGAAGGGATGAAACTGCCGGATGCAGTTTTCATATTAAAATTTTACACTTTTTACCCTCTAATTTCACATTTGAAATTTCAGGAAAATCAAATTTTAATGCATTTTTGATAAAGCAATGTTTATCAAAATAATATGATCACATCGGTGCACTCCACACCTCCTAACTTGTTTGATGGATATTAGGATCACATCGGTCATTAGTCAATCCAATTACACTAAAATATCTAACATTCTTCCCCTATTTTAGTGTAATCCTTGATTAACTAAAACATCTCACACGAAGTACAAACATACGCATAAATGAAATATCATGACGATTGAATTTCACCTTAGTATATTACACATTCCAAATATTCGAATATTAGGGTGTCACTTAGTATTGAACCCTTGTTATTCATAATGAATACATGAAGATAATATACACAAAAGTTTACATACTTATATATTCTTACTTGACACTATATTTACTAGCCTTGTGTCCTTATCCTTCATAAGCATATCAAAGCCAAGCCCAAGCTTCTTGAAGCAGCTAAACTTTGTGCTCATATAGGTAGCTCTTTTCCTCTTGCACCTGCATATGCAATTTTTCAAAAGAACTACTAAGAAGTTAGACTTCAACCTATTTAACTTGTAGGTTTGAACACATATCTTGGGATGTTGCTACTAATGCGTTCCAATCTCTAGATGTTAAGCTTTCCGCATTGAATTCAGCATCTAGTGTTATACTAGATAGGAATTGGGTATCTTAACATGAGAGATTTTAGGTGGACTTCAATCCCATCCCTAAAGCCGACTTATGCACAAGATCTCTATTTAACCCTTTAGTAGATGATCAGCTAAATTATGTTGAGTTCTCACAAACTCCACAGATATCGCACCATGCATGATGAGCTCACGAATCATGCTATGTCTAACACCTAAGTGTCTAGACTTACCATTTTACACTTGACTATAAGACTTAGCCAAAGTGGCTTCACTATCACATCTAATAGATATAGGTGATATTGGTTTAGGCCATAATGGAATTTCATAAATCAAGTTTCTTAGCCATTCAGCTTCTTTACCAGCTGCTACTAATACTAAAAACTCAGATTCCATTGTTGAGTTAGTAATGCAAGTTTGTTTCTTTGATGCCCAAGAGATGGCACCTCCTCCAAGTAGGAATGTCCATCCACTTGTGGAAGAATGATCTTTCATATTTGTAATCCAGCTTGCATCCGAATAGCCTTTAATAACAGAAGGAAATCCATAATATGTTAAACAATAATTCATTGTTCCTTTCAAGTACTTAAATACTCAATTAATAGCTTGCCAGTGATGTGAACTAGGGTTACTAGTAAATCTACTAAGTTTTCCAACAGCATAGGCTATATCAGGCCTAGTGCTAATCATGGCATACATGAGACTTCCAATAGCTTTTGAGTATTCAAGTTGAGATACTGCAATACCTTTATTAGGTAGAAGCTTAAGATTAGGATCTATAGGAGTGCTTACAGGAGAACAATCTTTGAAGTTAAATTTCTTCAAAATCTTCTCAATATAATAAGATTGAGAAATTGAAATAACATTGTTCCCACGCTTGATCTTTATACCAAGGATCACTTCAGCCTCCCCCATGTCTTTCATAGCAAACTTAGATGACAAGAATTCCTTAGTTTTATTAACTTGACTTTGGTCAGTACCAAATATTAACATGTCATCTACATATAAGCAAATTATAACTCCTTTACCAGAAGTGTCAAACTTGCTATATACACACTTGTCTGATTGGTTTAGCACAAAACCATTAGACAACATAACATTATCAAACTTTTGATGCCATTGTTTTGGTGCTTGCTTCAGACCATATAAAGATTTTATCAACTTACAAACTTTATTCTTATTACCAGGCATAACAAAGCCTTTAGGTTGTTTCATGTAAATCTCCTCATCCAATTCACCATTTAAAAATGCAGTTTTCACATCCATTTGGTGAATCACAAGATTGTTTATAGCTGCAAGTGCTAATAACAATCTAATAGTAGAAATCCTAGCAACAGGAGCATAAGTATCAAAGAAATCAATACCTTCTTTTTGTCTAAAACCTTGGATAACCAATCTAGCTTTAAACTTATCTATGCTACCATCCACCTTCATTTTCTTTTTAAAGATCCATTTACACCCCAATGGTTTACATCCAGGAGGTAAATCAAACAACTTCCATGTATTATTTTGCAAAATAGAATCCATCTCATCTTGGATTGCTTCTTTCCAAAATGCAACAACTCTAGAAGCCATAGCTTCACTATAAGTCTTTGGGTCTTCCTCAATATTAAAACAATATTGATATAGAGATCTAATCTCATTCCTTGATCCTTCAACTAAATAAAGTTGAAAATCATCACCAAAAGACTTAGCTTTTCTTGCTCTTGCACTTTTCCTTGGTTCAGTTCTAATGGAAGGTACATCTTTGCTAGTAATCAAATTACTACGAAACATATTATTAGTTTGAGAAACGTTGGAAATCACATCCTTAGGTCTAGGTATAGAACTAAATATTTCTTCATCAAATATTGCGTCTCTTGACTCTATAACTGAGTTTACAGATACATAATCATTAGGTTCTAAGACATAGAACCTATAAGCCTTGGAATGCAAAGCATATCCAATAAAGATGCAATCTATACCTCTTTCACCCAAAGTTTTCCTTTTGGGTTCGGTAAGCCTCGTAACAGCTCTACATCCCCAAACTTTAAGATAACTTAAGTTTGGGGGCTTTTTGTACCAAAGTTCATATGGGATCGTCTTATTCTTTTTATTAGGAATTCTATTTAGTAGATAACAGGCTGTTAACATTGCCTCACCCCAAAATCCTTCACTCAAACCCGAGTAGGACAACATAGAATTAACCATTTCTTTCGATGTTCTATGCTTCTTTCTGCTACACCATTTTGTTGTGGTGTGTAAGGAGCTATAGTTTGATGTATTATACCAGTGGATTGAAAATACACCGGATCATAATACTCACCTCCTCTATCAGTACGAAGAGTTTTAATCAACCCATTTTGATGAAGTTCTACCTCTTGTTTATAAATTTTAAATTTATCAAGAGCTTCATCCTTAGCATGCAATAAATAAATATAACAATATCTAGAGGCACCATCAATAAACGTAATAACATACTTTTTATTTCCTAATGATGGTGTAGCATGCAAATCACATAAGTCACTATGTATGAGATCTAAAACTTTACTTTTCCTATTAACATCTTTAAAAGGTTGTCTAGTTATCTTAGTCAACATACATTTCTTGCATTTTTCATTGTTCATATCAAAAGGAGGGATTAAACTCATTTTAGACATATCTTTTATCCTTTTATAATGAATATGTCCTAGTCTAGCATGCCACAATTCTAATTTGTTTATATTATTACTAGAACTAGTTGAAGCGATACAAACAGATTCATTACCTAAAGAAATATCCAAATTCAACATAAACATACCATTACATAGATAACCAAATCCAACAAAAGTACCATGTCTTGACAAGATATACTTGTCACTTTCCAACACTTGTTTGTAACCACAGTTATTTAATACAATACCAGACAACAGATTCTTTCAAATCCCGGGTACATACAACACTTTATTTAATATTAAACATTTTCCAGAAGTAAACACAAGCTTCACATTTCCTAGTCCCTTGATTGGTTCGTTTGTAACATTGCCCATTTTAATAATGATCCATCTTCAATTGGTTGGAAGTCCTTGAACCAACGAAGATCTTTACACACATGACTAGTTGCTCCCGAATCAACCCACCAAGCAACATCATCATCCTACATATAAAATGATTCAAAAATTAGTGATACATAATTCTCACCCGAATTATTATTTGGAACTAAAATCTGACCTTGTTGCTTTCCCGGATCCTTAGATCTGCTTGGACTAGCATCATTCTTGCCTTTACTAACTCGACAATCCTTCTTGAAATGACCAGGTTTGCCACACTTCCAACATGCTTACTTTGGCTTCTTGTTGGGGCCTTTGTTGTTGTTGTTACCTGTAAACTTTCGTTTTCCTTTAAACTTGTTGGCATTCTTTGATGATTCACCTTCTTCCACCATGTTTGCTTGTGAAGGTCCAGCCATGTTCTTGTCCTTAACTTTGTCACCCTCTTGAGCCCTTAGAGACTCTTCAATTCTAAAGTGACTACCAAGTTGGACCAGACTCAATTCCTCCTTCTTATGTTTCAAAGTATGTTTGAAATCTTTCCAAGAAGGAGGCAGTTTGTCAATTATACTAGAACCCGAGATAGATTCATCCATCTTCATATCATGTTGAACAAACTGTCCCTGAATCCTTAACAATTCATTGTATTGTTCCATGACAGGCCTTGAATCCACCATTTTGTAATTTATAAAATTACTAACCAGAAATTTCTTACTTGAAGAATCTTTTGCCATATACTTGGATTCAAAGGTATCCCACAGTTCTTTTACAGATTCAACGTTTTGATAAATATCAAATAGCGAATCAGACATACCATTTAAGATGTGACCACGATAGATGTAGTCATCGTTCTCCCACTTGCATCGCCTCCTTGTTTGTTCCAGAGTCTCGATTTCCATTAATTCTGGCATGGGGGTACTTGGAACGTACACAACCTTTAGTGTAGTCAACAGAAAATGCATCATCTTCTGCCATCTTCGAAAGTCCTGTCCTTCAAACTTATCCAACTTCGCGAACTTGCTTGTCATATCTTTCACAGAAACACCGTCCGTAATCTTCAACAGCGAATAGTTTCAATCTTTGTTGATAAATACCGTGATAAATTGAGAGTCGCGAAACGCTATGAGATTGAAACTATTTGGGTTCACTCCAAATTTTCACTCCAAATTTTCAATCGGATAAAACTCAATTCGAAGAACAAGTATGGATCTAAGTGTGAGAAATTGGTGAAGTAATAAAAATGAGAGTGACCATCAATTGATTCGAAATTTGCATTTGCAGGGAAGGGATGAAACTGCAGGAGGCAGTTTTCATATTAAAATTTTACACTTTTTACCCTCTAATTTCACATGTGAAATTTCGGGAAAATCAAATTTTAATGCATTTTAGATAAAGCAATGTTTATAAAAATAAAAAATTTCCAAGCTGACCAGGTCAGCTCGACCCCAGCCAAGGGCTCTGCCCCTTGGACCCTGCTCCCGGGGGCGCTGCCCCCGGACTCCTGTCAAGGGGGCGTTGCCCCCTTGGAACCCCCATTGCTTAGGGGCTTCGCCCCTAAGAAGGTTTTCAATTTCAAAGATCATAATACACTCAAACAAGCTTGCACTCCACACCTCCTAACTTGTTTGATGGATATTATGATCACATCGGTCATTAGTCAATCCAATTACACTAAAATCTCACCTGAATTATTATTTAGAACTAAAATCTGACCTTGTTGCTTTCCCGGATCCTTAGATCTGCTTGGACCAGCATCATTCTTGCCTTTACTAACTCGACAATCCTTCTTGAAATGACCAGGTTTGCCACACTTCCAACATGCTAACTTTGGCTTCTTGTTGGGGCCTTTGTTGTTGTTGTTACCTGTAAACTTTCGTTTTCCTTTAAACTTGTTGGAATTCTTTGATGATTCACCTTCTTCCACCATGTTTGCTTGTGAAGGTCCAGCCATGTTCTTGTCCTTAACTTTGTCACCCTCTTGAGCCCTTAGAGACTCTTCAATTCTAAAGTGACTACCAAGTTGGACCAGACTCAATTCCTCCTTCTTATGTTTCAAAGTATGTTTGAAATCTTTCCAAGAAGGAGGCAGTTTGTCAATTATACTAGAACCCGAGATAGATTCATCCATCTTCATATCATGTTGAACAAACTATCCCAGAATCCTTAACAATTCATTGTATTGTTCCATGACAGGCCTTGAATCCACCATTTTGTAATTTATAAAATTACTAACCAGAAATTTCTTACTTGAAGAATCTTTTGCCATATACTTGGATTCAAAGGTATCCCACAGTTCTTTTGCAGATTCAACGTTTTGATAAATATCAAACAGGGAATCAGACATACCATTTAAGATGTGACCACGATAGATGTAGTCATCGTTCTCCCACTTGCATCGCCTCCTTGTCTGTTCCAGAGTCTCGTTTTCCATTAATTCTGGCATGGGGGTACTTAGAACGTACACAACCTTTAGTGTAGTCAACAGAAAATGCATCATCTTCTGCCATCTTCGAAAGTCCTGTCCTTCAAACTTATCCAACTTCGCGAACTTGCTTGTCATATCTTTCACAGAAACACCGTCCGTCATCTTCAACAGCGAATAGTTTCAATCCTTGTTGATAAATACCGTGATAAATTGAAAGTCGCGAAATGCTATCAGATTGAAACTATTTGGGTTCACTCCAAATTTTCACTCAAAATTTTCAATCGGATAAAACTCAATTCGAAGAACAAGTATGGATCTAAGTGTGAGAAATTGGTGAAGTAATAAAAACGAGAGTGACCATCAATTGATTCAAAATTTGCATTTGCAGGGAAGGGATGAAACTGCAGGAGGCAGTTTTCATATTAAAATTTTACACTTTTTACCCTCTAATTTCACATGTGAAATTTCGGGAAAATCAAATTTTAATGCATTTTAGATAAAGCAATGTTTATAAAAATAAAAAATTTCCAAGCTGACCAGGTCAGCTCGACCCCAGCCAAGGGCTCTGCCCCTTGGACCCTACTCCCGGGGGCGCTGCCCCCGGACTCCTGTCAAGGGGGCGTTGCCCCCTTGGAACCCCCATTGCTTAGGGGCTTCGCCCCTAAGAAGGTTTTTAATTTCAAAGATCATAATACACTCAAACAAGCTTGCACTCCACACCTCCTAACTTGTTTGATGGATATTATGATCACATCGGTCATTAGTCAATCCAATTACACTAAAATCTCACCCGAATTATTATTTGGAACTAAAATCTGACCTTGTTGCTTTCCCGGATCCTTAGATCTGCTTGGACCAGCATCATTCTTGCCTTTACTAACTCGACAATCCTTCTTGAAATGACTAGGTTTGCCACACTTCCAACATGCTAACTTTGGCTTCTTGTTGGGGCCTTTGTTGTTGTTGTTACCTATAAACTTTCGTTTTCCTTTAAACTTGTTGGCATTCTTTGATGATTCACCTTCTTCCACCATGTTTGCTTGTGAAGGTCCAGCCATGTTCTTGTCCTTAACTTTGTCACCCTCTTGAGCCCTTGGAGACTCTTCAATTCTAAAGTGACTACCAAGTTGGACCAGACTCAATTCCTCCTTCTTATGTTTCAAAGTATGTTTGAAATCTTTCCAAGAAGGAGGCAGTTTGTCAATTATACTAGAACCCGAGATAGATTCATCCATCTTCATATCATGTTGAACAAACTGTCCCAGAATCCTTAACAATTCATTGTATTGTTCCATGACAGGACTTGAATCCACCATTTTGTAATTTATAAAATTACTAACCAGAAATTTCTTACTAGAAGAATCTTTTGCCATATACTTGGATTCAAAGGTATCCCACAGTTCTTTTGCAGATTCAACATTTTGATAAATATCAAACAGGGATTCAGACATACCATTTAAGATGTGACCACGATAGATGTAGTCATCGTTCTCCCACTTGCATCGCCTCCTTGTCTGTTCCAGAGTCTCGTTTTCCATTAATTCTGGCATGGGGGTACTTAGAACATACACAACCTTTAGTGTAGTCAACAGAAAATGCATCATCTTCTGCCATCTTCGAAAGACCTGTCCTTCAAACTTATCCAACTTCGCGAACTTGCTTGTCATATCTTTCACAGAAACACCGTCCGTCATCTTCAACAGCGAATAGTTTCAATCTTTGTTGATAAATACCATGATAAATTGAGAGTCGCGAAACGCTATCAGATTGAAACTATTTGGGTTCACTCCAAATTTTCACTCCAAATTTTCAATCGGATAAAACTCAATTTCAAGAACAAGTATGGATCTAAGTGTGAGAAATTGGTGAAGTAATAAAAACGAGAGTGACCATCAATTGATTCGAAATTTGCATTTGGAGGGAAGGGATGAAACTGCAGGAGGCAGTTTTCATATTAAAATTTTACACTTTTTACCCTCTAATTTCACATGTGAAATTTCGGGAAAATCAAATTTTAATGCATTTTAGATAAAGCAATTTTTATAAAAATAAAAAATTTCCAAGCTGACCAGGTCAGCTCGACCCCAGCCAAGGGCTCTGCCCCTTGGACCCTGCTCCTGGGGGCGCTGCCCCGGACTCCTGTCAAGGGGGCGTTGCCCCCTTGGAACCCCCATTGCTTAGGGGCTTCGCCCCTAAGAAGGTTTTCAATTTCAAAGATCATAATACACTCAAACAAGCTTGCACTCCACACCTCCTAACTTGTTTGATGGATATTATGATCACATCGGTCATTAGTCAATCCAATTACACTAAAATCTCACCCGAATTATTATTTGGAACTAAAATCTGACCTTGTTGCTTTCCCAGATCCTTAGATCTGCTTGGACCAGCATCATTCTTGCCTTTACTAACTCGACAATCCTTCTTGAAATGACCAGGTTTGCCACACTTCCAACATGCTAACTTTGGCTTCTTGTTGGGGCCTTTGTTGTTGTTGTTACCTGTAAACTTTTGTTTTCCTTTAAACTTGTTGGCATTCTTTGATGATTCACCTTCTTCCACCATGTTTGCTTGTGAAGGTCCAGCCATGTTCTTGTCCTTAACTTTGTCACCCTCTTGAGCCCTTAGAGACTCTTCAATTCTAAAGTGACTACCAAGTTGGACCAGACTCAATTCCTCCTTCTTATGTTTCAAAGTATGTTTGAAATCTTTCCAAGAAGGAGGCAGTTTGTCAATTATACTATAACCCGAGATAGATTCATCCATCTTCATATCATGTTGAACAAACTGTCCCAGAATCCTTAACAATTCATTGTATTGTTCCATGACAGGCCTTGAATCCACCATTTTGTAATTTATAAAATTACTAACTAGAAATTTCTTACTAGAAGAATCTTTTGCCATATACTTGGATTCAAAGGTATCCCACAGTTCTTTTGCAGATTCAACGTTTTGATAAATATCAAACAGGGAATCAGACATACCATTTAAGATGTGACCACGATAGATGTAGTCATCGTTCTCCCACTTGCATCGCCTCCTTGTCTGTTCCAGAGTCTCGTTTTCCATTAATTCTGGCATGGGGGTACTTAGAACGTACACAAACTTTAGTGTAGTCAACAGAAAATGCATCATCTTCTGCCATCTTCGAAAGTCCTGTCCTTCAAACTTATCCAACTTCGCGAACTTGCTTGTCATATCTTTCACAGAAACACCGTCCGTCATCTTCAACAGCGAATAGTTTCAATCTTTGTTGATAAATACCATGATAAATTAATAGTCGCGAAACGCTATCAGATTGAAACTATTTGGGTTCACTCCAAATTTTCACTCCAAATTTTCAATCGGATAAAACTCAATTCGAAGAACAAGTATGGATCTAAGTGTGAGAAATTGGTGAAGTAATAAAAACGAGAGTGACCATCAATTGATTCGAAATTTGTATTTGCAGGGAAGGGATGAAACTGTAGGAGGCAGTTTTCATATTAAAATTTTACACTTTTTACCCTCTAATTTAACATGTAAAATTTCGGGAAAATCAAATTTTAATGCATTTTAGATAAAGCAATGTTTATAAAAATAAAAAATTTCCAAGCTGACCAGGTCAGCTCGACCCCAGCCAAGGGCTCTGCCCCTTGGACCCTGCTCCGCCCCCGGAATCCTGTCAAGGGGGCGTTGCCCCCTTGGAACCCCCATTGCTTAGGGGCTTCGCCCCTAAGAAGGTTTTCAATTTCAAAGATCATAATACACTCAAACAAGCTTGCACTCCACACCTCCTAACTTGTTTGATGGATATTATGATCACATCGGTCATTAGTCAATCCAATTACACTAAAATCTCACCGGAATTATTATTTGGAACTAAAATCTGACCTTGTTGCTTTCCCGGATCCTTAGATCTGCTTGGACCAGCATCATTCTTGCCTTTACTAACTCGACAATCCTTCTTGAAATGACCAGGTTTGCCACACTTCCAACATGCTAACTTTGGCTTCTTGTTGGGGCCTTTGTTGTTGTTGTTACCTGTAAACTTTCGTTTTCCTTTAAACTTGTTGGCATTCTTTGATGATTCACCTTCTTCCACCATGTTTGCTTGTGAAGGTCCAGCCATGTACTTGTCCTTAACTTTGTCACCCTCTTGAGCCCTTAGAGACTCTTCAATTCTAAAGTGACTACCAAGTTGGACCAGACTCAATTCCTCCTTCTTATGTTTCAAAGTATGTTTGAAATCTTTCCAAAAGGAGGCAGTTTGTCAATTATACTAGAACCCGAGATAGATTCATCCATCTTCATATCATGTTGAACAAACTGTCCCAGAATCCTTAACAATTCATTGTATTGTTCCATGACATGCCTTGAATCCACCATTTTGTAATTTATAAAATTACTAACCAGAAATTTCTTACTAGAAGAATCTTTTGCCATATACTTGGATTCAAAGGTATCCCACAGTTCTTTTGCAGATTCAACGTTTTGATAAATATCAAACAGGGAATCAGACATACCATTTAAGATGTGACCACGATAGATGTAGTCATCGTTCTCCCACTTGCATCGCCTCCTTGTCTGTTCCAGAGTCTCGTTTTCCATTAATTCTGGCATGGGGGTACTTAGAACGTACACAACCTTTAGTGTAGTCAACAGAAAATGCATCATCTTCTGCCATCTTCGAAAGTCCTGTCCTTCAAACTTATCCAACTTCGCGAACTTGCTTGTCATATCTTTCACAGAAACACCGTCCGTCATCTTCAACAGCGAATAGTTTCAATCTTTGTTGATAAATACCGTGATAAATTGAGAGTCGCGAAACGCTATCAGATTGAAACTATTTGGGTTCACTCCAAATTTTCACTCCAAATTTTCAATTGGATAAAACTCAATTCGAAGAACAAGTATGGATCTAAGTGTGAGAAATTGGTGCAGTAATAAAAACGAGAGTGACCATCAATTGATTCGAAATTTGCATTTGCAGGGAAGGGATGAAACTGCAGGAGGCAGTTTTCATATTAAAATTTTACACTTTTTACACTCTAATTTCACATGTGAAATTTCGGGAAAATCAAATTTTAATGCATTTTAGATAAAGCAATGTTTATAAAAATAAAAATTTCCAAGCTGACCAGGTCAGCTCGACCCCAGCCAAGGGCTCTGCCCCTTGGACCCTGCTCCCGGGGGCGTTGCCCCCGGACTCCTGTCAAGGGGGCGTTGCCCCCTTGGAACCCCCATTGCTTAGGGGCTTCGCCCCTAAGAAGGTTTTCAATTTCAAAGATCATAATACACTCAAACAAGCTTGCACTCCACACCTCCTAACTTGTTTGATGGATATTATGATCACATCGGTCATTAGTCAATCCAATTACACTAAAATCTCACCCAAATTATTATTTGGAACTAAAATCTGACCTTGTTGCTTTCCCGGATCCTTAGATCTGCTTGGACCAGCATCATTCTTGCCTTTACTAACTCGACAATCCTTCTTGAAATGACCAGGTTTGCCACACTTCCAACATGCTAACTTTGGCTTCTTGTTGGGGCCTTTGTTGTTGTTGTTACTTGTAAACTTTCGTTTTCCTTTAAACTTGTTGGCATTCTTTGTTGATTCACCTTCTTCCACCATGTTTGCTTGTGAAGGTCCAGCCATGTTCTTGTCCTTAACTTTGTCACCCTCTTGAACCCTTAGAGACTCTTCAATTCTAAAGTGACTACCAAGTTGGACCAGACTCAATTCCTCATTCTTATGTTTCAAAGTATGTTTGAAATCTTTCCAAGAAGGAGGCAGTTTGTCAATTATACTAGAACCCGAGATAGATTCATCCATCTTCATATCATGTTGAACAAACTGTCCCAGAATCCTTAACAATTCATTGTATTGTTCCATGACAGGCCTTGAATCCACCATTTTGTAATTTACAAAATTACTAACCAGAAATTTCTTACTAGAAGAATCTTTTGCCATATACTTGGATTCAAAGGTATCCCACAGTTCTTTTGCAGATTCAACGTTTTGATAAATATCAAACAGGGAATCAGACATACCATTTAAGATGTGACCACGATAGATGTAGTCATCGTTCTCCCACTTGCATCGCCTCCTTGTCTGTTCCAGAGTCTCGTTTTCCATTAATTCTGGCATGGGGGTACTTAGAACGTACACAACCTTTAGTGTAGTCAACAGAAAATGCATCATCTTCTGCCATCTTCGAAAGTCCTGTCCTTCAAACTTATCCAACTTCGCGAACTTGCTTGTCATATCTTTCACAGAAACACCGTCCGTCATCTTCAACAGCGAATAGTTTCAATCTTTGTTGATAAATACCGTGATAAATTGAGAGTCGCGAAACGCTATCAGATTGAAACTATTTGGGTTCACTCCAAATTTTCACTCCAAATTTTCAATCGGATAAAACTCAATTCGAAGAACAAGTATGGAT
This sequence comes from Flaveria sonorensis, assembly GCA_025506505.1. Lineage (NCBI taxonomy): Eukaryota > Viridiplantae > Streptophyta > Magnoliopsida > Asterales > Asteraceae > Flaveria > Flaveria sonorensis. The sequence goes on along the minus strand of CM046440.1, from coordinate 8,557,776 downwards.
CTAAGTGTGAGAAATTGGTGAAGTAATAAAAACAAGAGTGACCATCAATTGATTCGAAATTTGTATTTGCAGGGAAGGGATGAAACTGCAGGAGGCAGTTTTCATATTAAAATTTTACACTTTTTACCCTCTAATTTAACATGTGAAATTTCAGGAAAATCAAATTTTAATGCATTTTAGATAAAGCAATGTTTATAAAAATAAAAAATTTCCAAGCTGACCAGGTCAGCTCGACCCCAGCCAAGGGCTCTGCCCCTTGGACCCTGCCCCGCCCCCGGAATCCTGTCAAGGGGGCGTTGCCCCCTTGGAACCCCCATTGCTTAGGGGCTTCGCCCCAAAGAAGGTTTTCAATTTCAAAGATCATAATACACTCAAACAAGCTTGCACTCCACACCTCCTAACTTGTTTGATGGATATTATGATCACATCGGTCATTAGTCAATCCAATTACACTAAAATCTCACCCGAATTATTATTTGGAACTAAAATCTGACCTTGTTGCTTTCCCGGATCCTTAGATCTGCTTGGACCAGCATCATTCTTGCCTTTACTAACTCGACAATCCTTCTTGAAATGACCAGGTTTGCCACACTTCCAACATGCTTACTTTGGCTTCTTGTTGGGGCCTTTGTTGTTGTTGTTACCTGTAAACTTTCGTTTTCCTTTAAACTTGTTGGCATTCTTTGATGATTCACCTTCTTCCACCATGTTTGCTTGTGAAGTTCCAGCCATGTTCTTGTCCTTAACTTTGTCACCCTCTTGAGCCCTTAGAGACTCTTCAATTCTAAAGTGACTACCAAGTTGGACCAGACTCAATTCTCATTCTTATGTTTCAAAGTATGTTTGAAATCTTTCCAAGAAGGAGGCAGTTTGTCAATTATACTAGAACCCGAGATAGATTCATCCATCTTCATATCATGTTGAACAAACTGTCCCAGAATCCTTAACAATTCATTGTATTGTTCCATGACAGGCCTTGAATCCACCATTTTGTAATTTATAAAATTACTAACCAGAAATTTCTTACTAGAAGAATCTTTTGCCATATACTTGGATTCAAAGGTATCCCACAGTTCTTTTGCAGATTCAACGTTTTGATAAATATCAAACAGGGAATCAGACATACCATTTAAGATGTGACCACGATAGATGTAGTCATCGTTCTCCCACTTGCATCGCCTCCTTGTCTGTTCCAGAGTCTCGTTTTCCATTAATTCTGGCATGGGGGTACTTAGAACGTACACAAACTTTAGTGTAGTCAACAGAAAATGCATCATCTTCTGCCATCTTCGAAAGTCCTATCCTTCAAACTTATCCAACTTCGCGAACTTGCTTGTCATATCTTTCACAGAAACACCGTCCGTCATCTTCAACAGCGAATAGTTTCAATCTTTGTTGATAAATACCGTGATAAATTAAGAGTCGCGAAACGCTATCAGATTGAAACTATTTGGGTTCACTCCAAATTTTCACTCCAAATTTTCAATCGGATAAAACTCAATTCGAAGAACAAGTATGGATCTAAGTGTGAGAAATTGGTGAAGTAATAAAAACGAGAGTGACCATCAATTGATTCGAAATTTGTATTTGCAGGGAAGGGATGAAACTGTAGGAGGCAGTTTTCATATTAAAATTTTACACTTTTTACCCTCTAATTTAACATGTGAAATTTCGGGAAAATCAAATTTTAATGCATTTTAGATAAAGCAATGTTTATAAAAATAAAAATTTCCAAGCTGACCAGGTTAGCTCGACCCCAGCCAAGGGCTCTGCCCCTTGGACCCTGCTCCGCCCCCGGAATCCTGTCAAGGGGGCGTTGCCCCCTTGGAACCCCCATTGCTTAGGGGCTTCGCCCCTAAGAAGGTTTTCAATTTCAAAGATCATAATACACTCAAACAAGCTTGCACTCCACACCTCCTAACTTGTTTGATGGATATTATGATCACATCGGTCATTAGTCAATCCAATTACACTAAAATCTCACCCGAATTATTATTTGGAACTAAAATCTGACCTCGTTGCTTTCCCGGATCCTTAGATCTGCTTGGACCAGCATCATTCTTGCCTTTACTAACTCGACAATCCTTCTTGAAATGACCAGGTTTGCCACTCTTCCAACATGCTAACTTTGGCTTCTTGTTGGGGCCTTTGTTGTTGTTGTTACCTGTAAACTTTCGTTTTCCTTTAAACTTGTTGGCATTCTTTGATGATTCACCTTCTTCCACCATGTTTGCTTGTGAAGGTCCAGCCATGTACTTGTCCTTAACTTTGTCACCCTCTTGAGCCCTTAGAGACTCTTCAATTCTAAAGTGACTACCAAGTTGGACCAGACTCAATTCCTCCTTCTTATGTTTCAAAGTATGTTTGAAATCTTTCCAAGAAGGAGGCAGTTTGTCAATTATACTAGAACCCGAGATAGATTCATCCATCTTCATATCATGTTGAACAAACTGTCCCAGAATCCTTAACAATTCATTGTATTGTTCCATGACATGCCTTGAATCCACCATTTTGTAATTTATAAAATTACTAACCAGAAATTTCTTACTAGAAGAATCTTTTGCCATATACTTGGATTCAAAGGTATCCCACAGTTCTTTTGCAGATTCAACGTTTTGATAAATATCAAACAGGGAATCAGACATACCATTTAAGATGTGACCACGATAGATGTAGTCATCGTTCTCCCACTTGCATCGCCTCCTTGTCTGTTCCAGAGTCTCGTTTTCCATTAATTCTGGCATGGGGGTACTTAGAACGTACACAACCTTTAGTGTAGTCAATAGAAAATGCATCATCTTCTGCCATCTTCGAAAGTCCTGTCCTTCAAACTTATCCAACTTCGCGAACTTGCTTGTCATATCTTTCACAGAAACACCGTCCGTCATCTTCAACAGCGAATAGTTTCAATCTTTGTTGATAAATACCGTGATAAATTGAGAGTCGCGAAACGCTATCAGATTGAAACTATTTGGGTTCACTCCAAATTTTCACTCCAAATTTTCAATCGGATAAAACTCAATTCGAAGAACAAGTATGGATCTAAGTGTGAGAAATTGGTGAAGTAATAAAAACGAGAGTGACCATCAATTGATTCGAAATTTGCATTTGCAGGGAAGGGATGAAACTGCAGGAGGCAGTTTTCATATTAAAATTTTACACTTTTTACCCTCTAATTTCACATGTGAAATTTCGGGAAAATCAATTTTAATGCATTTTAGATAAAGCAATGTTTATAAAAATAAAAAATTTCCAAGCTGACCAGGTCAGCTCGACCCCAGCCAAGGCTCTGCCCCTTGGACCCTGCTCCTAGGGGCGCTGCCCCGGACTCCTGTCAAGGGGCGTTGCCCCCTTGGAACCCCCATTGCTTAGGGGCTTCGCCCCTAAGAAGGTTTTCAATTTCAAAGATCATAATACACTCAAACAAGCTTGCACTCCACACCTCCTAACTTGTTTGATGGATATTATGATCACATCGGTCATTAGTCAATCCAATTACACTAAAATATCTAACACCAAGCATTCTCAACCTTTGAAAACCTACATATCTCTCATGTATGAAAGCTAATGATGTTAAGAAAAAATTATACCAGAATAAAAATGAGTGTATGTTACATTGTTACTTCACGAAGCTAAATATCCCAATATAAAAAAGAGAATATCATTCACATTTCGTATTATGTCAAGTAGTGCACCATCTAGAGTCAGCACATAAATGGTTGAAGTACCTAATTAGTAAACTGCGAAGATAGAAATTAAACACCATTTATGCAAACATACAAGCTTGAAACTTAAGACAATTTTCCATGTTGAAAATTATGAACTAAAAGCTCATAGCAAAGTTAAGAGAAATAAGATAGACCACACATGCACTTGTCATATACACATAGGCGTATAAAGGAAAAACAAAAATAAAATAGAGTAACAGAACCGATTTAAGGCCATGCAACATGTTTCAAAGAAGGTATCTAACATTTTTGTTATTACATTACATGGATATCCCTTTAGAAATTTACCTAAATTGATCCATTCATAAGTATTACAACCTTTTATAATTTGGCTGATAATGCTTTATTTTATTGGGCTTAATACATTCAATTAAGACATTAAGTCATCATCCATGAAAATTAGTTAAAAAAATGGCTTCAAAGTAAGCACCTTTCCTACGTACCTAGCTTGAGCAATGGTTGTAACTATTATCATAAGAAACCTAATCAAGGATGGGTGGATTTCTAAACTACTACTGAAATCCATAACACATGCTCACAGCATGTCTTCCATAGTTTGAGTCGTACGCACCTTCTGGCTATCAGTTTGCAAATGATACGTCATGATCCTATCTAATCATGTTCCCAATGAACTTTTAAGTGACCTTCAATAATAAGAAATGAATCGAGTGTCACGATCATAGATGATAAAAAAAACTGGCACATCATGCTGAGAGACTTTTCTTAATTCAATCAGTCTTTTTAATATCCAGGAAGTGAGCCGATTTCACCAAGCGATCTACTATTACCCAAATGGTGTCGCATCCTTTGAGAGTTCAGGGTAACTTTGAAATGACATTCAATGATGTCTACTCCCACTTCTATATTAGAATTTCTTGCTGATTAAGTAGACCCGTCAGTCTTGGATATTCCATCTTAACATTAGAACAACTTAAACACTTGATTACATGCATGGCAAATATCTCCTTTAATATTCTGCCACTGATACAAAACTTTTGAATCACGATACATCTTACCTAAACCTCGATGAATGGGATATCAAGTCATATGAGTTTCATCCATTACAAGCTATCATAAATTCATGAACAGAAAAATCCATATTCGTCCCATGAAATAACGAATTCCTCGAATTTTGTCACTAATTACATTTTCATGTGTCGCATGGACTCAGCCTTCAGATTCTCATTCTTCAAAGCCTTAACTTGAGCATTACGGATTTGATCAGGTACTATAGCGTGAACGGTAAACTTTAATGCTCGCACTCGCTTTAGTTTAGGTGTTTATTTTCGACTTAAGGCATCGGCTACCACATTAGCCTTACCTAGATGGTACTTCATCATATTGTCATAGTCGTTCAACAGGTCGACCCAATGACGTTGTCTCATGTTCAGCTCCTTCTTTTCAAAGATATACTAAAGGCTCTTGTGGTTGGTGTAGTGATGCATTTGGTACCGTGCAAGTAATACCTCTATATCTTATGTACAAATCAATGACTCTAAACTTTGAGTTGTATGTCATGTAGTTCTTCTTATGAACTTTCAACTGAAAGGAAGCGTATTCGGTAACCTTCATGCATTGCGTCAACACACAACCGAGACATTGGATGGAAGCATCGCAATATACCACGAAGGCATCTATTTTCCTCTGATAGGGATAGTATCAGTAGAGTCAGAATTTCTGTTCCATAACTTGAAATGTGGACTTCTATTTGTCACCCTAACTTTTTGTAGTAACCTTATGAGTTATGCCAGAAGAGGTTGTGCGATCTTCAAAAACCCTTCGATGACTCGTCGGTAATAACCAGCCAACCCAAAAAAACTATTGTACCTTAGTTGGAGTCTTAGGCATAGCCCATTTCATGGTGGCTTCTATTCTTTCCTGGTCAATAGGCATTCCTTGCTCGTTGACCATATGACCCAAATTATGGACTTCATCTAGAAGTCTCACTTCAAAAACTTGGCATATAGTTATCCTTGTTTTAGTAGTTCCAAAATCATGTTCATTATGCTCCCCTTGTTCTTTGTCTATGTTAGAATCTCATCGACAAAAATGTTGATAAACTTGTCCAAATGGGGTTTACGTGCTTGGTTCATGAGATCCATGAAAACCGTTGGTGTGTTGGTAAACCTACTGGCATAACCAAAAACTCATGGTGACAATACCAAGTTCAGAAATCCGCCTTATATATGTCAACCTCTCGGACCCTTAGATGATGATATTCCGACCTCAGGTCTATCTTCAGGATATACAATCGACCTTGAAGCTGGTGAAGCGAATCGTCGATACGTCAAAGAGAATAACGGTTCTTAATTGTTACTTTGATAAGCTTACGGTAATCAATACCCATATGTAAAGTTCTATCATTTTCTTGATAAACAGGACTGGAGCTCTCCATGGCGATGAGCTTGGTCGGTTGAATCCTTTATCCGACAGCTCCTGTAGTTATATGGATAGTTCTGCTAGTTCATTCGAAGCTAATCTGTAAGGTGCTCTAGCAATAGGCGCGACTCAATGTGTCAAACTGATCTGAAACTCGATCCGTCTATTTCGGGAAAAACCAGGTAAATCTTCCATTAAAAGTTTGGGGAGGTAAAGAACGATAGAGATCTCTTTGATCATTTTTTCCTCATTTTCTTTCTTGGTGATCATAGCTAAAATGGCAAATGACCCTTGCATAAGGACTTCTAGCCTTCACATAAGAAATGATGTCTGAGACCGCAACACTCTTGTCACCCTTAACATATAAGACTTCACCACTACGAATTGGTACACGAAGATCTATATCTATCTTATGTCAGGATAATCCAATGTACATTCCTTTAGACTATGAGTTGTTTCAATTAGTTTACCATGACCTAATTGTATAGTGTGACTAGATTCCATTCAAGTTGAAGCTACATCTAAAAGTTTACTAAACTGTAACCACACTCTGGTTGTTTCTTGCCTTGCCAGACCTAATTCGAAGGCTCAACCCATGACACTATATCCATCGTTTGTTTCCATTGTTGCTGTCCTTATTGTCATTCTTCAATTGAGGGTAATCTCACTTGATTTGCCTATGTTTGTTCCATTTAGAGCAACCCTATGATGCTTCAGCTTGTATTGCTATTGGGGTTTGTTGCTGCTTCATTGTTGACTCTCCCTTAAAGTCTTTGGCTACATGGTCCGTTCTACCACATCTTTGGCAACAATAATGATCACACTGTCCATGATGGTGAATGACTTACTCTACATGCCATCCAATTCCTGCTTGCTATCAGATTAACCATCAATAAGTCACGCTTAGCTAGAGTGCTCTATGCCATAACTAAGTCAATCAGCTTGTGAGATAACCTCATAGCATGCTGAATGGTTATAGGATCAACAACAATGACCCTTGCCTAAATCTGAGGTTCTATCCTATCAGTTGACTTCTCATTACATTTGTAGGTTGGAGTTATCATTACATAAAGCAACCAACTCATGAAAATGGGTCATATATTCTTCAATATCTGACCCTACCATCTTAATGTTCCAAAATTCATTTTCTAGCTTCTACTCTTCTTTTCGAGTACAGTACTCCTCCTCCTGATATTCCTCAAATGCAGTAGCAACTATAGCTTAGGCTTCTACCCCAGCTACTCTCAAATTTGATAGTACTAGTCTCTACTGCATATCCTGTAATGTAGCCTCGAATGCTCCCTCGACTATGCCATATAGGGAATTGTGCTTGTTTGTTTTCCTTGAATACATCAACAAAAGTATTATGTTTTTGGCCAGTCTCCACTAAGCCTTCCTTGAGTGTTTCCATATATTCACTAATGGTGGTCTGATGCTCCGGTATCTCAGTGATCTCACCGGTTTCTTCACATACATCGTGAACCTTTTGATCTAACCTTGCCACAAGGGCGGCAAATGACTGGTTAGTCGAATGAGGCATAAGTGATGATAGTATAATCAGTTATGTTAGTAGTAAGGAGAAGGAGTACGTGCTCCTCCTGAATTCAGCTGACAATCATATTGAACACTTTCAGTGTTGTGTATCTCCCCTGACTTGAACATTGAACAACACTCCACGTTGTTTGAAGTTATCAGCAGGCTCCAGCCGATGCTTACTCGGCTTCGATGGTGAGGCTATTAGTGTAGATGAAGAAGGTATGAGAGCAAGATTCTTAGTCTCCTCGTTGATTGGGGGTGATGCTAGTGACATGAGCGGGGTAGATGATGATGTAGACATCCAATATCATTATATGTACGTGAAATGATATGTATACTTGAATAATAATAAACAGATAAGAGTATGTGCAATGGTAGTGTGTGTCTAAGGCTATAGTCTAGATGCAAATGCAATCCTAGTTCTCTATAACCAGTGTCTCTGATACCAATCTGTCACACCCACAAAATCCACCAGTGCAGTTCTACCACAAGACGCGTGAAAAACCAGGATCTCAGACACAGTCATATCAAACAACATTATATGCATTTTCAAAATAAGTGTTTGACCGTAAATCAGGGTAAAAGACAGTTTTCAATGTAATCAATGCGGAAGCGTAAACATTTATAAAATCATGAGTAATAAATGATCAAAACAAGGCGCCCAATGAAAGTAGTAAATATAAATGAACTTGTTTCCAAACTGTACAGATGATGTATGAACCTTAAATGTGCAACCCTAGCCTTAAGCATGCCTGCAATCTGAGAAGACATGCTAAAATATGTCAACACAAGGTTGGTGAGTTCACAGGTTTAAATCAGTAAATATGTTTGAGCGTTTTCTTGGTAAAAGTAAACAAAGGTATACCATAGGTAGCTAGCCTATATATATCGAGTTACTTAGCATTTCCAATCGAAGCTGACTGTTTGTGAGTTTTTTTGCCTTCCGCCATGTCTTATCACAAAACAATGGCAAATGTCTAGGTTAATTAAACACCCGTTCGACCTCCAGTCGAGTTAGCGCGACTAATGCGGTTGGGGTTTGTCAAACCCAGTAGTACTACTCAAAATTACCTCGCTAGCTCGTATTAACAATTCAAGTTTGTAAGGACTTGCTTGATAATGTTTGCACTACAGTAACAGGCGATATACCAATAATACCAAACCCAGATAAAAATAGTTTGCATGCTTCACCCCTAAAAAGGAAAGTAAGTTAAAGTGGGGCCGTGAAGACTCACCTTATATGCGTATGAATACATGAAGTGTAAAAGCTGGAAGCTAATCATTACTTGTAATGATGCATAGATGCAAGCTAACATGTTTTTGATGCAAGAACAATCCTTAATCATTATCAATTGCAAGAGAATTAAAGTGTGTGTATGTGTTCTTGTGTGTGTGTGTGTTCGAAATGGAGAAGGGACAAGGAGGAGGGGCGGCCGCAAATGAGGGGGATTAGGGTTGGGGGTTGGGTTTTATATATATAATTTTTTTTTACATGAAATGCCTCCGTCATTTATAAAAATCGATTTAATGTTACGCGATTGAACTTTTTCTACATTGAAACCACCAAATGATCACATAATATCAAACAAACATTAATAACATGAAATATATTCATTTTTTCTAGTTTAAAGACATATTTATAATAATTAGACGTTAAAAGCCGAAAATGCGCGAAACGCATAAATGCAAGAAAATTCCCAATTTTAACAACCAAGCTACACATTTAATCACATAATCATATAACACATAATTTCACACCAATTATGATTGTTTCAAAACTATTTTGACAAGTCACCAACGTTCAGGGACAGACGCGCGTGCGATCCGGCACGAAAGGTTCGAGAATGTTTGTGCAATAAATGACGAATTTAAATAAACAATATTAAATGCATGAATGTATGATTGGAAAACTATGATTGTGATGATCGGAAATGACCTGAAAATGTCGGGTGTCACAATATGTGCCATTCTTGGTTTTAAAGATGCTGAAATGAGACCTAATGGTGTTCCCAATTACCGTACGCATGGGTTGATAATAAACATACAAGTGATCATTACTTAAATGCTTGGTTCTTAGATGCATACGTACTTCCAACATGTAAGAAACCATTGAAGAATTAACATTGGAGACATAAGAAGGCCAAGGAGAGTTCCCTACATGTAAGAAACTATGCTTATGGCCAAAGTATGAAAGATAGAGTGATATCAAATACTAATAATAAATAAAGACTGAAAAAAAAAACCTGAATAATAGTGCTTATCTCACTTCTTTGCATCCCATATTCAATAGAATATAACTCGTATGATACAGTGCTTGCTAATTTGTTAAGACAATATGGTGTTAAACATGTAATATGCCATCTCACCTATAAACAGTTGAATTCCATGGTTGTGCATCTTTTAATTTCACGGTAAATAAAACAAAATGATCAAATGAAAACCTTAATTTCATTAATTTTGACTTTACCAAGTCAAATCGTTTGCGCTCACAGTGAATTAAACCATCTTTTCTTTAGTTTTTGTATTAATACAGCTATAAGAACATATCTAAGTTAATTGAAAACAAAACAAACAGAAAAACCTATCGAAAATCAAGTCTAAAACCCTAAATTTGAATTTTGATCATACGTTGGTATCCAAATTCCAAATCAACATAACTTGTGGAGCTAAATGAAACAGAACACAATAAAAAATACAACGATCTCACAAGAAATTTGACCTTTTCCATAAAAGATGAATCACGAACACTATTTTCTTTAAAGATGCACATAAGCAACACAAATAAAGATCAGTCCAAATCAAACAATACTAAATTGATAAAGAAAAACACAATCGAGATGGTATACACTTTCTATGAGAGACTTCGTAGATCGGGCCCTTGATGGCTATAAGCAGCGGCTTTTGCGGATCATTGCCATTGTAGGCTCTCAACTCCTCCTCGGAGATCTCATCAAGTTGAACCGGCGTCAGAAGAGCTTGCACGTCTTCTTCCAAATACCTTGGGCGGTGTTCAGAGGATCCGTCGAAGAGAGTGGAGACAATGTAGTAGACGGCGATGCCGCCGACCGACGATGGTGATGATGGAAGTAGAGCGATCTTGGAGTGTTTTGCCTGATCTTGTTGTTCTATGATGGGTTTTTTATCGAGAACGAGTGATTTTTGTGCGATTTAGGGTTTAATATGTTAGAAGCGGGGAAATTAAAATTTTAAGTTGGATGCGCGTTTTTAAAGATGATAGACAAAGATGACATACAAAAATGAATGTCATTTTTTCTATAAATTTTGTAAAATATGACATAATTTTTATGACAAGCGAAAATGCGCGTCATCTTTGTTCGCGCGTTATTTTTTGCACGTCATCTATTAACAGCTTTGTAGTAGTTTTTGATGTTATTTTAAAAAACGACATAGTTTTAGAATATTTCAAATGCAAGCTTATATGTTTGTTAAACTCATATTAAGAGTAGACACATCTCCTTAGAGTGACCAATAGTTGTAGATTTCATAATAAAATATCTGTTGATCTATGAAGAGAATAAAGCTATCGAAAACTCAAAGATTCAGCAATGGCTGCCAACTATCGAATTCCACCAAGTGCTGAATCACTGCTGATCAACACTCAAGGTAATGAACTACTGATCTACTACTTATTAGCACTCAATCTGATGGGCTGCTGATCATCTGTTACACTAGACAAGACTGTTTGTACCGAAGTGCAATGGCGGCTGCAGTGTTCTACCTTTTGGAGACAACATTGTATTGAAGCTGCTGATCTCTGATGTGCTGAATGCCTGCCAATGATGTACATATGTTTTCCTAAACCAGGGATAGATGTAAAGAGATTTATTCTTAGTGTTTAGCTTTTTAGTATAAATATCTCTCATTTGTATAGTTTTGAGGTTAGCTTGTTAGCCCACTTGTTATCTACTGATTGTTACTCATTGTACTTAGAAAAAGATTAACCAAGTGAATACTTTGAAAGAACCTCTTGTGTATTTATTATTACTCAAAGTACCTGTGTTTGTTAAGTAAACAGTTGACTTAGATTTTGCATTTGTCATTTGTCGATCAACTAGAAAAGACCTGTTAGTCTAAAGCCTGATCCAACAAGTGGTATCAGAGCTTTGCCTCTTGATTTTCTTGAAGTTGCCTTTCAAAAAATCACTTGTTTTCTTTTGATCACACTTTCAAACACACTATTTCCTCATAACCTCTCTTCACTCCACAATGTCTGCTATAGACATCTCAAGTAAGCATGACTTGGAAAATAGCACCCAATCCAAACCTGCCATGTTTACATCACATGATTAAGATACTTGGAAAATTTGAATGGAATTTTTTAAGGAATCAAGATCTTTGACTCTAACTTTCAATCTTGAATGGTCCATATGTCCCTATAATCCAAGCTGGTGGTGAAGATGGAACTATCATTTCGAAAGATCCTACAAAGTACTCAGATGAAGATCTGAAAAGGATGGAAGTAGACTCAAAAGCTTTGTGGCTGATCAGGATAAGCATACCTAACAACATCATTCATGGCATTAAGATATTCATAACTACACAGAAGCCGTGGGAAGCATTGAAAGCCAGATTTGAAGGAACTGAAGATATGAAGGAAACAAAAAAGATATCTTGAAGTAGAAGTTTGAAAACTTCGGTTTCACAAGGGGAGAAACCATGACTGCAACATATCTCAGATTTGTTGAACTTCTAGATTCTCTAAATGAGGCGGGGGTGAAGATAGAGAATAGTGATATTCTTAGAAAATTCTTGAGATCACTGCTGAAAACATGGATAGTTTATACTATGTCCATAAGAAGAACTGAAAATCTAAAGACAATGACTCTTAAGTAGTTATATGGTATTCTTAGTGCCTATCAGATGGAGATGGATGCTAATGAAGAATCATGAATCATCAAACTCCTCAAAGTCTCAGCACTTATGGCACCTATTCAAGAACCCTTACACTCTCAAGCTTACCAAGTTCTAATAATGACTCACCAAGTAGCTATGCTCACCTATCTAGAATCTCCAACCACTAATCTCAGCCTTCACCATGTTTTAGCAGATGGAATTAGTAGCCATCATCATCTTTCTCCCCAAACTACCATTCAAGCTTAGCTTTTGCTAGTGAGCAGGCCAAACTTCTTCCAACTCTCAGAAGAAGATCTTGAATACCTTCATCCAGATGATCGATGGACGTCAACTATCAAATAGCCATGATCTCTTTCAAGGGTAACTAGTTCTAGCCATCAATGACATACAAAAGTTGTAGCTTTAGTAGAAGAGGTGATTGACTAGAGCTTTAAGTGGAAGACATCACTCCCATCAATAATGAATTGATGGCTAGAAGCTCAACCTTTTCACCTTAGGTAAGTCTTGAACCTTAGTGTACACCCGAGTGCATTGCATAATTAAACATGTACATAAAGCAAAATCTAGATCTCATGAATGATGTGGAATCAATCAACATTCTTAAACTGGATTTTTAGAAAATGATCAAACTCAAAAGGAAAGATAACGGAGCTAGAATTGATTGTTTCACAACTAAAACATAAACAAACTAACTTGGAGACCCAGATTGATGATCTCTTGAGCAATTTAAATCAGCATAATATGATTTGGCAATAGTTAAGACATATGCTGATAAATACAATGCTCAAACTAAAAAGTTTAAAAAATTGCTTTTCTTTATTGAAAACTCCAAAACACTATATCAAACCAAGATAAGATTAGGGTACAATGATCAACCACCAATGATCTACACTCCCATATACACCCATAAGTGCAGCCTGTATGTAGATGAGCAAGTATCTCCCAAACCAATCTGTACAAATCCAGTACTAAAAAGTCTAAACAAGAGAAAGAAGAAGGAATGAGGAAGGAAAGAAAAGTAAAAAATAGGAGATGAAGGAGGATAGGGAAGAAACTCAATGCAAACCATAGAAGAATGTGACGAAGGAAGTGAAGTTTGTTAAGGAATCCAACATCAACAAACCAACTGCTGAGTCAACCCTCTTTATCAAGTCAAAGTCCAAATCAAAGCACAACTGCAATAAGAAGACACATAATAGAAACTGTTGTGCAAGAACTTCAGACTTTTAAGAAGTTAGACCACATCCTTATGTTTAAAATTCTACTTCTGAAGTAGTAAAGATCCACAACAAGAAGTTCCGAAAGAAGAAAATTGACCTTTCCACCCATATTGACTGTAAGCTGAACAAGAACCTCTATGGAACTGAGGAAAATCAACAGATGAAATCTTTGAGGAAGAAGGTGATACTTGAAGATTTCATTGGTCATGAGCTGATAAAGAAAGAAAGAGATAGGAGATAAAGAAAGAACTATAGGTGCTAAAGCTATAGATCAAGACAACCAGGTAGCAAATGAAGATCATATGCCTAGTATGTGAGGGGAAGACGGTCATTTTGAAAAAGATTGTTAATAGAATCCCTTAGCTTACTCTACCAACCATTTCAGATCATCCAAAAAGGTCTGTAGCTGCCGATTAACTATTGAAAAGAAGAAATGGTATTCACAGATCTATTCGAAAGCAAAACAAGTCAAGTCCTGACTTCAAGAAAAAATTCAGCGCCTCCGAAAGATCTGCCGAACAAATTAGCATCTGCAAACCTTAAGATGGATATTTTAAAGAATTCTTCATAATCTCCTAAAAGCTTCAAAAGGTTGTCAAGCAAAAGATGACGTAAAGCTTTCAGCAAATCCAAAGCCAATAAGAAAGCCTGGAGCCCAAAGAAATCTACTAATTTTGACAAAATCTTAGATGACGTAAAACCTAAAATCAATCTTTCCACACATAAAATTGATGAAACTTTACTTCAATCAAGAAGACCCAAGACTAAACAAGCTTGGGTCCCCATTCATCACTAACCAATTTATTCATGTGCAGGGACATTCGTAAACCAAACATAACTTATGAATTATGGATGCTCCCGGCACATGACAGGTAATAGATCATGCCTGCTGAGTCTTGAACCATATGATGCTAGATCAGTTGCCTTTAGAAGTGATATAGGAGGAGGATGTATTACTTTTTGAGGGACAATTAACAATGGGAAGGTAAGTTTTGACAAGGTGAACTATGTGAAAGAGTTGAACTATAATCTGCTGAGTGTATCTCAGTTATATGATCAAAAACAGCATACTTTCTTCATAGTGCATGAATGTATTGTTCTATATCTGGTTTTATATACAAATGATAAAATACTTTTAAGAGCCCCTACAAGAGACAATATATATATGGTCAGTATGCAGAATGCATCACTTTCAGGAAATATATCATGTTTCATTTCTAAAGCTTTAATAAATGAATCCTCAATTTGGAACATAAGACTAGCATATGTAATCTTAAAAATATGAATAAACTAGTTCGAAATAGGTTAGTCAACAAGACTATCGAACAAAGAGTTAACATGTACTAATCATTGTGTTGCTTGTCAAAAGAGAAAGCAATATAGAACTTTTCATTAGTCCAAATAGTTGAATTCTGTCACAGCTCCTTTGCACTAGATGCACATGGATTTGTTTGGTCCAACATGTCTAAAGAGTGTGGGAGAGAATCATATTGCTTGGTAATAATAGATGATTTTACAAGATTCACTTGGATTTTCTTTATAGAAACTAAATATGAAACTACTGAAAGTATAAAATCATTTTTTATTAAAATTGAAAATCAAATTGATCAAAAGGTTAAATTTTTCAGGTGTGATTAGGGAACAGAGTTCAAAAATTCCACTCTTGATTTTTTTGTGAATCCAATGGTATTGCTAGACAAGAAATAGTTTCTATTCTTAGAAAAACGGAGTTGATGAGAGAAGAAATAGTACACTTATTGATACTGCAGTCTAGCTCCAAACTTCCTGACATTCTTGGGCTGAAACAGGTAGCACTGCGTGCTATGTTCAGGACAGGGTGTTGATAGTTAAGACACATGGGAAACCTCTTATGAACTGTGAGATAAGAGAAGACCATTCATAGTGTGACAGTTATTAAAATTCATTGTATTTCATATATTCAGTTATTTATGCGATTACTTAATTTATTCAGTTTAAAATATAAACTAGGAAATGATCCTTTAAAATTATGATAATCAAATTAGGATTATCGCAAGTGAACCACTTTATGATATTTTATATGAACCTAAATGATTTTATGAAATTATTATGCGTTACAAATTACTAATATATGACGTTTCATTGAACTACTAAACCTAGATGGTTTAAACGACTCGAGTCGTAAAAAAAATAATAAAATAAAATTGTCGAATGACTTTTACAAATCATATATATATATATATACATATGGATATATATATATACATATGTATATATATAAATATGTATATATATATACATATGTATATATATATATCATATGTATATATATATAATATGTATATATATATGTATATATATATATATATGTATGTATATATGTATATATATATATATATATGTATAATATATATATATATATGTATATATATATATATATATTATATAATCTATATATATATATATATATATATATATAATATATATATATTCATGATGATGATTTGGTTGTTGCTTACAACACATGAATAAGATCAATGCCCCCCCTTCTAAGCCATATTTCAGCCATGGAAAAAGCCCCCATACATCACCAAGATGAGGAGTTTTAACCATCATATGTATTGTACGTGATCATACCCTTCAACCCTCCAACACCTCCCCCGTAACTCATCATCATCTATGCTTTTAATCATTATTTGAACCCATTATTTCCCCATTAGATATCACGAGAGCAGCAGCAAGCAACAAGGCTGTCACCACAAAATCAATCTCAAACAATACACACACACATTTAATTCAAGCTCCATTCCAACTCTCAAGCCAAATATTGAACCTCTTGCTCTTAGGTAACATCATGTTTTGTTTAATGTTTCCATACTTATATTTCTCTTTACATATATATATATATATATATATATATATAGATATATATATATATATATATATATATATATAACACAAAACGTTGAACATCACACACACTAGAAATCAAACAGAATAATGTAGTTGCTTGAATTAAAAAATACGTTCTGTCAGAAGTTTTACCTATTTTTATGGGCCACGTACAACTTGGTCAAAATAAAATAAAATGAATGATTCTCAAGCCTAAAATTAATTTCAAACAAATATCTTTCCAACCATAGTAGATTTATAGTTTTTCATTAAGATTTGGACCCTCAAAAGCTAAGTACAGGATGAAAGGTTAAATTTGTATTTTTTTTGGCATAATTTTTTTCTGAAAGTTAGTTATGTGTTAGCGTTTTAAACCCAAGTAATTTCATTTAAATGGTTTAAGTTTGACCCCAAGTCAACTAATACATTTTTAAAACTCTAGAATAACTGTATATAATTTTGAAAGAATATAATTATTTTGGACTACTAAATGAACTCCAAAAATGTTACATTATTTTTTAGCAGTTAAAGCATATATATAAGTATGGAAGAATTCCGTACTTTATTTAGTAAAATTGGTTATTAAAACCTTAGGCGAAAATGACTCGTAAAAACACAGAAATCAAGCAAACAAATTTTAAATCCCAAAATGTTGTATAATCACATGGAAGTTATAATTATCAGAAAATATATATTTCATATTACGCATATATGTTTATACACTTATTCGTAAAATTAAGTTCATAATCGAATATTACTAACGGTTCGTAAATATAAAAAACTATAAATTTGAATAATTTTACTTTCAATCAATAATTTAAAACTAAAACTTAATATATGTAACAATTGAATCGTCCACTTCTTTTAAGCGCAATCCATCTTGTTTCACCAATCCGTATCGAATAATTAGTGAGTTCTCGTGGCCCGTTTTACTTACTAATTTCGAGGGAGAAACATGTTACTAACGATTTTACATTAATTATTACTATTGTGTATTATGATTATACCATTTTTGTGACGAAGTTTATTTATGGGCAAAACAGAAGATTTATTTTTTAAAAGCTTAGGATGCTAGCTCATATTCTAGAATCTTTAAAAACTTATATCATAAACTTTGTTACTTAAGTTTATTTTGAATGCATGATAGAATTTAAGTTTTCTTAAGTACCACATGTTCAAATCTCCAATTACGTTACCTCCTTGCGATTCCGCCGCCGGATAGGGGTGTTAAAGATTGGTATCAGTGTCGTGGTTATGGAGAACTGAGAGGAATTAGATAGACCCTCTAGACTATAACTATAAGCTCAATGCTGCGAGGGTGTAACTTTTATGCATATTTTATTTTAAAATTGTTATACTCATTCCTTTCCAATGCACATACTTCTCATCCATGTTGCTGGTGGCTCTCTAATAGTAGTGACTTGGTGCCTTCAGAGCACCCAACACCATAGCAGACTCATATTCCTTGTTGTAGGTGGTCTCTATGAGAAGTGGGAGGATTCCAAGGAAGAACTTTACAATTTCAGGAGGAAACAATGATCGTATATTCGATTGGAGGTGACTTAGCTCGCCATCAGGTGGGGCATCATACCACTCAGGTAGGGGATCTCAGCCTTGACAATCGTCATCATCATGGGTGTCATCGCCCAATTACTTCATCATTTTTTAGTTATTAGTTAGTATGATGTACTAGGCACTAAGCGATATGCGTATCCATCTAGATTATGGTAGTATGATGTACTAGGCACTAAGCGATAGCTTATGCCATCTAGATTATGGGTATGTCACTAGAGATTAGGGAGAACAATGTCTACTTCACAAGTGACATGCTTGAACTCCCTCTGCATGATCTCTATGACATGAGAAGGTACTTCATGAGTCTAAAGAATCCAGATCTGCTGATGAAGAAAGGAATTCTGAAGATCCTCATGTGGACTATCGCAGTCTGAAGAACCTCTCTGTTTTGGTAGCATCAGCTAGGGGGAGTTTGTAGAAACCTCTGAAGTTAAGAGCTGATGCAACCAAAAGATACCAAAACAACAAGTCATCCGACATGCACTTTGGAACAAAGCTGAACTAGCTTTGGAAGTTTTACACACTCAAGAAAAAATGCTAAGTGTAAAATCTTCCGAAGCCAAAGTTCAGAAGAAACTGCTGCGGAAGCTTTACACTGAACTTGGAAAATATTCTAAGTGTAAAGTCTTCCGAAGCCAAAGACTCAACTCTTCCAAAGGTAAAAGATGAAGTCTTTCAAAGCTCTCAAGACAAAGTCTTTCGAAGCTGTTTAAAGACAAGACTGATTTTCTTCTGAAGAGAGAGAAAATATACTTTTCCATCAACTTTATCATAAGCAATTACTTTCCGCTGCATGCTCTGGTAATTCACCTGCTCTCAATAGTTGTTGAAACTTCCATACTTTATGATAAGTAGATAAGGTCTTCACCTGCAAGTTTCTGTTTTGTTCCTTCTTGGCTTTTTGTATAGGAAAGTCAATGAGCTATGGCTTGTCATAGTCATTAGTCAAAAGGCAATCTGCCTTTTGACTTTAGGCTGATCTTGTTGTCTAGATAGTCACTTCCAACTGTCTTTTTGCATATTGATGGTTGTAGGATGTAGTATAAGTAGTCTCCGGTTCTTGTATTCAAAATATACTTGTACAACACTTGTAATAGAACTAGAGAAGCAATATACAACTTTTTTGAAAAATGTTATCTTGTGTTTTTGCTGTTGCTTTACTTGTGTTTGTCTTGTATCTTCTGTAAAAGTTCACAGTCCCAATTTTAATTATTAAGTGATCTAAGATCCTCCTAAGTGTGTTAACTAAGTGCAAGCTTAAGTACCCTTTAAAGTCCTGCACTAACTGATCAGGCTGTCGTGCAAGAAGAGCTACCCCCGCACGACTCTGCGTCAGTTACTGTTGACGGAAGGAACAAGCGTAAGTGGGAATCTGGTCCCAGCAATAAGCAAGGTTCAGCTCAGCAACAACCTCAGCACCCCAAGAAATTTGACAACTCCCGCACATTCAACCGGTCTTCCTCATCATCTCAGCACATCGGTGGTTAAGCGGAACACTGCCCAAATGCAACAAATGTAACTATCATCATAATGGGTCGTGTAATAAGAATAACTATGAAAGATGCAGTAAATTTGTCCACGGTGCCAAAAATTATCGTATGAATATAACAGCCAAGAAACCACCATAGCAGGATGAATAAAAGGGACGTTATGAGTGTGGTCAAACTGGGCATTTTAAAAGAAATTTCCAAAGTGAATAAGAACAACATAGGTGGAAGCAAAGGGGGTAGGGGTGTGGATAACAGAAAGGATAATGGTGGCAATGGCTATGGTGGTGCGAAGGGTGGAGCGCTCGTTATTTGATCGTGTGAGGCTCGAAATGACCCTTCTACTGTAACTGGTAAATTTTCTGTCAATGGCTGTTGTGCTTCTGTGTTATTTGACTCTGGCGGCTGATAGGAGTTTTATTTCTCGTATGTTCAGTAAGCTACTAGATGTTACATCTATAACGTTAGACTTAAACTATACTGTAGAAATAGCCGATGGTAAGATTATAGAAGCCTCTCACATATGTCATGAGTAAGATAGGTCTGTCTGGGTATGAATTTTGATATTGCCTTCTATCCATCATACTTGGTAGTTTTGATGTCATTTTTGATATGGATTGGTTGTCTAGAATCAAGCTGAAATCATCTGTTGAGAGAAACTCATCAGACTTCCTCTTCCTAGTGAGAGTACTCACGGTGCAAGGTGATAAGTGTAGTGTCGTGGTCGTTATCATTCCTTTATGAAGGCTCAGAAATGTCTGCGGAAGGGACATTAGTGGTTTTGGCCTTAGTTACAAAAAAGACCACGGAGGAGAAATGAATTGAAGATATTTCTATCGTTAAGGACTTTCCCGAAGTGTTTCCATAGACTTGCCTGGCATTCCTCCACATCGGCAAGTAGAGTTCCAGATCAAACTGACACCAGGAGCTGCCCCCAATCGCTCGGGCATCGTATCACTTGGCAACCGAACAAATTACAGGAATGTCAAAGCAGTTGCAGGAACTATTAGATAAGGATTTATACGCCCTAGTTCTTCACCCTGGGGAGCGCCTATGTTATTCGTGAAAAAGAAGGATGGAACCTTTTGTATGTGCATAAACTATTGGGAATCGAACAAGGTTACCATAAAGAATCGTTACCCTCTCCCACACATCGATGACTTATTCGATCAACTTCAAGGATCGAGCTACTACTCAAAGATTGATTTGAGATCTAGATCATCAGCTCAGAGTTTGAGAAGAAGACATATCCAAGACAGCTTTCAAAACATGATACGAGCATTTTGAGTTCGCAGTCATGCCATTTGGATTGACAAATGCTTCTGCAGTCTTATGACCTCATGAACCGTGTTTGTAAACCTACTTAGACCAGTTTGTCATCCTCTCATTGATGACATACTAAATTATTCCAAGAATAGGGAGGAACATGAGGAACATTTAAGACTTATTTTAGAGCTTCTCATGACAGAACAGTTATATGCCATGTTTTCCAAATGTGACTTCTGGATGAGGGAAGTACAACTCTTAGGGCATGTAGTTAACGAGAATGGCATTCATGTTGACTCGTCTAAGATTAAGGCAATCAAGAATTGGCATGCGCTGATGACACCTAAGGAGGTGCGCCAATTTCTTTGATTAGCGGGTTATTACCGGTGTTTCATAGAGGATTCTCGAAACTTGCACAACCTCTGACCGCGTAACTAACAAAGGAACTGTTTACAAATGGGGAAGTAATGAAGAAGCGGCTTTTTAAGTGCTTAAAGACAAGATGTGTAGTGCACCGATAATGGCATTGCCAGAGGAAACATATGACTTCACGGTGTATTGTGATGCGTCAATCCAAGGTTTTGGTCGGTGTTGCTACAACGCGAGAGAAAGTGATAGTTTATGCATCAAGACAACTTAAGGTTGCATGAGAAGATTTATACAACCATGATTGGAGTTGGAGTTTTTGTATTGCACTTAAGATTTGGAGGCATTATCTGTATAGAACCAAGTACACGATCTTTACTGATCACAAAGAGCCTTCAGCATATCTATAAACGAAGGAGTTGAACATGAGACAACAATGATGGTTAGAATTACTAAATGATTACTTCTGTGCTATCAAGTATCATCCAGGCATGCTAATGTGCTAGCCGATGCTCTGAGCTATAAGGAAACCTAAACCTTGCCGAGTCCGTGCATTACAATTAACCATCATTCAGATCTACCATTACAGATCAAGAATGCCCAGATTGAGGCATTACAAGAGCAGAACATCAAGCTAGAATCTCTCAGAGGAGCTGAGAAATTATTTCAGAAGAACAAAGATGGCCTTCGTTACTATGAATATTGGGTTTGGATTCCGTTATTCGGGAATCTCAGGGGACTAATAATGGATGAAGCTTGCAAGTCCCACTATTCGGTACGTCTGAATCTGACAAGATGTACCAAGATCTGATGGTCATTTACTGGTTGCATAACATGAAGCTGAAATCGCCACCTACGTGTCAAAGTGTTTGACATATTTAAAGTTAAGGTGGAAATATTAAAAACCGTCAGGTTTGCTTCAACAACCAGAGATCCCAATGTGGAAATGGGAAAACAAATCTATGGATTTCAGTAAGAAGCTACCTCGTTCATAAGAGGGAAAAGACACTATTGGGTGATAGTGAATCGTTTGACCAAATCAGCATTTTCCTGGCCATTCTTAAGAATTACAAGATTGATAAACTTGCCAGATTTACTTGAAGGAAATATATCATGAAATGGTGTGCCACTCTCGATCATCTCGATCGTGGCGCGCTATTCACTTCGCACTCTGGCAGTCACTACAGAAGTCACTAGGCATCGTTGGGATATGAGCAAGGATTATCATCCATAGACAGATGGTCAGACAGAATGCACGATTCAAACCCTAGAAGATAGCTTAGGGCGTGCGTTAATAGATTTTGGGCAGTGGAAAACTCATCTGTCTTTGTTGAATTCTCCTACATAATAGTTATCTTACGAGTATTAAGCTGCACTATTTGAGGCACTTTATGATAGAAAGTGTAGATCACCTCTCTATTCGATAGAGGTTGGTGATAGTCAGCTAACTAGTCCTGAGCATGTCATGAGACCACTGAGAAAATTGTTTAGATACGTAACCGAATGGCTGCAACGCGGATCGCCAAAAAAGCTATACAGATCAAAGGAGAAAGCCCTTGGAATTTTAGGTCGGTGATAAGGTATTATTGAAAGTTTCTCCTGGGAAAGGCTATAAGCTTTAGGAAGCATGGTAAACTGAAGCCTAGATACCTTGGACCATTTGAGGTTGTCAAAAGGATCGGTCCGGTAGCTCATCAGCTAGACTTACCTGAGGAAATCGATGGTGTTCATAACTTGTTCCATGTTTCAAACTTGAAGAACTGTCTAGCCTATGAATCATTTATCGTTCCATTAGAGGAAATGGAATGATGTACAACTTTGTTTCATTGAGGAACCAGTTAAGATAATGGATCGAGAAGTCAGACCTAAAGCGTATCAAGATTCCCATTGTGCGCGTTAGATGGAATTCTAAGCGTGGACCAGAATTTACCTGGGAATGCGAAGATCAGATGAAAAAAAAAGTACCGCAACTGTTAAAATATCATGCATCCACTTCTTAATGTATCCTTCTTACGATATCCTTATTTAATTCTAAACGAAATTCTCTGCAACAGGAGATGATGTCGCAACCCTAGCGAAACACACAACCTCATAATTCTTTTTTCGGTTTGTTTCAAAATTCTTTAGAAACCCTATCTTGTCTATGTCCTAGATAACTGACCGCTTGTCCGCTAGCCATTTGATGACACTAGCATATGACAACTCAAGTTTTAGGTTAACATTGTTCTGTTATCCAATCTTTATCCAAATCTTACGATTAATTAATTTTATTTATTTAATAGTAATAGTATTATTATAGTTATTATAAATACTTAAACCTAATTTTACTAAAATTAGTTAAAGCCTTAAAATGTAAATTACACAAAATGAGGGACCCTTGTGTCCATTGCCAAAAAGTTGATTATTTTTTATACAACCAACCCTCCCCTCCCATGCCCCCGTAACCTAAAGCAATCTTCGTAACCCTCCCTTGCCGTCGCCATCTAGAAAACAGCCATTACTGCCGTTGACAGCCTCATCACCTCTCCCCTTCCACACAGCTTCGGCAGCCTTCCAACCATCAAATCTCATCTCCAGCGACTTCTTGTTACTCTCCGCAATCTCTGTCAACAGTACACCGCTCTACTATCTTCCGCTTGCAATCGATCAACCGCAACAGCCCCCGATTCGTTCGGTAAGAGCTTTTCACTTGTACTCGTGTATGTTACGGCATGGGTTCCCTTCGGTGTCGTATCATAACTGATGAGTGTTTATGTCCTGTTGCGGGTGCTTTCGTGGGGTAGTTTTTGGTTGCGGGTGTTCACCCATGCGCGTGATTGAATGCTCTTTGTATGTATCTAAGTGTGTGCGCATATATATTATAGTACGGCTGTGTGCGGGTTTTCTACCATGAATGTGGGTGTGTGCGCGTTTTCCGTCGTTTGATTGGGTGTGTTCTTTAATGTGTTCATATGTGAATGTGTGTGTTTCGCCGTGTAAATTGTGTGTGTGTTCCTTAAGAGCATGTGTTTCAAGGGGGTGGGGGGTAGTGCATGTGTGTGTATGTTATGAATGTGAGTTTGTGTGCATGGTTGTACATGTAGTTGAACATATTTATATCATGGCAGAATGGTTTTTTTTTTTTTTTGTTTTGGTATCTACTAATAAAAAATGTCATGCATTGTGGTGGTCATATGCATGTAGGGGTATGTATAGATATGTTCAAAATAGTTGGGATGGTGATGTTTTGGTGAGTAGGTTGGCAAACGTAAATGCCTGGGTGGACGGTGTGCTTGTTTATGGGGGTTGGATCGTGAATGCATGATAGGTGCGGTATGAATGCTTATTAGTGTGTAATGTATGTATATATATATATATATATATATATACACACACATATATATATACATATATATATATACATACAATATATACATACATACATACATATACATACATACATACATAATACATACTACATATATATATATATATATATATATATATATATATATATATATATATATATGTAATGATGTATGTGTGAAGATATGAATAACTCCTATAAAATATATATATGGTTGGTGTATAAATTCTTATGCTTATTATAACATAGGTTTGTTACGATGAATTATATTACTTTTGGGTTGTGTTTGCGTGTGTGACGGGGCGGGGGGAACACAAAAACCGTATAATTCAAGTGTTAATTTTATATTAATAAGATGTTAAATGAAATCCAGGTTATTCGAAAATCTAAGCTTTCATGTTGCATTAATGAATGTTGTGCTATTAAGGTGAGTTTACGGTCCACTTTACTCAAACCCTTTTTGGGGAAAAGAAACATGTTACTTTAAACGTTCATTCTTTTGATCAGTATACTGAATCATCACATGTTTACTAGTGTTGTACTAATTAAGTCATCACTTTCGAACCGTTAATTATGTACTTTAGCAAGCTAATTCTGAGTTGATTTACGGGGTTGACAAACCCCCCTGGCTAGTCGCGCTAGCACGACTGCATGTCAAACAGGTGTTTAATTGATCTATTTATGTTGTTGTGGTCTGATAACCATAGCCGAGGGATACCTATATTTGTCAGCTTTGGTTGCGAACTCATACACTATGTAAACTTGTTATGTAGACTAGCTATCTACTGATATTACTTTGTTTACTGGATTCTGCTATTTTTATTATTATTGTTATCAAAATCTGTGAACTCATCAACTCTATGTTGACACTTTAGATGTCTTTCTGGTTCATAAGGTAGTGCACATTTAGGAGCAGTACATCACTTCTATCATATCCTGATTGCTTTGCAAAACAGTTAAATGTTAGCTTTCGCAAGTTTACTTAAATATGGGTTGCGCGTGTTTTGCGCTTGTTGAATTATAAATGATTAACTGTTTATGCTTCCGTAACTGTTTTGTTGAATTCGTTATTAATTATGTTTTTGGGAATTTCTAATAATACTGAACAACTCTGTTTTTAATTAATGTGTCATTTGTGTAACTATCGACTGAGATCTGGTATATCACGTGCCTCACGATAAAAACCACGTTTGTGAAAATTGAGGGTGTGACAGAAGTATAGGGTCATTCATTGTTTCTTAGTTCAAGGATTCATGATGACTACAACTAAGAGAGCATTTCGTATGAGTGAATGCTGAAGGAATAAATGTAGACTAGGAGACAGGTTAGGAGGAATACATGAAGACGTGGAGGTGATTGTGTGTGTTGCCTACTGTTTAGTAGCTTTTATTAACTCTTATGTCGCGTTTGTTTCTACTTCAAACATCCTGAGTATGCATTTCAGGGATATCCATCAAATAGAATAAGCTAGTTATGTTTATGTTTTAGTAGAAATGATATTAAAAGTAGTGTAGATACATCTATGTCAATCAAGATTTAGTGTTTAAATTTGTACTTCTGCTGTTGTGAACATTTAGATCATTAATGAAAAGTATGTTATGAGTAGTTATTTTGTTTACTTTACGTAAAATTAAATTGGATATATGTGCTTTAATGGTATGTGTAATGCGATAAATACAAAAAATTACAATCTAATTTAACACACATACTTAATAACTAATGAGTAATAACTATCCATGCATATACAAATATGTCGTCTGAAGACAGGCTACGCGAAACCAAGAAAATATGGCAGAGCTTATCGCTCAGCAACTTGCAACCATTCTTCCAACAAGTGTAGCTCAAGTTAGTTATAATATTCGAAAAGGGAAAGGGAATGGTGGTAGCGGTGTGGTAATGGTACAATGGAAATATCAATGGGAATAGTGGTAGTAACGGCGGCAATGGTAATTGTGGAAATAACAATGGAAATGGTAATGGTAGCAATGGCCATAGAGTTATAAATGGTTGTAAGGCAATAGGAACGGTGAGAGTGGCAATGGTGGTATTGGTGAAACCAACAATGGGGGATCAAGAAGGCAAGGCGCTTATACTATACATTTATGTCTTGTAAACCGAAAGAGTTCTATGGTGATGAAGTAGGTGTGCTAAGGTGGATCGAAAGAATGGAGCAATGCTTGATAATAAGCGATTGTAAGGATGATCGCAAAATTCAAATATGCTATGTGTTCCATCTAGAACAAGAAACTAAACCTGGTGGAACACACAGATTCAAGCACGTGGTAGAGAAAATGCAACCCAAATGTCATGGGATGAGTTCAAGGCTTTATCATCAAAGAGGATTGCCCTTAGAATGAAATGAAAAGGTGGAAAGTGAGCTTTAGAAGTTGACCATGATTGGTGCTGAGCATACCGTGGACACCAACAAATTTCATGAACTGGTGTGACTCGTTCCCCATCTAGTGACCCCGAGTTGAAAATGGTGGATCATTATATCTGGGGATTGGTAACTGTAAGGATTACACTTAGTGGCGGATGCAACCAAAGAGCTCTCAAACAGAACATGTGAAGTACAATGAAGTTACTTTGGAAGATTTGATATAACTCAAGAAATTTCACTAAGTATCAACTCTTCCTAAGCCGAAAGATCAACCTTTTGAAGCCAAGATGATATCTTCTGAAAGCTTTAAGACAAAGTTTCTGAAGCCAAGAGACTGATTTCTTCGAAGATAGAGAAGACATGCTTTCTGGACTCACTTTGAAAAAGCTAATCCACTTTCGTTGCCACTTCTGATGACTCACCAGCTTATATGAGTTGGTGAAAAGTCCATACTTTTTCAACTGTAGATTAAGTCTTAGAGTCTATAACTTTCTACTTTTTTACTTTTATCCTTTTTGTATTAGATAAGGATGTGAGCTATGACACGTCATAGTCACTAGTCAAAAGGCAAATCTACCTTTGACTCTACATTAATCTTGTTGTCTAGATTAGTGTTTTCAGCTGGCCTTCAAACGTATGGTCAGCTGTAGGATGTAGTATAATGTATCTAACACTTGTCATTAGAACCAACCTTTGTAATACTTTGTAAAGAAAACTTGTCTGTTCTTACTTGCGTTCTTTGTTTCACTCTAAGCCGTTCCCTATTTGATCTGTTACGTGTTCTAAGTCTCTCCAAACACTGTGAAACTGTTGACTTCACCCCCTTCACCGGCTACATTTGGCATCAAAGCTTTTTATGCTCTGATTGTAAGGTCTCCCATCATTAATCTCTTAAGTTACACAAAACACTTACTAGCTAAAATGGCAGCTCTCACAAAAGCTGATATGGAAATCGGTACCCTGACAAAATATCCACTGATCACTTCTGATGACTTGATACTTGGTGCAATGTATGAAAGGGTTATCAAGTCTCAAAACAGTAGAATGTGGAGATCTGTTATCGAGGGACCTCACACCCTAGCACCTTTAAGCCACGTTGGAGGTGAGATGATTCCTAAGGAAATGGCTAACTATCGAGGAAGATTGGAAGAAGATTGAGATAGATCAGAAGGCCATGACCGCTCTCCAAACTGCTCTTCAAACTCTATATACAGGGGCTTCAAGAAGTGTAAAACCACTAAGCAGCTCTGGGATGCACTTAAGCTTATGTATGAGGGGTCTAATGAAGCTAAAGAAAATAAGAAGGACCTCATGAAGCAACAGTTTGAGAACTTTGCCTGCAAATCAGGTGAAACTATGACTCAACAATACTTTAGGTATTGTGAGATTATAGATACTCTCATGGATGTTGGAGTTAATCTTTAGAATAGGACATTGTGAGAAAGTTCGTGTTCTCTTTTACCAAACAATAGACTCACTACTATGTGGCCATAAGAGAACTGAAAAACCTCTCCACCCTTACTCTCACAGAGCTGTATGGTATCCTTAGTGGCTATACGATCAAGATGAACAGGCAGAATCCATTAAGCAGCTCTTCCAGCAATCAACAGAGTTTCCCTCCATGTGGTCGAAAGGGATAGTAGAGAACAACAATATCATCTCATCTGCTACCCGAAAGCTCATAAAAGGGACCTTTCATCACCTTCCCTGAGATACCAGGGAGAGTTATATCCAAGGAAGCCTATTCAAGAGACAAGCTCATATCAAGCCTTATGTCTGTTGATGAAAGTAGTAGCAACTTTCTCTTCACTCTTGAAGACCTGTATTGTATACATCGAGATGACCTGGAGTATATGGATATAGTCTAGCAAATGGCTCTTCTCACTCATAGAACAAAGAAGTCTACAAGAGAACTGGAAGAAAGTTTCCCAGTAAGTAACCAATGAAAAATTTGGACTAGATAAAAGCCAAGTGAAGTGTTACAACTATAACCAGATGGGACACTTTGCAAGGGAGTGAAAGGCACGAAGGACTAATAGTGGCCAAGCACAAACCATGCCCTGATGCCAAGCCATGATGAAACCAAGGTATTGGAATATCTTTGTACACTTGAGTGCGTTGGTAAAGTAAACAATTACAGGTCCTATAACTTGGAAGTAAGATCTGATCTTGAGTCCTTTAAACATCTTAAAAGCTGATTTAAAAGGCAAAAAATAACTATAAATTAAATAGAAAATCTAGAGAAAATCATTTCTATCCTAAAACATGAGCACACCAATACAGGACTCAGATCAAAGATCTTGTTACCAAGTTCATGAATGCCAGGCTGAGTGGTGATCAGCAAAGCCAAGGCAGAAAATTAGGTTCTTGAGGAGGAGGAAACCTTCAAGAACATCATATATTCATCCTTGCATGCAAAAGTGTTTTATCAAAACAGGTAGGGACTAGGGTCAAGTAAAATAGCTCCTCCACACACATTATATCTGTATGATATCCAAGGTGTGGAATTTGTGAAGATGAGTTGTCTTTCATTGATCCTATTCAAGAGGAAGATGAAAAAAAGAGGATATAGTGAAGGATGAAGCTGTTGTGAGTGAAGAGGTTCTATCTAAGAAGGGTCACTATAGTCTTGGAGAGAAGAGAAACCAGAGATGGCTAAGTTAGCAAGGAAGAACTTTATCAGATCAAGAGAATATCAAAGAAGGTGTAGGAGATCAAACCCACCTTAAACCCTAGACAAAAAATAGGTCTTTATCTCTGCTGGGTTTGAGGTGTGAAAGACCGATGGCTTAACAAAGGACTCTAGTACCAGGGATTCTAGTTCAAGTCCAAGCCATCCTAGTAAGAAGAAGAAGGTTGAACTGATAGGTTGAACCATCCAGCTCCAAAGGCAAGCTTCACCCTCAAAAGCATGCTGTATCATCTAAAAAGATGAAGAAGGAGCAGGAAAGTGATCAACATCAACCTTCTCAAGACAAGACACTCAGAAGGAAGCCCATTGAATGTATCATGTATGGTTGTACAACTTATTATGCTAAAGATTGCATTTACAATCCTAAGAGTACCCATCCACATGAACACTATGAGACTTCTGAGAAGAAGAAGAAGATAGCTTTGGAAGGAAAAAACTATCTATGGAAGAAAGTTTGGTGTCGGAAGAAAGTCATGCTTCTAAAGCACTGAAGCCTGCTACAGTGGATGCAAAAGCTTCTAAAGGTTCAATCTCCAAAACTTCCAAAGTCATAAAAACTTCTGAAGTTTTGAAATCCAAGTCTAGTCTTCCAAAGATGATGTGGAAGATGAAGGAAGGTCATGTGACTAAAGTTTCTTCATCAACAACAGCTAATGATCATCTGAAGTTTCCAAATGTAACTAACCATCTCTTTTATACATGAATAGCTAAAGACCAAGAGAAATGTATGGATCATTGATAGAGGCTGTTCCAGGCACATGATAATCAATGGCTCTTTGTTTCAGAACTTTGAGAAAATTGATAGATGGAACATGTACAAGATGGATCTGCAAGAAACCTCACATGTACAAGAGTTTACAAGTGATGATCATTATGTTGGATGTCTAAAAGGAAAGCAACACAAAGTGTCTCAGAAGCCAAAGGAAATGAACTCCATCACTACTCCCCTACACTTATTACACATGGATCTCTTTGGCCCCACAAGGTAATGAGTTTAGGAAGAACTTCATACTGCCTTGTGATCATAGATGATTTCACAAGATACACTTGGGTCTTCTTTTAGAATTAAGGATGAGACCCCTGAGATCTTGAAATCTTTAATTCTGAAAATTAAGAATCATTTGATTACAAGGTTAAGATCATAAGATGTGATCAAGGAACTAAATTCAAGTACCAAATCCTTGATACATTTTATGATGAAAAAATGTTACAAGACAATATAGTGCTCCTAGAACTTCTCAACAAAATAGTGGTGTTGAAAGAACAAATAGGACACTTATCGAGGCTGCAAGAACCATGCTACAGACTCTAAACTATCCATAACCTTCTAGGCAGAGGTAGACAACAATACTACTATGTGCATAACAGAGTTTTAGTAGTCAAAGCTCATGGTAAGACTCTTTATGAACTGTGACACAAAAGGAGACCTTTTAATAGTTTCCTTAGGTCATTTGATGTCCATGCACCATCTTGAATACCAAAGATCATATAGCTAAATTTGTTGAGATAGCAGATGACAAACACTTAATTGATACTCTTTCCAAGCTAAGGCTTATAGATTATACAATCTCCAAAACCAGAGTAGTTAAAGAGTCAGCCAATGTGACCTTCAATGAACACACTCGTTATGTGAAAGGTTCTGGTTCTGATTGGCTATTTGATCTTGACTTAGTTACCAAACTTTTAACAAATCCTTTCAAGATGTTTCAGGATCTACATGAACATATTAACAGGAGATCTTGACCCAAGATTTGAGCTGAGAAGACCAAATGATAGAATCCCTTTAGCTCTAGTGGTAACTATCCCTACAAGTGGAAACCCTATCAGCATAACCATGACAAACTCTTCAGCTGATACATCTGAGGTGCCCACAAATTCCAGGAATAAGGCATAAAACTCAAATGAAGCGATTTCTAATGTATGTATGAGGACATGGAGATGGTGATAGTGATCAAGAATACCTTAATGTTGATAACCACTCCATTAAAGACAACACAATGATGTCCACACTCTCTGGATCAAGTCATCTTGATAAGGTCCGGATGTGGTAGGTGATACTCAATCACCAGATCTGAATTTATCTAATTTAGATCTGTCAAACCAACTTGCTATGATTCCTCAACTGAGAATAACAAGTCACATCCTAACACAAACATCAATGGAGATGTTGTGACTAGGGTGAGAACAAAAGGACAAACCCATGATAAAATGTTTGTCTATACTCTTGCTACTTGTCTCAGACTGAGCCAAAGAAAGTTGATGAGGCTTTAAAGATGGGAGTTGGGTTGAAGCAATGCAGGAGGGAACTGCTTCAATTCAGAAGTCAAAAGGTTTGGAAACTTTGTCCTCTTCCTCATGAGAACATGCCAATATGTACCAAGTGAGGTTTTAGAAACAAGAAGGAGATAGAGGAGTTGTCTCCGAACAAGCCTTGAGTAGTAGTTCAAGGGTACATTATCACAGCTTGACAAAGCTCTTTATAGGCTACATCAACCTCCAAGAAGCAGTTAGGATATTCCTTACTTTTTCTGTATCCAAGTATTTCAAGGTCTACCAACTTGATGTCAAGTGTGCATTTTTATATGGGGTGATAGATGAGGAAGTGTATGTCAAGCAACCACTTTGCTTTGTAGACCCAGATCATCCTAATTATGTCTGCAAGCTTGACAAAGCTCTTTATAGGCGCATCCACCTCCAAGGAAGTGGGTATGAGACACTGTCACAGTACCTAGTCCAACATGGTAACAAAAGAGGTACTATTCATAATATTCTTCATCAAAGGAATAAGGATGACTTGATGCTGGTTCAAGTTATGTAAATGACATTATTGGGTCAACTAATCAAAAGCTCTACAAAGAGTTTGAGAAGCTGATGAAAAATATATATAAAATAAGTTCCATGGGGGAACTCAATTTCTTTCTAGGAATTCAAGTTAAGCAGGTTGACAATGGCATCTTCATAAACCAGTCAAAGTATGTTCAAGACATACTAACCAGATTTCATCTGATTGAGTGTGAGGTTGCTAAGACTCCCATAGCTAGAAACCACTCCCTAGTTACTGATCTTGAGGGGGAGTATGTTGATGAACATCTTTATAGGGCTATGATCAGGTCTCTTATGTACCTTACTGTAAGTAGGCTGATATCATGTTTACCACATGCATATGTGCAAGATATCAAACCAACCCTAAGATGTCACATCTAGTTGCTATCAAAGGATTCTTAGATACCTCAAAGGATCTCCTAAGCTTGGACTTTGGTATCCAAAGAATTACAACTTCAATCTGTATGCTTATACGAATACTGACTATAGTGGCTACAACATGACTACAAAGTCTACATCCCTTTAGGGAATGTCAAGTCCTTGGTGGAAGGATAGTCTCATGGCAATGCTAGAAATAATCCTATGTATCTGCATCAACTGCTAAAGCTAAATACATTGCTGCTGCAAGCTGCTGTGCTCAAGTTCTTTGGATTCAGAATCAGATGCTAGACTATGGATTTAACTTCAAGAAAACTCTTATCCACATAGAAAACAACAGTGCTATCTCTATCACAGAGAATCCTATGCAGCACTCAAAGACAAAGCACATCAACATCATGTATCATTTAATAAGAGATAATTTTAAAATAGGATTGATAAAATTGATCAAAGTTAATACAAATGAACATTATGTTGATCTGTTCATAAAAGCATTTGATGAACAAAGATTTAAATACCTTGTATCAGCTATTGGGATGATTAACTTTGAGTAGATTTTTTTAAATTAATTTTAAGATTGTTTTTCAAATATGTGTGTCTTTAAAGTTGTCTAATTTATTACTCATATAAGCTTGTTTATCTTGGAAGAAAATTTTTCTAATTGAAATTCCTTAGAACATTAAGAATTGAAGATATATTTTCTTTCAAAAGACATTAAATTTACTTTGGAAGAAAGTTATGTCTTCAAACCTAATAACTACTTACTAAATGATTTGACTTCGTTAGAAATTCTGATATATCTTCCGAATCTTAAATATACTTCTAAGTACTTATATGTTTTAAAGGATAATTTTCTTCCAAAAGTAATTAAGTCTCAGAAGTTTAATATCTTCCGAAACCAAATATGTCTTGGAAGCAAAATTACTCAAGTACTTTTTCCGAAGCAATTCTTGTCAAACTAAGAAATATCTTCTGAAGTCAAATTGGCTTTGGAAGTTTTCTCAAAGCTTTCGAAGACAATTACCTTCGGAAGATTTTCAACTTCAAGATAACTACCTTTTTGGCACTTTTTTAGAGGCGGGACCGACATCCGGATTTCAAAGTTTATCATTTTGCAATAACTTTTCTTAAAATCCAAACATATAAATAACTTTATCAACGGTCTCCCTCTCACTTCTTTATCTACAAAACTTCAATCCCTAAATCACCCATAAACCCTTGTTGTTCTTCACTTTTCTTTTATAAGCTTCTTAAAATGGCCAACCCAAAACCCCAAAACTAGCCAGATTTCTTCATGCACTTACACTGGCAATACAACCAGGTTACTTTGTTGTTGTCTGAGAAAGATCATGGTTTATTAAATGTTTGCCGCTTTCTATCTCAATCATGATACCTCACCACACTTACAATAGACCCTCCACTATATGAAGAACAACTGCTGGAGTTTTGGAGGACCTGCAACAGGTCATCTTAGATGGTCAGAAGGCACTATCTGCAACGATGCAAGAGAAGACTGTTATCATCACACCATCCACTATCAACACTCATCTACGGCTGGATGATGAAGAATATGAACTTCCCTTCTCCAAAAAAGCTGTCAATGGATCAGTCTGGACCTTCAAGAAGGGTAAGGTCTTTTTCTAATAGAAGTACCACCTTCATGACATAATCCACTCTTTATCAAACAAACATGGAGGATGGGATCAAATTCCTGAAGACCTATCCTTTATAGTCCATAGGATGGTCTAAGGGGTCAAGTTCAAGTACTCTCAGTTTGTTTACACAAACTTGCTTGCTAACTTAGACTCCTTAGAGTATTACATGTTCCCTAGATATGTCCAACATATTCTTAACTATGAACTAGGCTTATAGTTGAGGGGAAGAGGTAACACTCTTAAATTGGGGATATGATACCCGACATCTTCAAAATCATAAGACAAACCACTTTTGGTTTCTCAGGGTAGAAACAACCCTTGTCCAAAAAATGTTAGAGCTCCCTGCTCAAGGTGACAACTTGGCAGCACCAGCAAATGTTGAACCCATACTTTCTTCATCTTCACCACCCACAAAACCACAAATAACCATCCCCTACCATAGAAAATCCAAACAAACCCTGCTCAGCCTATTCAGATTGAGCAGGCCCCCATACACTCACCCATGCAGGAGGAAGTGGAACCAAAAGCTCGTACTTCCCTTAAGGAGCAAACCACTCGCATCATTTCATTAATTAGTGCTAAGGTTCCTCGTGCTCAGCCTGATAAGCTCATCACCCAAGCTACAAGCCTTCACTTTAACTCTCAAAACTCAGGTGAACAAGCTTTAGGTGACAGCTACCATCCCCAGGCTCTAGGCTTAACCAACCCAAACCCTGACCTCCAATTCTATGATGATTAGGATATGGGATTCAGTGAGTATGATGAGTTTCTCTTCTCCTCCCCTACTCAAGGAGAGATGAGTGCTCTTGATACCCCTATATCTAGCCCATATCATCCACCCCCAACTGAGGTGGATCTTCCTGAACATATTCACGAGGTCCATATGGAAGAGTCTCTCACTTTAGAAAGTGATTTCATCATTAATACCTTAACCATGGAAAACCCAGCCCCTTATGGTTAGGGTCTTAATGATGTAATCACTTTTTAATGTTCCCAGGTTCTGTGATTGCAATTAAGGGTGGTGAATCCTTAAAGTCCATACTCTCTGTAATGCTCCCAGGTTCTGTGATTATGGGTAAGACTTTCTCCCCCTTTTTGGTAGCATCACCTACTTGCACAGATAAGCTAAGGGTTAGGTCCACCACATGTACAAGTTCTTATGGACCTAGTTGAGCATGCTGGGTAGGCCTGTTAGCTAAATTTACCTTGAGATCGGTGATCATTCTAAAGTGAGAGCCTCTTCCTGATTGAGCAGGAGGTCCATATTCAAGAGGTCATGAAGCTGTCACGGAGTAGGGGAAATCTAGAGCCCAAGAACCAGTATCTGGTGGTGAGGGAAATGACTTCGGTTATGTTCTCAAATCCCCCCATGATTCTTCTGATGAAGATGAGGGAGTCTGCAACAAAGGATGCACTCATTGACACAAACATGCACCTACTTACCGATCTCAAGGGCAAGTTAGCTGACAGGCCTACCAGCATGTTCAACCAGGTCCATAAGAACTTGTACATGTAGTGGACCTAACCCTTAGCTCATCTGTGCAAGTAGGTGATGCTACGAAAAAGGGGAAGAAAGTCTTACCCATATCACAAAAACCTGGGAGCATGAAGAGAGTATGGACTTTAAGGATTCACCACCATCACTTGCAATTATCCATACTCAACAACCTTCTCAGATCCACATCAATGTGGATGCTCTATTTGAGGAGGGAATACCAAGGGCTATGTCTACCCCATCCTACCCTGCTGATAACCCAATAGTAGGATGGAGGTATGACAATGATAGAAGAGCCCTAGTACTCTCTAGATTTCAGGGTAAACAAGAAGTGTTCAATTTTCAGACCATGAGATACTTTGAGAGTTTTCCTTTGGTTGACCTGTCACATACCAATCCAAGTCATAACAGGCAAGCTGATAGGATTCAGCTAAGGGTGCTTGAAAAGTTCAAGAGAAGATCTTATCTATATAGACAGAGGCAAGCAGGGAAAACTGTGGTCAACTAGATATTAAGGCAGACCCTAAGATTAGCTTCAAAGGGCAAACCTTAGTTGAAGGCCTAGCTGTAAAACCTGTGAACCTTAAGACTATAACTGCTTCAGCACCCAGTACCCTAAGTGAGACACCAGCTGGTGAAGGTATCTCACAGCCTCTCCTGGCCAGAGCTCAAGTGTAGCATCAAGTCAAGAAGGCCAAAGCTCTCTCCACCCTAAGTCACATAGGCTAGTGATTGAAAAAGGGAAGAGGATCATGACCTCTGAGTAGATTGAGGAGGAGAAGAGGGAGAGGAAGAGGAAGGCAAGGGGAGAGAGGAAAAAAGAGAATCCTAGCTTCATGCAAGCTGCAATCAGGGCTGCCCCTAGGCCAAAATACTCAGGAAGATGAGTTAAGGGCAACCAGATTGAATTATCTGGGGTTTAGAAACTATAGCATTGATGAAATAATCTCTCTTCCCTTGGATGAGTTGAATGAGCTGGCTGACACTGAAGTGTCAAAAAAAAGGAAGGAGACTGAGGCTGGAGTTGCTCCTTAAGATTAAAGAAGAAAGGAAAAGAAAAAGACTATATAAAGCCTCTGTCCTCTCTCCAGTTCAAGAAGTCTTGAAAAAGAGACTGTGGTAGCTGAACAAGAAACTTAGGTAGGTAGGGAACAAGACAGAAAAAAAAGACTATGGTAGCTGAACCAGCTATGGGTCAAACTGAGGGGGCCTATTAGCGTATATATTGTATTGTGATATATTGTATTATTATTAGTTGAGATTTTTTCCTAGTTTATAGGATAGTTAGTTTCCTATTTTATGCTTGTATTGTGTCTATATAATTCATCAAAATCAATGGAAGGATCACGGACTTTTCCCAATCTTACAGATAACCTACCTAAGTGCCACAGGCCTCTATCAGTCAGCAGTCTTACTACTTCTATCATATGAGTATATTGAGTTTGAGTACCTCAAGCAGCAACAGTAAGAAGTTCTAAAAGAAAATAAAGCTACTTAGAGGAAGATAAGGGAAGAGGATGTTGCTAAGTCAAGAGCCACCATCAGAGCCCATCAAAAGAAGTCTGATGACAGAATGAAGATGGTGAGCTTCTTGAAGCTATGTGGGTTCTCCAGAATGAGACTTGGTCTAATGCCTCTATACATAATGGATGAGAACATTAGAGTGATCAAGCAGAAGATTAAGAAGGGTGAGCTGGTAGACTTGCATTCTCCACCAAGTTAGGTTGCACCTGAAGCTGAGGTAAAGGTTAAACCCCAAGAGACAACACAACCTGGGCCTACTATTGAATCACAGCCAGCTTCCTCTTCTGACCACAGTAGGGTCCTGAACCTTCTTTTTCTGAACATGTGAAAGGAAAGGACCCAACTGAGAAGGATAAAGAAGAAACATCTTGTACTCAAGACTAACCTTCTTAGTTGAAGTATAGAAAAAGGAAGAGGATGGCCATCAGAAAGGATAAGAAGAAGAAGAAGAAGTCCAAGGCATCCACCTCTGCACCTCAAGATGAGTCAGAACATCCTGAGGGTAAACAAGAAGAGGCTGCTCAACCAACTCCACTTCAAGTAGAGCCTCTTAATGCTGAGAGACCCATTTTGTCTTGGTCTTTCTCTACAAACCCAGACAAATGGCATGTCATAAGAGATCAAGGGGGTCATGACATATACTTCTGGCAAAATATCCTTAACCTTCCTCTGCATGATCTCTTTAACATGTGGAGGTACTTTGAGAGTCTGAGGAATCCGGTCCAACTGATGAAGAAAGGAATGTTCTTGATTCTGATGAGCACTGTAAAAAAATGAAGATCAACTTAAAGTCATCCTCAAGTTTTGGTAGCATCAGCCTAGGGGGAGTTATAAAAGTTAACATAGAGGCTGATGCAAACCAAAGTTCTCTCAGCAAGCATTCTGAAGTACAAGAAAGTTACTTCAGAAGATTTGACAAACGCTCTAAGAAATTCTCTAAGTGTCAAATATTCCAAAGCCAAAGAACATTTCTTCCGAAGCCAAAGATGGGTTCTTCCGAAGCTTCAAGACAAAGTCTTTAGAAGCCAAGAGACTGACTTCTTCTGAAGAAAGAGAAGACATGCTTTCTCTGACATGCTTTTGACAACAGTTGAATCAACGTTTCACTACCATCTCCGAAGACACATCAACTTATACAAGTTGGTGATATCTCCATACTTTTTTCAACTGTAGTTTAAGGTCTTAGAGTCTATAACTTTCTACTCTTGTACTTTTATCCTTTTGTAATAGATTAGGATGTGAGCTATGGCATGTCATAGTCACTAGTCAAAAGGCATTTTGTTGAGTGTTAGCACTCCAACTTTTGAAACTGTTGCATTAACCTGAACTGGTCCGGCAATAAATTCAGTATCGTATTTATAAACGATATTTTGATTTACTCATGGAGAAAGGAAGAACACAAGCAGCACCTGAAACAAATTATGGAACTGCTACTAAAAGAGAAACTATACGTCAAATTTTCGAAGTGTGATTTTTGGCTTAAAGAAGGGCACTTTCTTGGACACGTGATAAATGAAAAAGGTATTCATGTGGACCCAAGTAAAATTGAGGCGATCAAATAATGGAATGAACCAAAGACACCCTCCAAGATCTGCTAATTTCTTGGTCTAATTAGGTACTATAGGTGCTTCATTGAGAACTTCTCAAAGCTTGCCCAGTTCATGATGGCTCTAACACAAAAGGACAAGAAGTTTGATTAGTGAGTGAAATGGGAGGAAACGTTTCAATTGTTAAAACCAAGGCTATGCAAAGCATCAATCCTCTCCTTCAATGGCATAGATAACTTCATTGTAATTTTTGTCACATCACACCAGGGACTAGGTTGCGTCCTAATGCAAAACGATAAGGTCATAGCTTATGCCACATGACAACTTAAGTTTCACAAGAAATATTACACAACTCATGGCCTAGAGTTGGGAGTAGTAATTTTTTCTCTTAAAATTTGGAGGCATTATCTTTATGGTACTAAGTGTACCATTTATACTGACCATAAAAGTATTTCATGCATTCTTAATCAGAAGGAATTGAATATGCGTCAACAAGTAAGGCCCCAATCCGGGGAACCTCACATTTGGATTCTGGACATCAGAAACACTAGTTCTCGAACATCAAATTTCATTAATATACGTAGTGGAACGAACAAAAATTTCTATCGTATAACATTAACATCAAAAGATCACATGGCTATCTAAAAAACGTTCTATGCCAGGATGCCAGTCTGAAACATGTACCAGGTAGCTCTCCCATCCATGCCAAGCTCACCTAAATGTATAGCATACTTGTCAATCTAATAATCATACAAAAGTCAGCGACGCTAAGTGAGCTCTATGTTTACTTTAACAAAACTGTAACATACATACACATCATAAAAACTTTAACCTCGTTCATCATCAACAACGCCATCGAACTCGTTGATAACCAAACCTTAACTTTTTACCATTCATTTTACCGTTACATTACCCATACATTACTTTTTTGCCATTCGCTTTAGGTCATCATTTGAACATAGAACGAAACTTAGTACTTATTGGGTGAGAATGCACACCAAAGTGTAACTCCTATCAGGTGAGAATGCATGAAGCATATATCCTTTAACGGCACGGGCATACCCAAAGTGTACCCCTATGTGAGCATACCGATGTGTAGCTCCTATGCGAGAATGCAAGAATACAATTCTCCTTTAACAGCACGGGCATACCCAATGTATACCCATATGTGAGCACACCAACATGTAGCTCCTATATGAGAATGCACAAGCATATCTCCTTTAACAGCACGGGCATACCCTAGTATAGTAGCACCCCTATGTGAGCACGAATACAATTCCTAACGGCATGGGCATACCCGAAGTACTCCAACGGCATACGATCTCCAATACGAGAATGCACCAAGCATATCTCCTATCAGTGCTTGCAAGACTTCTTTAGCGCTTTAACGTTTCACAGCTGTGTTTTATCGGGTAATAGGGTAACTGATCTTTAGCATTTCAATGTGAATTATCATCGCTTTTTAACCGTAACTATCATGATATATATATATATCTACTATAAGTATTTTAATTCATTAGCATAAGTTCATCATTAAGTCATTATTACGCACGCTTACAGGGTAATATAACACGTAACAGTCCAAAGTTTTCACGCGAGAACTTCTCACTATCGAGCGACAACTCCTTCTTCGCGCGAGAACTCATCATTCTCACGAGAACATCATCTCGCGCGAGAACTTCATCATTCGCACGAGAACATTCAAAATATAACGTTAGCCGCGAAAACTATATTTCGCGCGAGAACTCGCCTCTCGCGCGATAACTTTTCTGTTGTACATAACTTTATCCACAAGTTATCGCTTCTTTAACCACTTTAACACCCAAAACATACAATAATAGTTATAAACATCATTCTTTAACAAAACATTCATAAATTATGCATATTAGCCCCAAAACATGGATAAAAACATGTAAAAGAGGAGACTAGAACTCACCTCTTGAAGTTCTAGCACAACACAACTTCCTCGAAGCTTTTACCGAGCAAAACTACATAATAATGCGTTTTATACATCAATAATCCATCCTTAGTATATAACACGAGTTACATACCGTAAACACTTCGTTTCTTTATTTTCTCTCTCTAGCAGTAGTACTTCTCATGTGAAACTAGGGTCTGGCTGGGTGTTCTTAGTTATTTATACCCAGCTCAAACTTTTGGCCAGACTTCTCGCTCGAGAACTTCAGTCGAGAACTTCATGACTCGCACGAGGACTCAACCTCTCGCGCGAGAACTTCGCCTTTATTCAAAAATTTGGGGCGTTACAAGTCAACCCCCCTTATTTGGGTTTCATCCCCGAAACCTGTCATTTCTCAAACAAATGAGGATAATACTGTCTCATCTCATCTTTGGACTCCCACGTGGACTCCGACCTCTTTCTATGCTTCCACTGCAGTCGGACAAGTGGAACTACTTTATTCCTCAATCGTTTCTCCTTTCTGTCTATTATTGCTACGGGTTGATCCATGTAGTTTAGTCTTTCATCGATCTCCAATCTTCCAGTGGAACGTGAGTGTCTTCGTCTTCTAGACACTTACGTAGATGTGATACGTGGAAGGTAGGATGAATTCCACTCAATGCACCTAGTAGTTCCAGCCTATACGCCACTTCCCACACACGGGCTACGATCTTGAAAGGCCCAATAAATTGAGGGCTCAACTTTCCAATCTTTCGAAATCGAATGATTCCTCTCCAAGGTGACACCTTTAGCATCACTCTATCACCGACGTTAAACTCAATCGGTCTTTGACGTTTGTCGGCATAGGATTTCTGTCTATCTTTTGCGGCTTTCATGAAGGCTTTAATCCTACCCAACTTCTCATGGGTTGTCTCGATGACCTCAACGCTCCCTACTCCTTCTGACCGATCTCCCCCAACATATCGGGGTTCTACACTTTCCGGCCGTAAAGCATCTCATACGGGGCATACCAATGCTGGCATGGTTGCTGTTATTGTATGAGAACTCTGCCAACTATAGATGACTATCCCAGCTCCCACCAAAGTCTATAATTAACACCAGAAGCATGTCCTCCAAGGTCTGGATAGTCCTTTCGGATTGGCCATCCGTCTATGGGTGGTATGCTGTACTGATGTGCAATCTAGTTCCCATCACGTCATTGAACTTCTTCCAAAACTTGGATGTGAAGAGCGTGTCTCTGTCCGAGACAATCGACAACGGCACTCCATGACGGGAAACTATTTCATTGATGAAAAATTCGGCTAGCCGTTCCGAGTTATACGTCTCTCGGATGGGTAAAAGTGAGCACTTTTCGTCAGTCTGACCACTATGGCCCATGTGGCATCATAACCTTTAGCTGGTGATACCCCGACCGAAGATCGATCATCAAGATCCAACTTTCACCTTGTAACTAGTCGAACAAATCATCTATCCGAAGTAACGGGTATCTATTCTTCACCGTGAGCTTATTCAGCTCCCTGTAGTCTATACACATTCACATGCTACCATCCTTCTTCTTCACGAACAACACGGAGCACCCCAAGGAGAAGTGCTTGGTCTTATAAATCCTTTATCGAAAAGGTCCTGTAGTTAGGCTAACAACTCACTCAACTCTTACGGAGCCAGACGATACGACGCTTTAGCAACTGGTGGGCTCCTGCCACAAGGTCAATCTGAAACTCTATCTCCTGATCGGGCGGTACCTCTATCAAGTCATCAGGCAAAACATTCGGGAAGGCACACACCACGGGCACATTAGTCAACTTCACAGTTTCAGCTTTAGCATCTTT
Source organism: Flaveria sonorensis (assembly GCA_025506505.1). Classification (NCBI taxonomy): domain Eukaryota; kingdom Viridiplantae; phylum Streptophyta; class Magnoliopsida; order Asterales; family Asteraceae; genus Flaveria; species Flaveria sonorensis. The sequence continues at coordinate 8,514,886 of CM046440.1, read as the reverse complement.
AACGTATGCCAAGAATGCTCCGCACCCTCATCTCATCAACTTCTCTGCCTTTATCATAGAAATCATCTTCGAAACTCGCAGATCCTGTCGTCGTAAATTGTGACTAAGCTACCGTCAGGCGCTTCATGGAATATCTTCCTCTGACAAACTATGTTAGCCTTGTAGGCGGCTAACAGTCCATCCATACCCAACGACGTCAATCCACCTGGGGTCATAACAAACAACCTAGCGGGGAATCTATGACCTCCCAATTCTATGCTACAATCCTCTAAGGCCTCAGTTATCTTAGTAGTCTTTCCAATGGTAGGTTTCTACCTCAAACACATGATCTATTTCTTTGGTCTTAGCATTCATCATATCATAGAGGTAGCAGCCATGAAACTCTTACTTGCACCAGAATCAAAAAGAATAGAAACAAGTATGTTGTTAACCAGAGACACTCTCTACCTTTCTTTGAGAAATGGATACACCAGAGGATCCATATCATTTTGGTACAAGTACATGCTAGCTACAAAGAGGATTTTGAAGTATCTTTAAGGGAAAACTAAGATGGGATTATGGTACCCTAAAAGTGTTGACTTCAATCTCGATGGATATACAGATAGTGATTATAGACGATGCACTATCAACAAGAAATCCACCTTAGGAGGATGTCAATTTCCATGGGGAAGATTGGTTTCATGGTAATGCAAGTAGCAAACCTGTGTGTTTACATCAACTGCTAAACCAGAGCACATTGCTGCCTCTAGTTGCTATGCTCGGGTGCTATGGATTCAAACTCAACTTAGAGATTATGGAGTAACCTTCATGAACACTCCAATTCACATTGACAACAACAGTACCATCTCAATCACCAACAATCCAGTTTAGCACCAAAGACAAAAACATAGATATAGTATCATTTCATTTGGGATTGTGCAAAAAAGAAAATTATTAAATTAATTAGAGTTAATACAAATAAACAATATGCAGATCTTTTCACAAAGCCATTTGATGAAACAAGTTTTATATATATTGTATCTACTATTAGGATGATGAACTTTGAATAATCTAAAATTTTATAAAATGGAATCTGAAACAAATTTATGAGAAAATGTTTTTTTGATAACAAAACTGGGTATCTACCGATTATCTTAATTCGGAAGATAAGAGTACTTTGGTACATGTCTTATAAAATATCCGGTAGGACTCACTTCTATTTGCCAATAGGTAGTGGTGCCATAGTTTTTGCCTGAAAAGACTGTTCCATCATCACAAAACCGTTGGATTTACAGTTACGGTGGTAAAATTTTAAAATAATACAATTATATATTATCCCTAAACTGTAAATCAATACTTTTTCCCATGATTGTGATCATCCACACTCATCCGAGAGCAAAAACCTTCAAAAACTTTTAACTCTTCAAAGCCCTACATAAATTCAATTTCTTTTTAGATGGCCGCTCTTTACCAAGAGTTCCGACCAAATCACTTGAACCTATTGGTGATTCAGTCTACGACCTTGCTCTAAACTTTCTTTGCTATAGTAACTATGCTTTTACCATGTCCGCCGACCCATTGATTGTGCAGCACACATCAGGCAATTCTGGAGTACATGCTCTATTCAAAGAGAACATGGAACCAAGGTCCTAACTGCGGTGGTAAAAGGACTGAAGATCACCATCTCTTGCACAAAGATTCGTCAGCATTTGCAACTTAATGACAAAAATGGTGAACCTTCATTCTCCAAAGAAGTTGTAAGTGCCAATGTTAAAAAGATGGGATATGAAGGACCACTTCCAACATTCACATTCCCCAAATTGATGTTATATCAAAACTGGAGAATCATGCTTCACAATCTTTCTTGATTGTTTATCAAACAAATTAGGTGGATGGGATTAAGTTCTATTGGATTAGCAGGGGCTATCAATGGACTTGAAAATAATAGAGTTACAACTTCTTAAACTTTATTTTTCAAAATCTTTGTAAAAATATAATTGCGGCTAAAAAGTTTACGTTCTAATATACCCAAGATTTATTCAACTGATCTTAAATGAAAATTGGGTAATAAACTTAAAATTGAAGGAGATATACATGACCTAGGAAATTTAAACAAATCAATTTTTTCAAAGTTCAAGGCTTCTCTTATCATTTTCAAGAAAGTCTCTCCCTTGTTTGTTCACATGCTTGAGGTCATTAAGCCTCAGGGTGGCAGCATGGCTACACCCTCCACTTCTGATCCCACACCCTCCACATCAAAGCCAAAAGTGTCTAAAAAGAAGCGAACCCTTGCATCATATACTGAGAAGATGCAGGCCCCCAAATCACCTCCACCAAAGAAGGCAAGGCTGGAAACTCGGGTCCTAGCTAAGCCAAAGGTATTAGCCATACCTAAACAAAGCTCAAAGAAGAAGGTTTATCTTCCTTCTTCTGAGCAGACCCACACCACCCCCACTATCCCTCAATTAAAGTCCTAACAATCTATTAAGACACCAAAAGGGGATACCCAAACAATTGAGACAACTTTTGAGGAAGAAATATCATTAGGATTTGGTTCACATCCCAAGCCATTAAACTTAGCTCCTCATACTCCCATTCACATGTCTACTACCCAAGATGAGGATGTTCAAACTACCATTCAGCATGACCTACTATCTTCCTATTCCTATACATTACAGACAGTGGATACTGATATGCATATTCAGACATCTGACCCACATCCTCTACATGAAGAGATTGACCCTAGGAGAGAAAGGGTCAATATGGAAAAGGCTATCTTTACTGGCGATCCATCAATTGATCAGTCAGACAGAGACAACAAAATTAGGACCTCAACAATGGTAACTCACCCTGAGATTGTCTCTTTGGATCCATTCCTTGAGGAGATAAATCCAGGGCACCAAGAAACGACATCTGGTGGTAAGGGTGTAGGGGCTCAGCCTTGAAACTCATCTAGTCCCAAGGATTCAATAATTGTGGATGAGGGAAGCCTGAACAAATATAGGAAAAGATGGTACATAACCTTGAGCTATCCCAAATATTGAATGTCTTACAAAAAGAGAATGCAAGGCTTCAAGGTTATGCTAAAATAGTTACAGTTCTCAAATGTGAGAACTCTCTGCTGAAAGCTTCGGTAAATAGAGTCCTTGAGGTGGAAGCTCAATTCAGGACTCTCTAAGACCAGGCTGTAAGAGTTAATACTCTAGAATCTCAACTTACAAATCTTAATAGTTAGCAGCCAGGGCTATGGACCTTGAACTTAAGGTTGAATCCCTTCAAGAAACCATTGAGCTTCAACAATCCATCATTCTTAGCCTCCAAGTCTCTTCAGCATCATAGGAACCTTTGGATGTGCCTTCCTCCATTCTCTTAGTGTTATCTGGAATCTCATATAATGTTACCAAAAAGAGAAAGATGAACCCAAAGAAGCTAAAAATATTCTTCTGTGTCAGGCTAATCTGGTTGTCAACCTCTCACAACCAATTTCATTTTCCTGAAGATGGAATAAAGAATATGACTCTCTATCTTGAGCTGAAGCCAAATTGAATTATATTCTAGATAGATATGGCTATGATAGCTTAGAAGAGAAGGAAATGGAAGCTAGAAAGAACAATGAGTTAGATGAACCAAAAGGTTCAACTTGGGAAAAAAAGGATGTTTGCACTTAGAAGATCTAACACTTCTTCTCTCCCTCTCAAAAGAAAAGGATTGATGAATCATCAAGAGATAATTGATGATAGGATAGAAGCCACTCTCAAGGAAACTGTTGAAGAAGAGGCTCCACTACTTAGAGTGTTATCAGAAACTACCGAAGAGCTGAAGAAATCAACTGATGATGCAACTGCTAAAACAACAAGACAAGAGTCTTATTTAGCTATTGAACTATAATGAAGAATGACAGTTTACACAAGAGGAACCCAAAGCATAGAATATGATATGAAAAGATATGGGGTGACTCTTAAAGAAGAAACAAGCCAACTTCATAAATATCACGAGGACATACTTGAGTCTAAACTCAAAAAATCAGTTTGAGGTGATATTTGGCCAACCAGATGTTAAAACTGAAGCCCCAATTAGCTCTGAGGTGAATGTGGAAACAGATGCCCAGAAGTCGCCAAGGCTGCTGAGAAAGGTCAGACAACTACCGATGATCCCAACTTAGCTGATGAGGCATCAGGTGTACCTCCTAGACCTTCAACAGTCAAACCTACTATAATCTCTACCCCAAAAAAATGTAAGAGACCTATGAGTGCTGATTAAGAAGTTGCAAATGAGTCTCAAGAAAGAAGGGCCAGATTCCTGATTACAAAAACGAGGGAGACGTTCCACAGAAGGTTGATAATGAACTTATAGAATTGCATGGTGGTAAAGCTCAAGAATCTTCTGTAAGAATAACATCATTTCCTTAATTCAAATTGCAAAAGAATCTAGAGCTCAAGGAAAAGGATCAATCTTGTTGGAGAAACTAGCAGAACAAAACCAACTGCTCCATCTAAACCAAAGGCCAAGGTTGTCAAGAAAATACCATCTAAGTCATCTAGGTAAACTGCCGAAAGCACTCAAAGGAAAACCATCAACAAGCTCATGTGTCCACAACTACTGAATCCATATAAATGGCCTCCACTCAGAAAAAGAAGGAGAAAGATCAAGAAAGATGTCTACTGGCAGCTCAACTTGAGTTAAAAGGATTAACTTTGATGAGGTCATTGACTGGAGTGTTACTAAGATGAAATCAAAGTTAATAGTCACAACTTTTGCTGAAATAGAGAAATCAACATAGTTAGCTAGAAGAAAGAGAGTTGAATCAGAAAGGAAACAAGCAGAGAGAGTCAGACATGAGACTGTAGATAAGCAACAGATGAAGATATTCTTCAAGTACTATGGTTTGTCTGGAAAACAAGTACGGCCAATGAGTATGTATACTCTTGATCTGAACATTAGAGAAATCAAGAAGAGGGTTGTAGCTGGTGACTTCCCAAAGTATAAAATAGCTAGAGAGCAATAGGAAAGACATCAAACAAGAACCAAAAAAATATTCAGAAGTCTTTCCATCTACCGATGAGCCTCCAGTGTCTCCTGACCCTATCTCTACAGCCTCTGATGATGATTATCCCATTTCATTAGTTCTTTCCAAGAAGTAGTTATGACATGAAGAATAGTAAAGGCAAGAGTGATTGACCTAAAGGTGGAAAAAAAATTCTCAAAAGAACAAAAGTTTTAGGTGTTGGGTATGTAGCCCAAATGAAAAAATTTGTAGTCAATAGGGAAAATGGAGAGATAATGTACTATGATCATGAAAATAAAATACTTGATTTTCCCTTGACATCTTAGAGCAAATATTGAGTACCTCAGTATCTTTGGATGTATAAATGCCAAGATGCTACTTCAAAAGGGAATATCCTTAATCAAAACTGAAGCTGGTGAAGAGATCCCTGAAACTCCATTATCAGCATATGATTCAATAGTGGAGTGGAAATATAATCAAAACAAAGACACATACTTCATCACCAGATCAGCAGCCGGAAGGGTAGCTTACTCAAGAAATCAACTTGTCTGCTTTAACAGATTTGATATAGCTGACCTAACCAGATTAAGAGTAAGGAACATCAACGATGACTCTGAGGCAAAGGAAGTACAAAAAGTGCTAATAAGAATTTACAAGTCTCATCTAGAAAACTTAAATTAGGCTTTAGAACAAAGAAGAAAGATGAAAGAGTTTAAAGCTGCTGAAGCCATCCATCTATTGATCCTGCACCCAGCACTCAACCACAATCATCTCCTACTACCATCCTAACTGCTCAAACTTCTGATCATCTATCTCCAACAATCTAACAAGTTCCTCAAGTAGCTGAACCTCCAACTCAAAGTCAATCTGATCAATCAAAGATGAAGTGGTCATCACTACAGCTGTCGAAAGAATAAGAAGAGATTTGGACAATCCTAAACAAGCTGACAAAGAAGACCTCTCAGAATCTGACAAAGATGAAAACTCAGAGGGTGATGGAACAAACATCATCCGTTGGGGATATGATTTGAAGGCTGAGAGGTATTTCATTGAAAGAAAGAACAAGTCCAAATCTTTCTTCATGACTGAGTTAGAAGTTCTAAATCTCAACTCTAAAGTCCTAAAGAAGATATTCACCTTGATCAAAGAATATGAAGGCATGCCTGACATAAACAAATCAATGGCTTATATTTTGAAAACAAAGATTAGGAACATAGTTGCAGCAGAACCAAGTGGAAAAAAAGAAGAAGATGTTCTACACGTGACTTTATTAAGCATTCATGATCTGGTCACCCATTGGATTTACAATTCCTCAACCGACACCTTCTGTTTAATCTTTGTTGGTACCGACAAAACTGAGGTCAAAGAGTATGATCTCTTTAGACTATCTTGGCACAACATGAAGAACTTGGTCAATCTAACTCTTGAAAACCCCTTAAGAGATAGAAGAGGATACATATATATACTACTGCTGATAATGATGCTTGAAGGATGAGAAAGACTTTTGGTAACACCATCCTAGGGGGAATTTGTTGATTTATGAAGAGAATGAAGCTACTGAAAACTCAAAGATTCAGTACGCACTGTCAATTGCCGAATTCTTCCAAGTGTTGAATCACTGTCGATCAGCAATCAAAGTGATGAACTGCTGATCTACTACTTATCAGCATATAATTTGATGAGCTGTTGATCAACCGTTACACTAGACAAGACTATCTATACCGAAGTGCATTGACGGTTGTAGTGTTCTACCTTTGGAGACAACACTGTACTGAAGCTGCTCATCTCTGATGTGTTGATTGCCTATCACGATGTACATATGTTTTCCTAAACTAGGAATAAATGTAAAGTGATTTATTCTAAGTGTTTAGGTTTCTTAGTATAAATACCTCTCACTTGTATAGCTTTAAGGTTAATTGTTAGCCTACTCGTTATCTGCTGATTGTTACTCATTGCACTCAGAAAAGATTATTAAAGTGAATAATTCAAAAGAACAACTTGTGTTTTTATTATTACTTAAAGAATCTGTGTGTTATGTAAGACAGTTGACTTAGATTCTAAATTTGTTATCTGCCGATCAACTAGAAAAGTATTGTTATTCTAGACCGATCCAACAAATACTATATGAGAAAACAAGATATTCCGCACCAAAAATTATACTTATTTGTTTCTACTACTTGTTTACATATTATATATTATATATCTATATAATAGGAAAACTTTAGGTACAGAAAAGCGTAAGGTTCTTTTATTTTAACCACAAAATTTTCTTTTCTACATTATAGTCTCTGTCTTGAACACGTAGTTTCACCAGTGCTACGTGTCATTTTGAGAATGAGAGTTACAATTCCAGGCTATTTCTTAGGAATTTAGTAAGATATCTGTCAGTCCGTTAAATCGTTGATCTTATTCTTTATCGTCTAAGCCCTTCACCAAGAATGATTTTGGGCTTTTTGATCTATGTTCTAAATACAGTTTCATCATCACGTTTTTTGATTGTCTATCATTGTTGACATCGCCTAATCTGTGTTCATATGACGAATCGAAATCAAAGGCGATTGTTGTTCATCGGCAACTATGGTTTAGAACTGTTCATCTCCACCATTGATGTTCATCACTAAATCGACTTGCGTTCTCATCTCCCTCTATTTATAATCGAAGAACAGTGGAGCGATTCTTGGTACATCTTCTATGACCAACTATGATTTGTTCATAAGGGATTGTTCGTCTTCATCGTGGTTTATGGATTTTGTTCGTTTTTATTTTGTTAGTATGCGATTTTTTTGTCTTCAACAATTCTGTGGAATAATTTTGTGTATTAAGAACTTGTTATAAATATTATTTATTTTTGTTATCAACAATTATATAGATAGACTTTCTTAGAGATATACTTATCATGATTGTTAGAGTTATGAAAGAATTATGTTTCTTATTCCTGTAAATACTCCTTGTATCTTATTTGTAAACATCAATAAATAATATAAACATCTCCTCCCTATATTCATTTCTCATATTGTTGTTGCTATTAGGCTGGTTTTACAACACGTTATCGGCACGAGTTGGTTTTATAGTTGAATTGTATAATCTTATGCATCCTATTCTGATCGGAGAGATCGGTTATGTTTTCAAATGTCGAATCAGTCCACTGGATGAATTAGGATGCGCAAGTTTCAATTGTTTGCCCGTTCAACGGTTCAGTATTCTCCCAAAAACCTAGTTTCTGGAGTTGTAATCTTGATGCTGCAACTGCCAACTATTTGAGTTCTTAATCTGTTAGTCGTCTCGTTTAAGTATCTTCAATTCAACTATAATACAAGTAAGTTATTACAATTTATGATATATATTATTGACTAATCTTATATTACTTATTAGTATTAATTTCTTTGATGATTAGTAATTTTTTTGGAATTGTTTGGTATCATAAATTGATCCTTTTTGGATGGAAATTAAACCTCTAAATCAATGAGATTTTGTTTAATTATGTTACATAAATAAAGTATTTTGACAAAAAAAAATTATATGAAGACGAATCAAAATAATGACGAGAAACAAATGGTGAAAATTGCTATAATCCATAAACAAGTGCCTATGGAGTTAATTCACATCCAGCCAAATACTGTTGATTATGATATGTTTTCTATTGAGATAAGCTTATGATCTTCTGTAATCATAACGATTAAAGTTATCATATATAATATGTGGATAGCTTCATCATAGTTTACTCAATCAAATTGTCTTACTAGTAAGTTTTATTTTAATTCACCAAAACTCATAATGGCTTTCCATCAATTCATTCTCTAGTTTCTTACGCATGTGAATGTAAAAATTTATGTTATTCAGTTTAAAACCATCACATAATTTATCAATAATAAATGTTGATATATTTGAAATTTGTGATGCATGTTTGTAGGATATCAATTAATTAATAATTCTTCCTTTTAGTTTAATAACATAAAAATACATTAATCATGTTGAAGTGTACTTGATGAATATATCATTGTATTGTATTAAGTTTTGTGATGCTCTTGGTATTAGTTGAGTAGTAATTACTTTAAATAAATTTACAAGTAACAATATTTTAAATCAGTAAATTCATCGTTTAGATATTTTAGTTTAATATCTTTTAGCATGTGCGGATTAGCAATCTTGATTATCTTATTTAATATTTGAAAATCTATTCATTTAGATAACAAATGTTGTTGCTTATCTAATACTAATATTTGAGAAAAATATTAAAATACATAATTATAACTAATGATTTTATGATCTTACAGTGTCATTCTTCATATATCAGTTGTTCTTCAATAATATTTTGAAAGTCAAGTACTTGATTTTGATAAAATAGAGAATGATGCCTAATGGTATTTATTGGAAGATATCAATGTTTTAATTTTGTCGAAGGACACTGTAATAATATAACTTGTTTATACGCTTTACCATGTGTTGTATGTCTTTTTGCTTACAATGTGATTATTGTATAAAAGCAAATACTAGATCAAAGTAGTTGGTCTATTATTCTCATTAAATAATATAAAAAAAGATATGACACCTCAAGTGTCATATGCCTTGAATCTCATTATCAGTTACACAAGGTCATAAGATTATAGACCGATAAATCTATCATGATTTAGACATGTAACTACTTCTCAATTTGTATTATGGGAAGAGAAAATTTATTTATATGGATATTATGAATGAAGTAAGTTTTGTTTATCACACCTCAATATGCTCGTGGAGTAGCAAAACTATAAAAAGTATGAGAGATTTGAATGGATTTCATATCCATGAGTCTGAGAATATAATGAAAAGCCATAAAACTTGTATAGTTCTACTACATCACCTAAAGTGGATGTAGTTATATTATGATCATTGTAAATGTCATGATTATGGGAAAATTGAAAAAATTGTAATAATGATCATAAATAATAAGATGACCACACAGTGGCAAACTAAGAAATTGATTGCAAGAGAGTAAAACAAAGAATATATACAAATACTATCTATGATAGTATGAGATGATAATACATTGTTCTCTCGTACTTATGTCGTGCATGAAACAAACACAAGTACAATAAAGCATATATGATTATAAACCAGAAGTTTATGGATCGTGATTATTTAATAAACTGGCATGACCGTTTAGACCATCCTGAGTCAATAATAATGTGAAAAATATTCAAAAATCAAGGATTCTTCAAGTGATAAATTAAATGTGTAATGTTGCCCCCAAGGGATGTTAGTTATTTACTAACTATAGTAGGGTGTGAATCCCTAAATATTATGGAATTGATAAAAGATATATATTATAAAGAGTATGCCATTAGTGTTTTAAAACGATGCATCGTCTAAATGATTATCAATTCGCAACCTGATGTTTGCGTGATATATGACTTGGCTAATAAGATAGCAAGCACGTTATTCCATAATAAGATATTTATTTTGCTAATACAACAATATTAATCTCAAGTTACTAGTGATTATTGAAATGAGTGATGAATATCACATATTCATACACAAATTGTTTTTGCTGAGACGAACACTAAACGTCCAATGATTGCAAAGTCAATGATCATGAGAGCAAATGTTCATATTTGTAAACATGTTATTTGACATGAACAAACATTAATTCACATCAAGCCAAAAAGTTGTAAGACTTTCTCCCTATTAAAGTGGTTTTTTATCAGAAACCACAAATAGATCTCATCTTAATTGTTTTTTGGTTGTGCGATATATATTGCAATTATTCCACCACAACGCACAAAGATGAGAGAGTTAGAAATATATCATGGGCATGCATAATATCTATAATTAAAATATAGATCTATTACCAATAAATTTGTCTATGACTCAATTTATTGGTATGCATTTTGATTAATCAATATTTCCAACATTAGGGGAGATAAAAGTAGTTGGATAGTGAAAAGTTGTAATGAATTATCAGTGTATTAGCTTGATCCTCAAACAAATAGATACAAACCAAAAGTTCAAAAAATAATTCATTAGTGAATCAATTACCAGACATAATCATTAACTTGTAAAGGGTAACTAAGTCACATATACCAATTACTAATGCTCCAATTAAGATTTATATTGGTAATGAGTCTATGGCACATCTGAATCGTGGTAGACTGGTCTATTTCATGAATAAAAATCCTCAAAAAAGGAGCAAGTATAAATATGGTCAAGTCGAGGTATGATATAAGGGTCTCGTACAGAGACAATAGACATGATGGTTCTGGATGAACATCAAATATATGAAAATTAAGAGATCTCAATAAATATATTATGTCTACAATACATGAAGTGGAAATAAAATCGACGTCGATAATACTTTATATGTAGCGCTTGAAATGATGAAAAAAGATGAGGATCAAGAACTAAAATTTGTTTTGAATAGAAATGTATAATGATCGGTCAAAATGAACATATGCAAATAAGACGGAGTTGAAATCTTTAATGTGTTGGTTATAAACGAGATCTTTGTGCGAATGAATTATGTGAAATAATAAAGAAAGATTCAAAGAAAAATTGGTGGTACAAGGAGTTTCGCAAAAGACCTATAATTTAATATGAGGAGACGTATTCTCTAGTGGTGGATGTAATAACGTACCAACACCTTATTAGTCTGGTAGTACAAAGAGAGAATCGATATGCATAATACGAATGTCGTGATTCACTCGACACTGAAACTTACATGAAACTCCATAAATGATTTAAACTGTATAATCATGTAAAGTGAGTTCTCAAGAACACTATTATTGTTATATACATATTCAGATCCGAATGCATTATGTTTATTGTATATGTTATTGCATTGAATATAACTTGAACTTCTTATGAGTTTTAAAAAACAGTTGAGTCTTTAAAAGGTAATTGGAAACATTTTAAAGATGTAAATCTTATGCACCAATAAACACATACAAATGAAATTATATCAGTGATGATGGTATCTCAATGAATCTATATACAAGAATTGTGTGATATTTGTGACCTTTCGTATTTTCTTGTTAATTATTTGTTATTTCCGTTATCTCTTGCATGTGTTATGGGGTTATTAATACAAATACAAGGGCTTATTTGTAATTGTATCAATCTTGATTTATTAGTATTTTTATAACTTGGTTCGTTATTAAATAATCAAGTTAAAAATAAAATAGAAATAATAAAAATAATAATAATGATAATAACAAAAATAGTAATAATGATGATAATAATCCTAATATTTTGTAGCTTACAAAGTAAATAAGAATAATAAAATTTATTAATTAAATTTAGAAAACTTGTACCTTGGCCTAAAATAACAATACTTATAACCTCAGGGACCCAAACTGTAATTTTTTTAAAAACAAACCTAAATATTGGGCATAAAATAGTAACTTTTAAAGCACAGGGACCAAAGACGTAATTTTTTTAATACCCAAACCCCATCCCCGATTTCCTGGCCAACTCCGGCCAAGCTCCGGTGAGGCCCGAACCACCCCCAAAACATCACATTTACCACGCATTGAATATATCAGACCGTTCCTCAACCTTTCGCGAACTCGATCGAACATAAGGCTGCGTTTAATTTGGATTTTTAATGTGCTTTAGAACATGAAACCGAAACCCACCAAATTTCGATCCATTTAACATTTAAATCGTACTAATAACTCAATCAAGTGGGTAGAAACGTTCATCTAATCATTTCGTAATCAATGGTATGTTTGATTTCATTTGAAACGGCCAAATTGTGCATCAAATTGGTCTGTAACACCCGAGAACAACTGAACTCGTGGGTGTTCAATGGACAAATTGGAACTATATAAACGAGGCAAAACACTACATTCGGGTTTCCTAACCTCCCTGTAAGCTCAATTTCACGAATAACACACACACACATCGATTTCTTCAAACGAAACCGTCGACTCTGTTCAAACTATCTGTTCTCTCGAATTTCAATCAAACAGATAATTGAATACATGTTTATTCTCGATTTGAAGTTAGAAAAAAAGCCCCATGGTTATTTTGTTATGATCATCGATTGGTGGGTCAATTTAATCGATTACGAATCTAGAGTTTATATGAAATTGGGGATTTCTGGGAGTTTACTTTTAACAATTGATTTCTGAAATAAAACACAAAACAGGGCACTGGCCCAGCGGTTAAAGCATTGTGTGGCTATGCAGGGGACCCGGGTTCGATCTCGAGTCCCTGTATTTATTTTTTTTAAAGTGTTTTTTTTTTTAGTTTTAAAAATTCAGAAAAACATTTTAATATTTTGATTAATTATATAAAAATTATTTTAATCAGAAATCAAATAAAATTATTTTCTTTTAAATTTCTTAGAAATTTAATTAATAGATCATTATTCTCTTATTTTTAAACATTATAAAAATGTTATAAAATACAACTTTTTATTTATTATTAATTGTAACAAATCTCCTTTAATTTCCAGGAATTTAAATTTAATAACTTATTCATTTTTATGAAATTTTTTACAACCTTAATTTTATATTTGAGAATAATATATGTACATATTTAAAATGTACATTTATTGTGATAAATAGAATTAATTTATTCAATTAAAATTATAAAATTTACTATGTATCAAATAGTAAATAATAATTCTTATAATAAAGGTTTAACTTTTATTAATAGTGTTAATCACTAAAATTCTTATCATTTAAATACCAAAATAATAACAAATTGTACTATTTAATAATTTAAAAATCACGGGTTAAATGGTTTAAATATAACACTATAATCACCATGATTAACTTAACACGTTGTCCATTTAGGTTGAACGTTAACGAATCCTCGGCATTATATACAAGACTTCTTATTTGTCATCTTTATAATCCAAGTGAGTTTTTCCATACCTCTTTTTATACTATTTCACACTTTTGGGGTGAATCATGTTAACGTATTACAACCCACTTGTAAACTCGTTTTGAATCTTGTAATCACTTGTGCAATTCATTTATTTGTCATGGTTATTTGAACACTTGTAATTATCATGTGATGACCCTTGTATGATACAATCATTAACTATTGCTAGCCTGGCGACGTCATAGATCTATGGGCCTGACAAGCCTATTTGGTGCTAAAGCCGAGGTTATTGCCGGCTCTTAGTGCCGTATTCTTGAGCACTATGGGAACCATATACACTTAGCTAATCGTTTAATCTTGTAATGGCCATATTTGTCAAGGTTTGATTGTTACATTTGTGCATCCATCTTTACTTACTTTATTCAATAACCTATGACGTGAATGCCATCTTTTATATATTTTATGTAGGCTAAAACTATGAAAACTCACCAACATATTGTTGACATTATTTTTAACATGTTTAAGGAAATGATACTGCTTAGCTTGTTTTTGAAAACTTGTTCACATCTAAGATTGGACCTAGATTATAATAAAAAAACATTTATTGTCACATGACGCTTGTAAACTTATGTATTTGATTTTTTAATTTAGCATTGTATGGCATGAACAATCTTAACCTTCACACCTCGACGTTTCCGCCGCTATGGTTGGGGTGTGACAGATTGGTATCAGAGCCCATAACTATAGGGATTTAGGTTATTAGAAATGGTGGCCTAGACTATGGTTAAACTAGGGACTCTTTACATAACATTTGTTATAATCTTGTAAGTATGCTTATATTCCTATCACTTATTGCATGATCAATTCCTTATGTGCTCTTTGTTTATATTTAAAAAATAGTGCCTTAGGATTATGCCTTGAACTTTATCTACCCCAACTCCCTAATCTTCTTCTTATGCCTTTAAATCCTATCGCGTCTAATCTTTTCTAAATCTTATTCTCGACTACGTGTGGAATTCTACGCATCTTATCGAGTGGAGAAAATTCCTTAGACGATATGTCTAAATCTTAAAAATCTCATCGAAGTTTTAATATTGGTGACCTATAGGAAGGTGTGTGACATATACACACCTGTATTCTGGATTTCCTGGCAAAAGACCCTCGGGCTAAGGCAAGCATTTCGTATAAATCTCATTGCGAGACCTGTTATGCTTACCTGGTGATTTCTGGGATGAGTGCTAAATTATGGTCAACATACATATCTTCCTCTAGGTAATTGGGATTAAGTCACCTCGACGTGTCCATGTTCCTATTGGCTATGTGGTACCAATTGGAACCATCCTGGTTATATATAAATTATCTAAAATTCCTGGTTACCTTGAACTGGTTTATCCCCGAATACTAATATTTTCTTTATTTCTATCTTATAGAATGTCTCGTCACCGAGGAAAGCGTGCTACATCCCACCGTAAACTTGCTGCAATGATCCCCTGGCAAATGGCTGCCGTATTTCCGACGATGGTTGCTGAACTTAGCAGCACCCTAATGGCCAACAAAGCAAACAATGCCAATGGAAACAATGGTGGTGATGGCAACAATGGCCATGGGGAGAATAGCAAACAACCAAGGTGGGAATAACTGTACCTGCATGTTCAAGCACTTCAACTCGTGCAAAACCCACTAACTTTAATGGAAAGGAAGGAGCCACTGGACTTCTCGAGTGGTTCGAGAGTATGGAAAACACGTTCATTAAAAACGAGTGTCCCGAGGAGCTCAAGGTCCGCTATGCTACAAGTGTCCTTCAACAACGGGCACTCACATGGTGGAATAGCGAGAAAAGGAACCGAGGTGCTGAAGTTGCCTTGGCGTTGTCTGGGAAGAGTTTAAGGACATAATGGTCCAAAATTCTGCCCAAGGAGTGAATTGCAAAAGCTGGAGGAGGAGTTTGGAACCTCAAGCAAGATAGCAGGAATCACTTGGCTTATTCCACCCAGCATCATGAATTGAGCATGCTTCTACCACATATGGTGGATACTGTACCCGCAACATTGAGAAATTATCAAGGGGTACCACCTCAAATTCAAGATGCTGTGTTAAGTGGGTAGGCCCCTCGTATTGGAGGAGTAGGACAATTAGATATCACCGCCCCAGCTCACTGAAAATAATATCAAGGCTAGTACCTTGACAGTGAAGGGTGCCAAGTCTACAGTGAAGGGACTCCCGAGGCAACAAAGGAGGTGAAGACCGAGTCGTCTTTAAGGGCAAGAAGCGCAAATTCACACGGGCCGTAACTATGCCGGTGACAGCACCAAATGCCCTCAAAGGCAAGCTGTCGTTGAAAATCAAGCCCCGTGGTAAGGGCTATACTGGACCATACCGATGTGCAACACCTGCAAGTACCATCATGCGGGAATACTCCTGGCTGAATTTGCTCGTGTGTGGAAAGTATGGTCATTTGGTGGCAACTTGCCATCGTGCCCTGATCAAGCTGTGCTGATTGCAATCGAGAGTCAGCTACAACTGTGGCGAACCTGGACATTTCCGTCCACAATGTCCTCGTAATGCCGGAAATATGCCACAGGCTCGAGGAAGGGCTTTCAATATCAATGAAACAAGCTCAAGCAACAATGACGTGCTGAATGGTACGTCACTATTTTCCTATAATCGTTCTTTTATTTTAAAATCCATTCCTGCTTTCCATGTGTCATGATAGTTTATTACTTGAGCAGGTATGTATCTTGTAAATAGTAGTATGCTTGTGTACTTTTTAATTCGGGTGCGGATAAGAGTTTCGTGTCTTTAGAGTTCAAGCCTATTCTTTCTAAGCCGCGTTCAACTTAGAAAGAACCTTTACGGTCGAAGTAGCCGATGGAAAATCTATTGAAGTCGACTTCGTGATACGCGATTGTACCTTGAGTCTTAACGAGCATGAGTTTCTTATCGACCTTATTCTATGCAACTGGGGAGCTTCGACATCATTATCGGCATGGATTGGTTAGCCAAACAACATGCAAAAAATATGCTTTGAGAAGTGCATTCGAATTCCTTTACCATCGGGTGATACCTTAAAAGTCTTTGGGGAGAGATCATCCCAAAGACTCAAACTCATCTCTTGTATCAAGGCCCGAAAGTGCTTGAGTGAAAACTACGTAGCTTTCATGGCTTACGTAGTTAACACAGAAAGCCAAGGGGAAGGAATTGAAGGATATTTTGTTGTACGAGATTTTCCCAAGGTGTTTCCTGAGGATCTTAGTGGGTTGCCTCCTGTTCGAGAAGTTGAGTTCAAAATCGATTTGATCCTGGTGCGAACCCGTGGCTAAGTCACTTATCGTCTCGCACCGTTTGAAATGAAAGAACTAGCTAGTCAACTACAAGAGTTGACCGATAAGGGTTTTATTGACCTAGCTCTTCACCATGGGGTGCACCATGCTATTCGTGAAGAAGAAAGATGGTTCATTCCGTATGTGCATCGACTACCGGGAACTCAACAAACCCACTATCAAGAAACGATACCCTCTTCCTAGAATCAATGACCTCTTCGATCAACTTCAAGGAGCTACACAATTCTCAAAGATCGATCTACGTTCCGGGTATCATCAACTACGTGTTCACGACAACGACATTCCAAAGACCGCGTTTCGTACTCGATATGGACACTATGAGTTCATGGTTAGGCTTTTGGCTTGACTAATGCACTGCTGTCTTCATGGATCTTATGAAACGGGTATGTAAACCGTATTTGGATAATTTGTGATCGTGTTTATTGATGACATTCTCATCTCTTCCAAGAAAAAAGACCGATCACGAGTCGCATTTACGTCAAGTCCTCGATCTTTTGAAGAAGGAACAACTATATGCCAATTCTCAAAGTGCGAATTCTGGCTCGAGAAAGTTCAGTTCCTAGGACATGTGGTGAATAGCCAAGGAATTCACGTTGACCCTGCAAAAATAGAAGTCGTGAAGGATTAGCAGGTTATTACTAGGTTCATTGCAAACTTTTCAAGATTGCTAAACAACTTACGGTGCTGACTCAAAAGAATAAACTTTCGAGTGGGGACCCGAACAAGAAGATGCTTTCGAGACTTTGAAACACAAACTGTGTAATGCTCCTATCCTAACTCTTCCCGATGGAAACGATGACTTCACTGTGTACTGCGACGCGTCTAGTCAAGGCCTTGGTTGTGTTTCATGCAACGAGGCAAGGTCATAGCTTACGCGTCAAGGCAATTAAAGGTTCATGAAGTGAACTATACAACTCATGATCTCGAACTTGGTGTCGTGGTATTTGCTTGAAGATTTGGCGGCATTACCTTTATGGAACGCAATGTATAGTCTACACCGACCACAAGAGCCTCCAACACGTGTTCAATCAAAAGGATCTCAACATGAGACAAAGACGTTGGGTTGAGTTGATTAGCGACTACGACTGTGACATTCGTTATCATCCTGGAAAGGCGAATGTTGTAGCCGACGCGCTAAGCCGTAAGATCCACAATAAGACGGTCTCACTTCGAGAAATTTGAGATCGAAGGCAATGGTTTGACACGTTGGGAGAATTTGATACCGAGATTCACGTGGATGTTAACGAGGCTACTATCATGCTTCAAATATAAGGATTGATAGTGATCTCGAGTTTGCATCCGCGAGGCTCAACAAGCAGCGCTAACTGAGGAAGGGAAGGATGATGAACTAGCATCTAACATTCGGTCACAATTGGAGACAAAACCGAATGGCATGTGGTATTTCTTGAACCGGCTTTGGGTTCCGAATCGCGACAATCTCCGTCACTTCATCATGAATGAAGCTCACCAAACTCGATATTCTATTCACCCTGGGTCCATAAGATGTACATGGATCTGCGTGGCCAATATTGGTGGCCAAGAATGAAGAAGGATATCGCATCTTATGTCTCCAAATGTCTCACGCACGCAAGGGTCAAAGCGGAACATCAACGGCCTAGTGGTTTGCTTGAGCAACCTGAAATCCCTATGTGGAAATGGGAGCATATATCCATGGATTTCATAACCAAGTTACCACGAACCTCTCGTGGCCATGATAGTATATGGGTGATTGTTGACCGTTTGACCAAAACGGCACATTTCATACCTACGAGACACTTACAAGGTTTCAAGATTGGCTCGTATCTACAGTGATGAAATTGTGAGTTGTCATGATTTGCCGTTGCACATTATCTCCGATCGTGATGCTCGTTTCACTTCGTATTTCTGGACTTCTATGCAAGAACTCTTGGGTACCAACTGAATTTAAGCACGGCTTACCATCCTAAACAGACGGTCAACCGAGCAAACAATTCAAACCCTTGAGGACTTGCTACAGCTTTATGTCCTGATTTTGGTGGTGACTGGGATACGCATCTGTCGTTAGTGGAATTTTCGTATAACAATAGTTATCACTCGAGTATCAAGATGGCACCATTCGAGGCTTATATGGCGTAAATGTCGTTCTCCGATCTGTTGGACTGACATGGAGAGAACTTCATTACTGATCCCGAACTTATCCAAGAAATGACCGACAAAGTCTAAAAATCCGAAATAACCTTGAGGTGGCTAGAAGTCGTCAAAAGAGTTATGCCGATAAAAGACGCAAATCGTTGGAATTCCAAGTCGACGACATGTGTTCTTCTTAAGGTTTCTCCATGGAAGGGTGTTGTTCGCTTTGGGAAGAAGGGCAAGTTAGCCCCACGTTTTGTAGGACCTTTCAAGATTCTGAAAAGAGTGGGAAAGTGGCTTACAAACTGGAATACCTTCTGAGCTTAACGGGGTTCATCCTGTCTTCCATGTTTAAACTTGAGGAAATGCTTGGCCGATGAAAACTTGCACGTCCCTTTGTGGAAATCCAAATTGACGAGTCCTTGCATTTTGTCGAGAAACTATCGAGATTATGGACCGAACGCTGAAGAAAACCCAACAACTACCACACCAATCGTCAAAGTTCATTGGGAAAACAAACGTGGAGCTGAGTTCACATGGGAACGCCAGGATTACATGAAGAAGAAATATCCCTATCGTTCGTTTAGTCTCATCTTTAATTTCGGGACGAAATTTTAAAGTTGGGGAGACTTTGACCTTTCGTATTTTTCTTGTTAATTATTTGTTAATTTTCAGTTATCTCTTGCATGTGGTTATGGGGTTATTAATACAAATACAAGGGCTTATTTGTAATTGTATCAATTTTGATTTTATTAGTATTTTTATAAATTGGTTCGTTATTAAATAATCAAGTAAAAATAAATAGAAATAATAAAAATATAATAATGATAATAACAAAAATAGTAATATTATAATAATAATCCTAATATTTTGTAACTTACAAAATAAATAAGAATAATAAAAATTATTTTTAAAATTTAGAAAAATGTACCTTGCCTAAAATAACAAAACTTATAACCCCAGGGACCCAACTGTAATTTTTTTAAAAACAAACCTAAATATTAGGCATAAAATAGTTAACTTTTAAAGCATAGGGACCAAAGATGTAATTTTTTTTAATACCCAAACCCCATCCCCGGTTCCCGGCCACTTTCTCCGGCCAACTCGACCAAGCTCCGATGAGGCCCGAACCACCCCCAAAACATCACATTTACCACGCATTGAATATATCAGACCATTCCTCAACCTTTCGCGAACTCGATCGAACACAAGGCTGCTTAATTGGATTTTTAATGTGCTTTAGAACATGAAACCGAAAACCACCAATTTTGATCCGTTTAACATTTAAATCGTTTAATAACTCAATCAAACAGGTAGAAACGTTCATCTAATCATTTCGTAATCAATGGTATGTTTGATTTCATTTGAAACGGCCAAATTGTGCATCAAATTCGGTCGGTAAAACCCGAGAACAACTTGAACTCGTTGGGTGTTTAAACAGACAAATTGAAACTATATAAACGAGGCAAAACACTCCATTCGGGTTCCTAACGTCCCTGTAAGCTCAATTTCACGAATAACACACACACACACACATCGATTTCTTCAAACGGACCGTCGACTCTGTTCAAACTATCTGTTCACTCGAATTTCATTCAAAACAGGTAATTGAATACATGTTTATACTCGATTTGAAGTAGAAACAAAAGCCCCATGGTTATTGGTTATGATCATCGATTGGTGGGTCAATTTGATCGATTACGAATCTAGGGTTTATATGAAATTGAGGATTTTGGGAGTTTACTTTTAACAATTGATTTCTGAAATAAAACACAAAACGGGCACTGGCCACGGTTAAAGGATTGTGTGGCTATGCAGGGGACCCGGGTTCGAACCCGAGTCCCTGCATTTTTTTTTAAAGTTGTTTTTTTAGTTTTTAAAAATTCAGAAAAACATTTTAATATTTTGATTAATATATAAAAATTATTTTTAATCAAATCAAATAAAATTATTTTCTTTAAATTTTCTTAGAAATTTAATTAATAAATCATTATTCACTTATTTTAAAACAATAAAGTTGTTATAAAATACAACTTTTTATTTATTTATTAAATTGTAACAAATCTCTTTAATTTCCAGGAATGTAAATTTAATAAATTAATTATTTTTATGAAATATATTTACAACCTTAATTTTATATTTGAGAATAAATATATGTACATATTTAAAATGTGCATTTATTGTGATAAATAGAATTAATTTAATCAATTAAAATTATAAAATTACTATTGTATCAAATAGTAAATCATAATTCCTTGATAATAAAAGTTTAACTTTTATTAATAGTGTTAATCACTAAAATTCTTATCATTTAAATACCAAAATAATAACAAATTGTACCTATTTAATAATTTAAAATCATGGGTTAAATGGTTATAAATATAAACTATAATAACACGATTAACTTAACACGTTGTTATTTAGGTTGAACGTTAACGAATCCTTAGCATTATATACAAGACTTCTTTTTGTCATCTTATAATCCAAATGAGTTTTTTCATACCCTTTTTACACTATTTCACACTTTTGGGGTGATGAAACATGTTAACGTATTAGAAACCCACTTGTAAACCGTTTTGAATCTTGTAATCACTTGTGCAATTCATTTATTGTCATGGTTATTGAAGACTTGTAATTATCATGTGATGACCTTGTATGATAAATCATTAACATTGCTAGCCTGGCGACGTCATAGATCTATGGGCCTGACAAGCCTATTTGGTGCTAAAGCAGAGGTTATTGCCGCTCTAGTGCGTATTCTTGAGCCCTATGGGAACCAAATACACTTAGCTAATCGTTAATCTTGTAATGGCCATATTTGTTAAGGTTTGATTGTTACAATTGTTCATCCATCTTTATTACTTTATTCAATAACCTATGACATGAATTGCCATCTTTATATATATTTATGTAGGCTAAAATATGGAAACTCAACAACATATTGTTGACATTATTTTTAACATGTTTCAGAAAATGATACTGCTTAGCTTGTTTTTGAAAACTTGTTCACATCTAGGATTGGACCTAGATTATAATAAAAAAGACATTTATTGTCACATGACGCTTGGTAAACTTATTTATTTGATTATTGAACTTATGTTATTCCGTTATGTACGTTATGAATCTTGATATTTAATAATATGTTATTTTTAATTTAGCGTTGTGTGGCATGAACAATCTTAACCCTCACACCTCGACGTTTCCGTCGTTAAGTTTGGTGTGGACATATTTATGTTGGAAGTTTATTTCATGAAACCTTTACATATGATACAAATATCATGTGTTAAAGGTGAAAAGTTATGTGCCAAAATTCTTGATGATTGAATGCAAAAGTAATTAGTCAATAGCAAATGAAGTTGTGAATGATCGTAAATACCGCAAGCATTGACATCAAAACTTCAAGAGATGTGTTATGTAAGTGAATAATGATTAATAGTAGTCGAGGTGAGTGTGGTATAATCGACTCGACGATTATCTCGGAAAGATAAAATATTAATTGATGTAGTTCGTCCATGTGCTTTTATGAAAAAAAACAACATGAGGCGCATATGTATCATATGATATGGTGATGATATGATTGTATCTTTTCAATGGATTATAAGAGTTCAAATTATTGAAGGAATAATTAGGAATAATTTGAATGAATAATGAAGTTACACATTTATGATTTGAGATGTTGAAAAAACGTTTGTATTTATAGTCAATCAAACCACATAATAAGATGTTGAAATATTATATGGATTAAACTTGTCATTTTAAATATGTTTAAAGGTTTTCCAATCATCATCTTTTATCAAATAAATAAAAAAAATATTAATCTTGAGGTTCGTAGTTCATTTCAATAGATATATAATTGTTTCTTTCTAGTTATACACAATTAGATATATTATTATATCGTGTCCAATAAAGAGACAATGAATTATGGTAATTCAAGTATTTAATATCTCTAAGGTATGAAAAATATGAGTTTATATTTACTAACACAACAAAACAAGTTTACTTAGTATTGCAGATGCAGGTAATATACAGACCATAATTGTGGATTTTATGGTATTTGTTCATAAGAAATACAACTGTAGTTTCAATAAAGATCATACGTTATTGATCAACTTCAGTAATTACACATTAAAGGATCAACTGGTGAACCATCGAGTTCATAGAAGATCGGCACTCATCACTTAAATGATGCATATACAAATGAGGGAGAGTATTATTTAAGTGGTACTTTTTTTTTCCTTCACTAAGTTTTGTTCCATTGGGTTTTCTTAGTAAGGGTTTTAACGAGGAAACATAGCTGATGGAAACAAGGGGAGTTAATACGCGCTGCATTCTTTTTTCTTAGCTATGGTTTTGTCCCACTGGGTTTCCTAGCAAGGTTTTAACGAGACAACATCTTCAAACCAAGGGGGGGTGTTAAAATATTATTATTGTGGTTATCAACAATTATATAGATAGACTTTATTAGAGATATACTTATTATGGTTGTTAGAGTTATGAAAGAATTATGTTTTCTACTCTTATAATATCCCTTGTATGTAAACATCAATCAATAATATAAATATCTCTCTCTCTTATATCTTTCTCATATTATTATTGCTATTAGGCTAGTTTCATAACAGAATTATGTTTTTTTATCTACTATTTGTTTGTCTTCAACGATTTTGTTGAAGATTGTTGGATTGAGAAATTGATTTGTTCCTCTATATTTATTTATGGGACGGTTTGGTAGAACTACGAAGACATGATATTTATGCAATGTCAAAACAATTGCCTGAAAGGAGATATTTGTTTTTACGACCTTAAATTGTCGAACTAAAAAAATAACATCTTAAATACATGTATTGTGATCAAAACTGGTCTGCCGAGTCATATGCAAAGGCTTTGTATATTGGAATTAATCATTGATACCTTCTTAACATCTGTTTGATTTCAATATCTGTTTGGTTTCAATAAAAGATCATTTCATTGTAAAAGAAATGATATATTAGCGTGCAAGTCCATATGCTGTCGCAGTAAAGTGATCGAGGTGGTCTTGAAGTGACGCTGGAAAAGAAAAGGATTACGCTCTAGAAACTAATTCTTTTGCATAGCTGTATGGATTTTTTTAAATAAAACCTAACCAATGTTTATATATATAAATATTCTCGGTGTAACGCGCAGCTTTTTTCTACTTCTATCTATATAAAAGAACACTCTCGCCTACATGTAAGTTTAAGTTTTTTAGTTCTGACTATAAGAGTTTTTTTTTACATGATGGGCTAATGGTAAATTATTTAAACTTTTATAGAGTAAAATACAACTTGAATGCGAGGATGTATTTTGTTTTTGGTTTTAAACACAAGATTTAATGAAATAGTATTGTGGTCCCTCAATTTTACTATAAAATTTTGGTTTTTCAAAATTTTCCTAACAAAGTTAGTAGCTTTTGTTTTTATTATTTATTTTATTTTCTTTTCTCCATTTTATCATATATAAGTTATGCTTTAAACCCTTTCATTTTCTAATAATTTTGTCTTTCTGTTCCATTCATTATTAAAAAAACGAAATGCGCAATTATCTTTATTTTTGTTTGTTAATGCTCCGATATAATTTTTTCCAAAACAAAGTTGTATTAAAATCGGTGTTTTTTTGTATCAAATGCTATAGTGAGTACAATTACTGTTGTGATACTGCGACTAACCGAAGCGATTATATTATGATGTGCGCAACGTTGTTGCCAGTATTGGTATTATCGGAATCGACATCGGTTCGCTTTTGTTGTTTTGCGATGAGCCGAACCGACAAGGAACAAAGCCATGTGCGTACAACAGGAGAATGCGACCAAACCCACGCTCGCGTAAGCGGGGAGATAACACTAGTCACATAGATTTAAAACTTACATATGTATAACTCATCTTTAATAGTTTTATTAAATATATGAAATATGTATTGCAAAGTAATCTTCAATTTTGACCATCTATAAAAGACATGGAATTAGAAAGAAAAAAAGGAGGGGAAAACAAATTTCTATTACCAATTATCCAATTGTTATTACGAGTAAAACAAGGAGCTGGAATTTAAATATTTGAATAAAGATTACTGTAATATTCAATCACATTTTTAACACCAATATCCTTTTTTAAAGCACTTCTAGCGAGTGACATATCCGGGAAAATTTTTTATGGGGTAAAAATGGGAGAATTATATAACTTTAAAGGTGCACTCGGGATTTACACACATATATAACACTAAATTTTTTTTTTACGGGGAGCGGCTACCCCCCCCCCCCCCCCCTCCCCCGTCATCTCTACCTGGGTCCGCCCCTGTTTCTAACTAGATTTGAATTTTAATTGACTCTTATCATTAATTTATCATCTCAAGTGAAAAAAATTCAAACAGATAAGATGTTAAGGAAACATGTTGATTAGGATTGAGATCAATCTTATGTTGAACCCACTTAACCACCACATTGTTTAATATAAAAATGAAACTATATAAAACTTAAATGGATGTGCAGTCCACACCCATAGCATAAAGAAGTATTTTAAAAGAAGAAGCCTCCTACTCTAATATTTAAACCCTTTTCAAATATAACTTGCATCTAACAAAATAATCACTTCCGGTGATTGTTTAGTTAAAATCATCTATATATCATGTAGATAAAAATTGTTTCATTAAAAACCCTTTTTTAATCAAGTGTAGTGATTAATTAAGTTTGGAGTCCTATTGATGCAATAATTTAAGAAAAATTGTATTTGGCACCCGTTAAGGGCTGGAGCCCTATGGATATGGGTCTTTTTTAATTAGTTTGTAATGATGTTTGAAATCCCACTTATATCAATTTCATCATGTTTAAAACCTTCAAAATACTCACACATATATTCTTAATAAAAACATCCCAACAAATGCGCTGAACAAAAATAGAATTGGCCGAAAGTACGAAATGAAATTAAAAGGTCCTGCATACAATTTATAATAATGATAATTATTAAACGGACTCAGATTTTTGCTTCGTTTAAAACCTATATATAATAAAAATAAAATAATAATATCTTAATGTATTTAATACTAGACAATGTACCCATTTCTCACGTTCAACTTATTGTTATACATTTGAGTATTTTTAATAACCATATAACAATTATTTAAATCTAATCGCTGAAACGAGTATGTAACTTTCATAAAAGCGTACTTCTATTCAACGCCACAGTTCGTTGATGGAGACCCTGAATGGAAACCCTGTATGGGGGTGTGATCGAATATATAGTTTGATGAATTAGCGGGCTAGTTACAACTCTACTAATTGTACTGTTTAATTTAATACGCTTTATCATATTTTAATTTAACTTATTCATTGTTACCTATGAATTAAACACAACAACTAAACTTAATGTTTAGGACTCACATACCAAGCTTAATTTTTATAAGTGCAAATTGATCAAATGATAATCATGTAGTCAACTGCATGACAATTCATTCAATAGGGCGTCTTTGCCACATAAAAAATGATACTTTTACCGGGTTACTGCAGTTTGCAATATGGACGTCAAAGTCCAAGTGACCATAGGTGTAAATATGTCAAATAACTCTTTCATAAGAAAGTTATAAGCTCGATACATTTAAGACAAGTAGCAACACGGATATTCAATTGCAAGACTATAGATGAGATTAAATGTAAATTTCTTTAAGGGTTTGTGGCATGTATGGTATTAGGTGATGCCCATTTAATCACATAAATTCGTTCTTAAACCCATTTATCCATATTAAAATCAGATATATTAATTCAGTATATAATCATAAAAAATCAATAAATAGTATTTGGAGTTGTTAAATAGTTGAATATATTAGAAGTTTTAATCGTATTTGATATTTTCGAGGTGATTACTGACTTGAGTTTTATGTTTCTGCTAATTAATCAGAATCAGAATTTTATTTTGACAAAATAAGTATCAAAGAAGGATCCTTAGTCGGGTTAGTTTTTATAGCAAATCACATACCCAGTCTTGTATCAAAAATCATCCTAGATGTCTCATCTCGGTTAGGATTTCTTAGTTTGGTTAGTTTTTCCAATAAGGCTCGAGTTTTCTTTTACCATCTCTAAAGGTCAGGGGTAATCCCATGGTTAGGAGACAACCATCGTCATCCTTTAACATGTTATGTGTCGCGTAAAGTGGTATGTAATATCTATAGATAATCTTTATTGTTTTCTCTAATCTCTTTTCAAATTTAAAAAGATTTATTGTCTCTCCGTTTTGAAAAAAATGAGAGAGGCTTTGTGGATGCTTCTATTTGAACTTTTTCATAAATGTGAGATCTAATTTCAACATTTTAATTTAAAACATTAATAGTAGGTCTCAATTCAAGACAAAAAAAAAAAAAAAAAAAAAAAAAAAAAAAAAAAAAAAAAAAAAAAAAGTTAACCTTATTTGATCTATTCACTATGGTAACGATAAAGAAGGGTGATTTCTTAAGTTTAGGCTGACGTGAAAATTAAAGAATGGTTAAGTTTAAGTTAAATAAAAAATGTCAAAGAAGAACAAAAAGTTTCAAAAGTTGTGTGGGACGTGCATAAGGCATTAGAAGATGATTTCTTTTATAATGAAAAGGCAAAAGGATTGGCTTGTGATGTGTAGCCTACCCCTCAATCAAAAACCTTGTGTAAAGCCGTTAACTTATATACTAAACGAACTTGACCTGCAAGCTAATCATTCCTATTTTAAAATAAGATAAAGAATTATTCCTATCATTATTTAAATGTAACAGATAATTATAAACAAACAAACTTTGTATTTACGCTACTAATTATCTCATTAACTTTGATAGATCTCCTCCTTTCACCCCTTGAGATCCAACCGTACCACCTTTATGGCAATATTGACAATCTTCAATACTCCCTGTCAATATAAGCCATTCATGTGAATATTCTTGCAGAACTTTAGCAACTTTATACTTGGCAAACTCTTTGTAAACATGTCTGCAACTTGATCATCCGTGTCGATATACGTACTTTAGCTCAATCTCTTCACTTAGCACTAATTTTCTAATGAAGTAACAGTGGACCTCAATGTGTTTATATCTTGCTCGAAACATTGGGTTCTCCTCTAAGTAGATGTTATTAGATGTTTGACAGTTTTCAAAAAGGTAGTCACCTTCCTTTACATTTCTTGTTTCAACTCTTTGAGTAAGAATCAAAACCATGCAACTTCTTGGGCTGGTGTTTGAGTAATAATCGCTAAGTAGATGATTTGGTATGAAGACATAACATACACCAACCAAATACCCTAGATGACTTGCATTCGGTTTTATACCAAAAAGTTTTTCGAATGGAGACTTGTACTCTAGGTTTTGAGACGGTAGTCGATTTATCACATAGCTTGCTGTTTTCATGCATCCGCCCAAAAACGACCTGGAACGTTTCAATCATAAATGATGCTTCTACACGTCTCCCAACCAACTTGTTAATCGCTTGCTAATCAGGTTTTATACATTAACTTGCTATACGTAACGAGTCTCAAAGTCTCGGAGTTACTTGCTATAATCAACGAGTCACGAAGTGTAGGAGTTATCTGCTACTTGCTTCTCTCAACGAACCATAAAATGCTCAGCATAACTTGCTATTTGTTGTTGAATCATGTGATTCGATTTAACTTATGTGAACCACTAAGGTTCATGTGACTTGCTGGCTTGCTATTTGTATTTCCTTTTAATAATTCTCTAAAATCGGTTTTATGGAAAACTTTATTTTCTTTCTTTTGTTGGAATCAATTAACGTTTATGATTGTTTAAATATCATAAAGTATCAAATACTTTATCATTTTTAAAATAAAAAAAATCCTAGATAAGTTAAATTCCCGAAACTCAAAGCAAAATATTATAGAAATAGAAAACTTTAAAATTTCCAAAAAATCTATTTTTTTTTCGAAGAATGGAATAAGGATTTAATTTCAAAAGCTTTGAAAGCGTGTGCAGACCTTTCTAAATTTTGACTTTTTTATTCCAACTCTCCACCGAACGACTTCTTTCATACGATTCTATCATTTTGATTCCAACAAAACAATTGCTTGAATCCGTTCAAAGGATTCCAACGAAACAATTGGTATTGGTGATGATTTTTCAATATCAAACAGGGGCTTAGGTTATACAACAATTATACATTAATTCACTAATTTAGGATACAAAAACTATTAAGTCTAAAATCTTACTTATATACTAAAACAAACTTGACCGGAAAGCTAATGGCTCCTAATCTAAGAATAAGATAAAGAAGTATTCCTATCATTATCTAAACGTAAGAATAATCATAAGAAATA
>CM046440.1:8302123-8485255 GCA_025506505.1 Flaveria sonorensis | reverse complement strand
AGTTACACAAGGTCATAAGATTATAGACCGATAAATCTATGATGATTCAGACATGTAACTGCTTCTCAATTTGTATTATGGGAAGAGAAAATTTATTTATATGGATATTATGAATGAAGTAAGTTTTTTTATCACACCTCAATATGCTCGTGGAGTAGCAAAACTATAAAAAGTATGAGAGATTTGAATGGATTTCATACATGAGTTTGAGAATATAATGAAAAGCCATAAAACTTGTATAGTTCTACTACATCACCTAAAGTGGATGTAGTTATATTATGATCATTGTAAATGTCATGATTATGGGCAAAATTGAAAAAATTGTAATAATGATCATAAATAATAAGATTGACCACCACAGTAGCAAACTAAGAAATTTATTGCAAGAGAGTAAAATAAAGAATATATACAAATACTATCTATGATAGTATGAGGTGATAATACATTGTTCACTCGTACTTATGTCGTGCATGAAACAAACACAAGTACAATAAAGCATATATGATCATAAACCAGAAGTTTATGGATCGTGATTATTTAATAAACTGGCATGACCGTTTAGACCATCCTGAGTCAATAATAATGTGAAAAATATTCAAGAATCAAGGATTCTTCAAAGTGATAAATTATATGTGTAATGTTGCCCCCAAGGGATGTTAGTTATTTACTAACTATAGTAGGGTGTGAATCCCTAAATATTATGGAATTGATAAAAGATATATATTATAAAGAGTATGCCATTTAGTGTTTTAAATCGATGCATCGTCTAAATGATTATCAAATTCGCAACCTGATGTTTGCGTGATATATGACTTGGCTAATAAGATAGCAAGCACGTTATTCCATAATAAGATATTTATTTTGGTAATACAACAATATTAATCTCAAGTTACTAGTGATTATTGAAATAAGTGATGAATATCATATATTCATACACAAATTGTTTTTGTTGAGACGAATACTAAACGTCCAATTGATTGCAAAGTCAATGATCATGAGAGCAAATGTTCATATTTGTAAACATATTATTTGACATAAACAAACATTAATTCACATCAAGCCAAAAAGTTGTAAGACTTTCTCCCTATTAAAGTTGGTTTTTGATCAGAAACCACAATAGATCTCATCTTAATTGTTTTTTGGTTGTGCGATATATATTGCAATTATTCCATCACAACGCACAAAGATGAGAGAGTTAGAAATATATCATGGGCATGCATAATATCTATAATTAAAATATAGATCTATTACCAATAAGTTTGTCTATGACTCAATTTATTAGTTATGCATTTTGATTAATCAATATTTCCAACATTAGGGGAGATAAAAAGTAGTTGGATAGTGAAATGTTATAATGAATTATCAGTGTATTAGCTTGATCCCCAAACAAATAGATACAAACCAAAAGTTCAAAAAATAATTCATTAGTGAATCAATTACCAGACATAATCATTAACTTGAAAAGGGTAACTAAGTCACATATACCAACTACTAATGCTCCAATTAAGATTTATATTGGTAATGAGTCTATGGCACATCTGAATCGTGGTAGACTGGTATATTCCATGAATAAAAATCCTCAAAAAAGGAGCAAGTATAAATATGGTCAAGTCGAGGTATGATATAAGGGTCTCGTACAGAGACAATAGACATGATGGTTCTGGATGAACACCAAATATATGAAAATTAAGAGATCTCAATAAATATATTATGTCTACAATACATGAAATCGAAATAAAATCGACGTCGATAATACTTTATATGTAGCGCTTGAAATGATGAAAAAAGATGAGGATCAAGAACTAAAATTTGCTTTTGAATAGAAATGTATAATGATCGGTCAAAATGAACATACGCAAATAAGACGGAGTTGAAATCTCTAATGTGTTGGTTATAAACGAGATCTTTTGTGTGAATGAATTATGTGAAATAATATAAGAAAGAATCAAAGAAAAATTGGTGGTACAAGGAGTTTTGCAAAAGACCTATAATTTAATACGAGGAGACGTATTCTCCAGTGGTGGATGTAATAACGTACCAACAGCTTATTAGTCTGGTAGTACAAAGAGAGAATCGATATGCATAATACGAATGTTGTGATTCACTCGACACTGAAACTTACATGAAACTCCATAAATGATTTAAACTGCTATAATCGTGTAAAGTGAGTTCTCAAGAACACTATTATTGTTATATACATATTCAGACCCGAATGCATTATGTTTATTGTATATGTTATTGCATTGAATATAACTTGAACTCCATATGAGTTTTAAAAAGCAGTTGAGTCTTTAAAAGGTAATTGGAAATATTTTAAAGATATAAATCTTGTGCACCAATAAACACATAAAAATGAAAGTATATCTGTTGATGATGGTATCTTAATGAATCTATATACAAGAATTGTGTGATATTTGTGACCTTTCGTATTTTTCTTGTTAATTATTTGTTAATTTCCGTTATCTCTTGCATATGTTATGGGGTTATTAATACAAATACAAGGGCTTATTTGTAATTGTATCAATCTTGATTTTATTAGTATTTTTATAACTTGGTTCGTTATTAAATAATCAAGTTAAAAATAAAATAGAAATAATAAAAATAATAATAATGATAATAACAAAAATAGTAATAATGATAATAATAATCCTAATATTTTGTAGCTTACAAAATAAATAAGAATAATAAAAATTTATTTATTTAAAATTTAGAAAACTTGTACCTTGGCCTAAAATAACAATACTTATAACCTCAGGGACCCAAACTGTAATTTTTTTAAAAACAAACCTAAATATTGGGCATAAAATAGTAACTTTTAAAGCACAGGGACGAAAGATGTAATTTTTTAAATACCCAAACCCATCCCCGATTTCCCGGCCACTTTCTCCGGCCAACTCCGGCCAACTCCGGCCAAGCTCCGGTGAGGCCCGAACCACCCCCAAAACATCACATTTACCACGCATTGAATATATCAGACCGTTCCTCAACCTTTCACGAACTCGATCGAACACAAGGCTGCGTCTAATTTAGATTTTTAATGTGCTTTAGAACATGAAACCGAAACCCCCCAAATTTCGATCCGTTTAACATTTAAGTCGTATTAATAACTCAATCAAGTGGGTAGAAACGTTCATCTAATCATTTCGTAATCAATGGTATGTTTGATTTCATTTGAAACGGCCAAATTGTACATCAAATTCGGTCTGTAACACCCGAGAACAACTTGAACTCGTTGGGTGTTCAAATGGACAAATTGGAACTATATAAACGAGGCAAAACACTCCATTCAGGTTTCCTAACCTCCCTGTAAGCTCAATTTCACGAATAACACACACACACATCGATTTCTTCAAACGAAACCGTCGACTCTGTTCAAACTATCTGTTCTCTCGAATTTCAATCAAAACAGATAATTGAATACATGTTTATACTCGATTTGAAGTTAGAAACAAAAGCCCCATGGTTAATTTGTTGTGATCATCGATTGGTGGGTCAATTTGATCGATTATGAATCTAGGGTTTATATGAAATTGGGGATTTCTGTGAGTTTACTTTTAACAATTGATTTCTGAAATAAAACACAAAACAGGGCACTGCCCAGCGGTTAAAGCATTGTGTGGCTATGCAGGGGACCCGGGTTCGATCCCAAGTCCCTGCATTTATTTTTTTTAAAGTGTTTTTTTTTTTAGTTTTAAAAATTCAGAAAAACATTTTAAAATTTTGATTAATTATATAAAATTATTTTTAATCAGAAATCAAATAAAATTATTTTCTTTTAAATTTTCTTAAATTTAATTAATAAATCATTATTCTCTTATTTTTAAACGTTATAAAAATTGTTATAAAATACAACTTTTTATTTATTTATTAAATTGTAACAAATCTACTTTAATTTCCAGAAATTTAAATTTAATAAATTATTCATTTTTATGAAATATATTTACAACCTTAATTTTATATTTTAAGAATAAATATATGTACATATTTAAAATATGCATTTATTGTGATAAATAGAATTAATTTATTCAATTAAAATTATAAAATTTACTATTGTATCAAATAGTAAATAATAATTTCTTATAATAAAGGTTTAACTTTTATTAATAATGTTAATCACTAAAATTCTTATCATTTAAATACCAAATAATAACAAATTGTACCTATTTAATAATTTAAATATCACGGGTTAAATGGTTATAAATATAACACTATAATCACCATGATTAACTTAACACGTTATCCATTTAGGTTGAACGTTAACGAATCCTTGCCATTATACACAAAACTTCTTATTTGTCATCTTTATAATCCAAGTGAGTTTTTCCATACCCCTTTTTATACTATTTCACGCTTTTGAGGTGAAACATGTTAACGTATTACAAACCCACTTGTAAACTCGTTTTGAATCTTGTAATCGCTTGTGCAATTCATTTATTTGTCATGTTATTTGAACACGTGTAATTATCATGTGATGACCCTTGTATGATACAATCATTAACTATTGCTAGTCTGGCGACGTCATAGATCTATGGGCCTGACAAGCCTATTTGTGTGCTAAAGCCGAGGTTATTGCTGGCTCCTAGTGCCTATTCTTGAGCACTATGGGAACCAAATACACTTAGCTAATCGTTTAATCTTGTAATGGCCATATTTGTCAAGGTTTGATTGTTACATTTGTTCATCCATCTTTACTTACTTTATTCAATAACCTATGACGTGAGTTGCCATCTTTTATATATATTTATGTAGGCTAAAACTATGGAAACTCACCAACATATTGTTGACATTATTTTTAACATGTTTCAGGAAATGATACTGCTTAGTTTGTTTTTAAAGACTTGTTCACGGATTGGACCTAGATTATAATAAAAAGACATTTATTGTCACATGACGCTTGGAAACTTATGTATTTGATTGTTGAACTTATGTTATTTCTGTTATGTATGTTATGAATCTTGATATTTAATAATATTGTCTTTTTTAATTTAGCATTGTGTGACATGAACAATCTTAACCCTCACACCTCGACGTTTCCGGCGTTATGATTGGGGTGTGACAGATTGTCAGAGTCCATAACTATAGGGATTTAGGTTATTAGAAATGGTGGCCTAGACTATGGTTAAACTAGGGACTCTTTACATGACATTTGTTATACTCTTGTAAGTATGCTTATATGCCTATCACATGTTGCATGATCAATTCCTTATGTGCTATTTGTTTATATTTAAAAAATAGTGCCTTAGGATCATGCCTTGAACTTTGTCTACCCCAACTCCCTTATCTTCTTCATATGCCTTTAAATCCTATCGCGTCTAATCTTTTCTAAATCTTATTCTCGACTACGTGTGGAATTCTACGCATCTTATCGAGTGGAGAAAATTCCTTAGACGATATGTCTAAATCTTAAAAATCTCATCGAGGTTTTAATACTGGTGACCTATAAGAAGGTGTGTGACACATACACACCTGTATTCTGGATTTCCTGGCAAAAGGCCCTTGGGCTAAGGCAAGCATTTCGTATAAATCTCAATACGAGACCTGTTATGCTTACCTGGGGATTTCTGGGATGAGTGTTAAATTATGGTCAACATACATATCTTCCTCTAGGTAATTGGGATTAAGTCACCTCGACATGTCCATGTTCCTATTGGCTATGTGGTACCAATTGGAACCATCCTGGTTATATATAATTATCTAAAATTCCTGGTTACCTTGAACTGGTTTTTCCCCGAATACTAATATTTTCTTTATTTCTATCTTATAGAATGTCTCGTCACCAAGGAAAGCGTGCTACATCCCACCGTAAACTTGCTGCAATGATCCCCCGGCAAATGGCTGCCGTACTTCCGACGATGGTTGCTGAACTTAGCAGCACCCTAATGGCCAACAACAGCAACAATGCCAATGGAAACAATGGTGGTGATGGCAACAATGGCCATGGGGAGAATAGCAACAACCAAGGTGGGAATAACGTACTTGCATGTTCAAGCACTTCAACTCGTGCAAACCCACTAACTTTAGTGGAAAGGAAGGAGCCACTGGACTTCTCGAGTGGTTCGAGAGTGTGGAAAACACGTTCATCAACAACGAGTGTCCCGAGGCGCTCAAGGTCCGCTATGTCGCAAGTGTCCTTCAACAATGGGCACTCACATGGTGGAATAGCGAGAAAAGGAACCGAGGTGCTGAAGTTGCCTTGGCGTTGTCTTGGGAAGAGTTTAAGGACATAATGGTCCAGAAATTCTGCCCAAGGAGTGAATTGCAAAAGCTGGAGGAGGAGTTTTGGAACCTCAAGCAAGATAGCGGGAATCACTTGGCTTATTCCACCCGGCATCATGAATTGAGCATGCTTCTACCACATATGGTGGATACTGTACCACGCAACATCGAGAAATTTATCAAGGGGGTACCACCTCAAATTCAAGATGCTGTGGTGGGAAGTAGGCCCACAACTTTGGAGGAAGCAATTAATATCACCGCCCAGCTCACTGAAAATCATATCAAGGCTGGTACCTTGACGGTGAAGGGTGCCAAGTCTACAGTGAAGGTGACTCCCGAGGCAACAAAGGAGGTGAAGACCGAGTCGTCTTTTAAGGGCAAGAAGCGCAAATTCACACCGGCCCGTAACTATGCGGTGACAGCACCAAATGCCCTCAAAGGCAAGCTGTCGTTGTAAATCAAGCCCCCGTGGCAAGGGCTTATACTGGACCATACCCGATGTGCAACACCTGCGAGTACCATCATGCAGGGAATACTCCTTGCCGAATTTGCTCGTTGTGTGGAAAGTATGGTCATTTGGTGGCAACTTGCCATCGTGCCCCGAATAATGCTGTGTTGATTGCCAATCGAGTCTGCTACAACTGTGGCGAACCTGGACATTTCCGTCCACAATGTCCTTGCAATGCGGGAAATGTGCCACAGGCTCGAGGAAGGGCTTTCAATATCAATGTCAACCAAGCTCAAGCCAACAATGACGTGGTGAATGGTACGTCAGTATTTTTCTGTAATCATTCTTTTATTTTGTAAAATCCATGCCTGCTTTCCATGTGTCAATGATAGTTTATTACTTGAGCAGGTATGTATCTTGTAAATAGTAGATATGTTTCTGTACTTTTTGATTCGGGTGCGGATAAGAGTTTCGTGTCTTTAGAGTTCAAGCCTATTCTTTCTAAGCCGCGTTCAAACTTAGAAAGATCCTTTACGGTCGAAGTAGCCGATGGCAAATCTATTGAAGTCGATGTCGTGATACGCGATTGTACCTTGAGTCTTAACGAGCACGAGTTTCTTATCAACCTTATTCCTATACAACCGGGGAGCTTCGACATCATTATCGGCATGGATCGGTTAGCCAAACAACACGCGGAAATTATATGCTTCGAGAAGTGCATTCGAATTCCTTTACCATCGGGTGATACCTTAAAAGTCTTTGGGGAGAGATCATCCCAAAGACTCAAACTCATGTCTTGTATCAAGGCCCGAAAGTGCTTGAGTAAAAACTACGTAGCTTTCATGGCTTACGTAGTTAACACGAAAGCCAAGGGGAAGGAATTGAAGGATATTTATGTCATACGAGATTTTCCCGAGGTGTTTCCCGAGGATCTTAGTGGGTTGCCTCCTGTTCGAGAAGTTGAGTTCAAAATCGATTTGATTCCTGGTGCGAAACCTGTGGCTAAGTCACCTTATCATCTCGCACCATCTGAAATGCAAGAACTAGCTAGTCAACTATAAGAGTTCACCAATAAGGGTTTTATTCGACCTAGCTCTTCACCATGGGGTGCACCCGTGCTATTCGTGAAGAAGAAAGATGGTTCATTCCGTATGTGCATCGACTACCGGGAAGTCAACAAACTCACTATCAAGAACCGATACCCTCTTCCTAGAAGTGATGACCTCTTCGATCAACTTCAAGGAGCTACACAATTCTCAAAGATCGATCTACGTTCTGGGTATCATCAACTACGTGTTCACGACAACGACATTCCAAAGACCGCGTTTCGTACTCGATATGGACACTATGAGTTCATGGTTATGCCTTTTGGCTTGACTAATGCACCTGTTATCTTCATGGATCTTATGAACCGGGTATGTAAACCGTATTTGGATAAATTTGTGATCGTGTTTATTGATGACATTCTCATCTATTCCAAGACAAAGACCGATCACGAGTCTTATTTACGTCAAGTCCTCGATCTTTTGAAGAAGGAACAACTATATGCCAAATTCTCAAAGTGCGAATTTTGGCTCGAGGAAGTTTAATTCCTAGGACATGTGGTGAATAGCTAAGGAATTCACGTCGACCCTGTAAAAATAGAAGCCGTGAAGAATTGGTGTGTTCCCATGACCCCAACTGAGGTTCGTTCTTTTCTGGGATTAGCGGGTTATTACCGTAGGTTTATTGCAAACTTTTCAAAGATTGCTAAACCGCTTACGGTGCTGACTCAAAAGAATAAACTTTTCGAGTGGGGACCCGAACAAGAAGATGCTTTCGAGACTTTGAAACACAAACTGTGTAATGCTCCTATCCTAACTCTTCCCGATGGAAACGATGACTTCACTGTGTACTGCGACGCGTCTAGTCAAGGCCTTGGTTGTGTTCTCATGCAACGAGGCAAGGTCATAGCTTATGCGTCAAGGCAATTAAAGGTTCATGAAGTGAACTATACAACTCACGATCTCGAACTTGGTGTCGTGGTATTTCCTTGAAGATTTGGCGGCATTACCTTTATGGAATGCAATGTATAGTCTACACCGACCACAAGAGCCTCCAACACGTGTTCAATCAAAAGGATCTCAACATGAGACAAAGACGTTGGGTTGAGTTGATTAGCGACTACGACTGTGACATTCGTTACCATCCTGGAAAGGCGAATGTTGTAGCCGACGCGCTAAGCCGCAAGATCCACAATAAGACGGTCTCACTTTGAGAAATTCGAGATCGAAGGCAATGGTTTGACAGGTTGGGAGAATTTGATACCGAGATTCACGTGGATGTTAACGAGGCTACTATCATGCTTCAAAATATAAGGATTGATAGTGATCTCGAGTTTTGCATCCGCGAGGCTCAACAAGTAGCGTTAACTGAGGAAGGGAAGGATGATGAACTAGCATCAAACATTCGGTCACAATTGGAGACAAAACCGAATGGCATGTGGTATTTCTTGAACCGGCTTTGGGTTCCGAATCGCGACAATCTCCGTCACTTCATCATGAACGAAGCTCACCAAACTCGATATTCTATTCACCCTGGGTCCGATAAGATGTACATGGATCTGCGTGGCCAATATCGGTGGCCAGGAATGAAGAAGGATATCACATCTTATGTCTCCAAATGTCTCACGTGCGCAAGGGTCAAAGCGGAACATCAGCGGCCTAGTGGTTTGCTTGAGCAACCTGAAATCCCTATGTGGAAATAGGAGCATATATCCATGGATTTCATAACCAATTACCACGAACCTCTCGTGGCCATGATAGTATATGGGTGATTGTTGACCGTTTGACCAAAACGGCACATTTCATACCCATACGAGACACTTACAAGGTTTCAAGATTGGCTCGTATCTACAACGATGAAATTGTGAGTCGTCATGGCGTGCCGTTGCACATTATCTCCGATCGTGATGCTCGTTTCACTTCGCATTTCTGGACTTCTATTCAAGAACTCTTGGGTACCCAACTGGATTTAAGCACGGCTTACCATCCTCAAACAGACGGTCAAACCGAGCGACAATTAAAACCCTTGAGGACTTGCTACGGCTTTGTGTCCTTGATTTTGGTGGTGACTGGGATACGCATCTGCCGTTAGCGGAATTTTCGTATAACAATAGTTATCACTCGAGTATCAAGATGGCACCATTCGAGGCTTATATGGTCGTAAATGTCGTTCTCCGATCTGTTGGACTGACATTGGAGAGAACTTCATTACTGGTCCCGAACTTATCGAAGAAATGACCGACAAAGTCTAAAATCCAAAATAACCTTGAGGTAGCTAGAAGTCGTCAAAAGAGTTATGCCGATAAAAGACGCAAATCGTTGGAATTCCAAGTCGACGACATGGTTCTTCTTAAGGTTTCTCCATGGAAGGGTGTTGTTCGCTTTGGGAAGAAGGGCAAGTTAGCCCCACGTTTTGTAGGACCTTTCAAGATTCTGAAAAGAGTTGGGAAAGTGGCTTACAAACTGAACTACCTTCTGAGCTTAACGGGGTTCATCCTGTCTTCCATGTTTCAAACTTGAGGAAATGCTTGGCCGATGAAAACTTGCACGTCCCTTTGGTGGAAATCCAAATTGACGAGTCCTTGCATTTTGTCGAGAAACCTGTCGAGATTATGGACCGAACGCTGAAGAAAACACGAACAACTACCACACCAATCGTCAAAGTTCGTTGGGAAAACAAACGTGGAGCTGAGTTCACATGGAACCGCGAGGATTACATGAAGAAGAAATATCCCTATCTGTTCGTTTAGTCTCATCTTTAATTTCGGGACGAAATTTCTTAAAGTTGGGGAGACTGTGACCTTTCGTATTTTTCTTGTTAATTATTTGTTAATTTCCGTTATCTCTTGCATGTGTTATGGGGTTATTAATACAAATACAAGGGCTTATTTGTAATTGTATCAATCTTGATTTTATTAGTATTTTTATAACTTGGTTCGTATTTAAATAATCAAGTTAAAAATAAAATAGAAATAATAAAATAATAATAATGATAATAACAAAAATAGTAATAATGATAATAATAATCCTAATATTTTGTAGCTTACAAAATAAATAAGAATAATAAAAATTAATTTATTTAAAATTTAGAAAACTTGTACCTTGGCCTAAAATAACAAAACTTATAACCTTAGGGACCCAAACTGTAATTTTTTTAAAAACAAACCTAAATATTGGGCATAAAATATTAACTTTTAAAGCACAGGGACCAAAGATGTAATTTTTTTTAATACCCAAACCCATCCCCGATTTCCCGGCCACTTTCTCCAGCCAACTCCGGCCAAGCTCCGGTGAGGCCCGAACCACCCCCAAAACATCACATTTACCACGCATTGAATATATCAGACCGTTCCTCAATCAACGGGTAGAAACGTTCATCTAATCATTTCGTAATCAATGGTATGTTTGATTTCATTTGAAACGGCCAAATTGTGCATCAAATTCGGTCTGTAACACCCGAGAACAACTTGAACTCGTTAGGTGTTCAAACGGACAAATTGGAACTCTATAAACGAGGCAAAACACTCCATTCGGGTTTCCTAACGTCCCTGTAAGCTCAATTTCACGAATAACACACACACACATCGATTTCTTCAAACGAGACCGTCGACTCTGTTCAAACTATCTGTTCTCTCGAATTTCAATCAAAACAGGTAATTGAATACATGTTTATACTCGATTTGAAGTTAGAAACAAAAGCCCCATGGTTAATTTGGTTATGATCATCGATTGGTGGGTCAATTTGATCAATTACGAATCTAGGGTTTATATGAAATTGGGGATTTCTGGGAGTTTACTTTTAACAATTGATTTTTGTAATAAAACACAAAACAGGGCACTGGCCCAGCGGTTAAAACATTGTGTGCTATGCAGGGGACCCGGGTTCGAACCCGAGTCCCTGCATTTATTTTTTTTAAAGTGTTTTTTTTTAGTTTTAAAAATTCAGAAAAACATTTTAATATTTTGATTAATTATATAAAAAATATTTTTAATCAGAAATCAAATAAAATTATTTTCTTGTAAATTTTCTTAGAAATTTAATTAATAAATCATTATTCTCTTATTTTTAAATATTATAAAAATTGTTATAAAATACAACTTTTTATTTATTTATTAAATTATAACAAATCTCCTTTAATTTTCAGGAATTAAATTTAATAAATTATTCATTTTTATGAAATATATTTACAACCTTAATTTTATATTTTGAGAATAAATATATGTACATATTTAAAATGTGCATTTATTGTGATAAATAGAATAATTTAATCAATTAAAATTATAAAATTTACTATTGTATCAAATAGTAAATAATAATTCCTTGATAATAAAGGTTTAACTTTTATTAATAGTGTTAATCACTAAAATTCTTATCATTTAAATACCAAAATAATAACAAATTGTACCTATTCAATAATTTAAAAATCATGGGTTAAATCGTTATAAATATAACACTATAATCACCATGATTAACTTAACACGTTATCCATTTAGGTTGAACGTTAACGAATACTCGGCATTATATACAAGACTTCTTATTTGTCATCTTATAATCCAAGTGAGTTTTTCCATACCCCTTGTTACACTATTTCACACTTTTGGGGTGAAACATGTTAACGTATTACAAACCCACTTGTAAACTCGTTTTGAATCTTGTAATCACTTGTGCAATTCATTTATTTGTCATGGTTATTTGAACACTTGTAATTATCATGTGATGACCCTTGTATGATACAATCATTAACTATTGCTAGCCTGGTGACGTCATAGATCTATGGGCCTGACAAGCCTATTTGGTGCTAAAGCAGAGGTTATTGCCGGCTCTTAGTGTCGTATTCTTGAGCACTATGGGAACCAAATACACTGAGCTAATCGTTTAATCTTGTAATGGCCATATTTGTCAAGGTTTGATTGTTACATGTGTTCATCCATCTTTACTTACTTTATTAATAACCTATGACATGAATTGCCATCTTTTATATATATTTATGTAGGCTAAAACTATGGAAACTCACCAACATATTGTTGACATTATTTTTAACATGTTTCAGAAAATGATACTGCTTAGCTTGTTTTTGAAGACTTGTTCACATCTAGGATTGGACCTAGATTATAATAAAAAAACATTTATTGTCACATGACGCTTGGAAACTTAGTATTTGATTGTTGAACTTATGTTATTTCCGTTATGTACGTTTTGAATCTTGATATTTAATAATTTATTTTTAATTTAGCGTTGTGTGGCATGAACAATCTTAACCCTCACACCTCGAGTTTACGCCGTTAAGGTTGGGGTGTGAAAATATTTATGTTGGAAGTTTATTTCATGAAACTTTACATATGATACAAATATCATGTGTTAAAGGTGAAAAGTTTATGTGCCAAAATTCTTGATGATTGTATGCACATAAGTAATTAGTCAATACCAAATGAAGTTTGTGAATGATCGTAAATACCGTAAGCATTGACATCAAAACTTCAAGAGATGTGTTATGTAAGTGAATATGATTAATAGTAGTCGAGGTGAGTGTGGTATAATGACTCGACGATTATCTCGAAAAGATAAATATTAATTGATGCAGTTCGTCCATGTGCTTTTACGAAAAAAAACAACATGAGGCGCATGTGTATCATATGATATGATGATGATATGATTGTATCTTTTCAATGGATTATAAGAGTTCAAATTATTGAAGGAATAATTAGGAATAATTTGAAATGAAAGATGAAGTTACACATTTATGATTTGAGATGTTGAAATAACGTTTGTATTTTACCAGTCAATCAAACCACATCAATAAGATGTTGAAATATTAATATGGATTAAACTTGTCATTTTAAATATGTTAAAAGGTTTTCCAATCATCATCTTTTATCAAATAAATAAATAAAATATTAATCTTGAGGTTCGTAGTTCATTTCAATAGATATATAATTGTTTCTTTCTAGTTATACACAATTAGATATATTATTTATATCGTGTCCAATAAAGAGACAATGAATTATGGTAATTCAAGTATTTTAATATCTCTAAGGTATGAAAAATATGAGTTTATATTTACTAACACAACAAAACAAGTTTACTTAGTATTGCAGATGCAGGTAATATACAGACCATAATTGTGGATTTTATGGTATTTGTTCATACGAAATACAACTGTAGTGTCAATAAAGATCATACGTTATTGATCAACTTCAGCAATTACACATTAAAGGATCAACTGGTGAATCATCGAGTTCATAGAAGATCGGCACTCATCACTTAAATGATGCATATACAAATGAAGGAGAGTATTATTTAAGTTGTACTTTTTTTTCCTCCACTAAGTTTTGTTCCATTGGGTTTTCTTAGTAATGTTTTTAATGAGGCAACATAGCTGATGGAAACAGGGGGAGTTAATAAGCGCTGCATTCTTTTTCCTTAGCTATGGTTTTGTCTCACTGGGTTTTCCTAGCAAGATTTTAACGAGGCAGCATCTTCAAAACGTATTAAATTGATAACCAAAGGGGGTGTTATAAATATTATTTATTGTGGTTATCAACAATTATATAGATAGACTTTATTAGAGATATACTTATTATTATTGTTAGAGTTATGAAAAAATTATGTTTTCTACTTTTATAAATACCCCTTGTATCTTATTTGTAAACATCAATCAATAATATAAATATCTCTCTCTTTATATCCTTTCTCATATTATTATTGCTATTAGACTAGTTTCATAACAGAATTATGTTTTTTTATCTACGATTTGTTTGTCTTCAACGATTTTGTTGAAAGATTTGTTGGATTGAGAAATTGATTTTGTTCCTCTATATTTATTTTATGGGACGGTTTGGTAGAACTACGAAGACATGATATTTAATGCAATGTCAAAAACAATTGCCTGAAAGGAGATATTTGTTTTTACGACCTATTTAAATTGTCGAACTAAAAACATAACATCTTAAATACATGTATTGTGATTCAAAACTGGTCTGCCGAGTCATATGCAAAGGCTTTGTATATTTGGAATTAATCATTGATACCTTCTTAACATCTGTTTGATTTCAATATCTGTTTGGTTTTAATAAAGATCACTTCATTGTAAAAGAAATGATATATTAGCGTGCAAGACCATATGCTGTCGCAGTTAAAGTGATCGAGGTGGTCTTGAAGTGACGCTGGAAAAGAAAAGGATTACCCTCTAGAAACTAATTCTTTTGCCATAGCTGTATAGATTTTTTTAAATAAAACCTAACCGATGTTTATATATATAAAATATTCTCGGTGTAACGCGCAGCTTTTTTCTACTTTTATCTATATAAAAGAACACTCTCGCCTACATGTAAGTTTAAGTTTTTTAGTTCTGACTATAAGAGTTTTTTTTACATGATGGGCTAAGGTAAATTATTTAAACGTAAAATACAACTTGAATGCGAGGATGTATTTTTGTTTTTGGTTTTTAAACACAAGATTTGAAATAGTATTGTGGTCCCTCAATTTTACTATAAAATTTTGGTTTTCCAAAATTTTCCTAACAAAGTTAGTAGCTTTTGTTTTTATTTATTTATTTTATTTTATTTTCTCCCTTTTATCATATATAAGTTATGCTTTAAACCCCTTTCATTTTCTAATAATTTTTGTCTTTCTGTTCCATTCATTATTAAAAAAAAAAAATGCGCAATTATCTTTATTTTTGTTTGTTAATGCTCCGATATAATTTTTTCCAAAACAAAGTTGTATTTAAAATCGAGTTTTTTTTGTA
Source organism: Flaveria sonorensis (assembly GCA_025506505.1). Lineage (NCBI taxonomy): Eukaryota > Viridiplantae > Streptophyta > Magnoliopsida > Asterales > Asteraceae > Flaveria > Flaveria sonorensis. The sequence goes on along the minus strand of CM046440.1, from coordinate 8,469,800 downwards.
TCAAATGCTATAGTGAGTACAATTACTGTTGTGATACTGCGACTAACCGAAGCGATTATATTTATGAGTGCGCAACGTTGTTGCCAGTATTGGTATTATCGGAATCGACATCGAACCGACAACGAACAAAGCCATGTGCGTACAACAGGAGAATGCGACCAAACCCCCGCTCGCGTAACGCGGGAGATAACACTAGTTCACATAGATTTAAAACTTACATATGTATAACTTCATCTTTAATAGTTTCTTATTAAATATATGAAATATGTATTGCAAAGTAATCTTCAATTTTTGACCATCTATAAAAGACATGGAATTAGAAAGAAAAAAAGGAGGGGAAAACAAATTTCTATTTACCAATTATCCAATTTGTTATTACGAGTAAAACAAGGAGCTGGAATTTAAATATTTTGAATAAAGATTACTGTAATATTCAATCACATTTTTTAACACCAATATCCTTTTTTAAAGCACTTCTAGCGAGTGACATATCCAGGAAAAATTTTTATGGGGTAAAAATGGGAGAATTACATAACTTTAGGGGTGCACTCGGGATTTACACACATATATAACACTAAATTTTTTTTACGGGGAGCGGCTGCCCCCCTCCCCACCCCCTCCCCCCGTCATTTCTACCTGGGTCCGCCCCTGTTTCTAACTAGATTTGAATTTTAATTGACTCTTATCATTAATTTATCAACTCAAGTGAAAAAAATTCAAACAGATAAGATGTTAAGGAAACACATGTTGATTAGGATTGAGATCAATCTTATGTTGAACCCACTTAACCACCACAATTGTTTAATATAAAAATGAAACTATACAAAACTTAAAATGGAATGTGCAGTCCACACCCATAGCATAAAGAAGTATTTTAAAAGAAGAAGCCTCCTACTCTAATATTTTAAACCCCTTTTCAAATATAACTTGCATCTAACAAAATAATCACTTCCAGTGATTGTTTAGTTAAAATATCATCTATATATCATGTAGATAAAAATTGTTTCATTAAAAATCCTTTTTTAATCAAGTGTAGTGGTTAATTAATGTTTGGAGTCCCTATTGATGCAATAATTTAAGAAAAATTGTATTTGGCACCCGTTAAGGGCTTGGAGCCCTATGGATATGGAGTCTTTTTTAATTAGTTTGTAATGATGTTTGAAATCCCACTTATATCAATTTCATCATGTTTAAAGCCTTCAAAATACTCACTACATATATTCTTAATAAAAACATCCCAACAAATGCACTGAACAAAAATAGAATTGGCCGAAAGTACGAAATGAAATTAAAAGGTCCTGCATACAATTTATAATAATGATAATTATTAAACGGACTCAGATTTTTGCTTCGTTTAAAACCTATATATAATAAAAATAAAATAATAATATCTTAATGTATTTAATACTAGACAATGTACCCATTTCTCACGTTCAACTTATTGTTATTACATTTGAGTATTTTTAATAACCATATAACAATTATTTAAATCTAATCGCTGAAACGAGTATGTAACTTTCATAAAAGCGTACTTCTATTCAACGCCTCAGTTCGTTGATGGAGACCCTGAATTGGAAACCCTGTATGGGGGTGTGATCGAATATATAGTTTGATGAATTAGCGGGCTAGTTACAACTCTACTAATTGTACTTTGTTTAATTTAATACGCTTTATCATATTTTAATTTAACTTATTCATTGTTACCTATGAATTAAACACAACAACTAAACTTAATTGTTTAGGACTCACATACCAAGCTTAAATTTTTATAAGTGCAAATTGATCAAATGATAATCATGTAGTCAACTGCATGACAATTCATTCAATAGGGCGTCTTTGCCACATAAAAAATGATACTTTTACCGGGTTACTGCAGTTTGCAATATGGACGTCAAAGTCCAAGTGACCATAGGTGTAAATATGTCAAATAACTCTTTCATAAGAAAGTTATAAGCTCGATACATTTAAGACAAGTAGCAACACGGATATTCAATTGCAAGACTATAGATGAGATTAAATGTAAATTTCTTTAAGGGTTTGTGGCATGTATGGTATTAGGTGATGCCCATTTAATCACATAAATTCGTTCTTAAACCCATTTATCCATATTAAAATCAGATATATTAATTCAGTATATAATCATAAAAAATTCAATAAATAGTATTTTGGAGTTGTTAAATAGTTGAATATATTAGAAGTTTTAATCGAGTATTTGATATTTTCGAGGTTGATTACTGACTTGAGTTTTATGTTTCTGCTAATTAATCAGAATCAGAATTTTATTTTGACAAAATAAGTATCAAAGAAGGATCCTTAGTCGGGTTAGTTTTTATAGCAAATCACATACCCAGTCTTGTATCAAAATATCATCCTAGATGTCTCATCTCGGTTATGGATTTCTTAGTTTGGTTAGTTTTTCCAATAAGGCTCGAGTTTTCTTTTACCATCTCTAAAGGTCAGGGGTAATCCCCATGGTTAGGAGACAACCATCGTCATCCTTTAACATGTTATGTGTCGCGTAAAGTGGTATGTAATATCTATAGATAATCTTTATTGTTTTCTCTAATCTCTTTTCAAATTTAAAAAGATTTATTGTCTCTCCGTTTTGAAAAAAATGAGAGAGGCTTTGTGGATGCTTCTATTTGAACTTTTTCATAAATGTGAGATCTAATTTCAACATTTTAATTTAAAACATTAATATTAGGTCTCAATTCAAGACAAAAAAAAAAAAAAAAAAAAAAAAAAAAAGTTAACCTTATTTGATCTATTCACTATGGTAACGATAAAGAAGGGTGATTTCTTAAGTTTAGGCTGATGTGAAAATTAAAGAATGGTTAAGTTTAAGTTAAATAAAAAATGTCAAAAGAAGAACAAAAAGTTTCAAAAGTTGTGTGGGACGTGCATAAGGCAATTAGAAGATGATTTCTTTTATAATGAAAAGGTCAAAAGGATTGGCTTGTGATGTGTAGCCTACCCCTCAATCAAAAACCTTGTGTAAAGCCGTTAACTTATATACTAAAACGAACTTGACCTGCAAGCTAATCATTCCTAATTTTAAAATAAGATAAAGAATTATTCCTATCATTATTTAAATGTAACAGATAATTATAAACAAACAAACTTTTTATTTACGCTACTAATTATCTCATTAACTTTGATAGATCTCCTCCTTTCACCCCTTGAGATCCAACCGTACCACCTTTATGGCAATATTGACAATCTTCAATACTCCCTGTCAATATAAGCCATGTTCATGTGAATATTCTTGCAGAACTTTAGCAACTTTATACTTGGCAAACTCTTTGTAAACATGTCTGCAACTTGATCATCCGTGTCGATATACGTACTTTAGCTCAATCTCTTCACTTAGCACTAATTTTCTAATGAAGTAACAGTGGACCTCAATGTGTTTATATCTTGCTCGAAACATTGGGTTCTCCTCTAAGTAGATGTTATTAGATGTTTGACAGATTTTCACAAAAGGTAGTCACCTTCCTTTACATTTCTTGTTTCAACTCTTTGAGTAAGAATCAAAACCATGCAACTTCTTGGGCTGGTGTTTGAGTAATAATCGCTAAGTAGATGATTTGGTATGAAGACATAACATACACAACCAAATACCCCTAGATGACTTGCATTCGGTTTTATACCAAAAAGTTTTTCGAATGGAGACTTGTACTCTAGGTTTTGAGACGGTAGTCGATTTATCACATAGCTTGCTGTTTTCATGCATTCCGCCCAAAAACGACCTGGAACGTTTCAATCATAAATGATGCTTCTACACGTCTCCCAACCAACTTGTTAATCGCTTGCTAATCAGGTTTTTATACATTAACTTGCTATACGTAACGAGTCTCAAAGTCTCGGAGTTACTTGCTATAATCAACGAGTCACGAAGTGTAGGAGTTATCTGCTACTTGCTTCTCTCAACGAACCATAAAATGCTCAGCATAACTTGCTATTTGTTGTTTGAATCATTGTGATTCGATTTAACTTATGTGAACCACTAAGGTTCATGTGACTTGCTGGCTTGCTATTTGTATTTCCTTTTAATAATTCTCTAAAATCGGTTTTATGGAAAACTTTATTTTCTTTCTTTTGTTGGAATCAATTAACGTTTATGATTTGTTTAAATATCATAAAGTATCAAATACTTTATCATTTTTAAAATAAAAAAAATCCTAGATAAGTTTAAATTTCCCGAAACTCAAAGCAAAATATTAATAGAAATAGAAAACTTTAAAATTTCCAAAAAATCTATTTTTTTTTTCGAAGAATGGAATAAGGATTTAATTTCAAAAGCTTTGAAAGCGTGTGCAGACCTTTCTAAATTTTGACTTTTTTATTCCAACTCTTCCACCGAACGACTTCTTTCATACGATTCTATCATTTTGATTCCAACAAAACAATTGCTTGAATCCGTTCAAAGGATTCCAACGAAACAATTGGTATTGGTGATGATTTTTCAATATCAAACAGGGGCTTAGGTTATACAACAATTATACATTAATTCACTAATTTAGGATACAACAACTATTAAGTCTAAAATCTTACTTATATACTAAAACAAACTTGACCCGAAAGCTAATGGCTCCTAATCTAAGAATAAGATAAAGAAGTATTCCTATCATTATCTAAACGTAAGAAATAATCATAAGAAAATAAACTTTTTATTGACTCAACGTATTATCTCCTTAACATTGATATATCTCCTCCTTCCACCGCCGAGATCCAATAGTACCAGCCTTAATGCACTCATAGTCTCATACTATCAAAAAGACGACTATGTTTTCCGCATTCTCACAAACCTAACCTTAGAAATTCCATGCACCCAAAATGCGCTCTTTATCTGTTCTATCATCAACATGAATTCTGCTTTAGCTATTGACTAGACAACCTTAAATAGAAATGTCATATTTCAACTTTCATATTTCAACCAATATCAAATCTGAACAGGTTGAAAATATGACACCATAATGGTCATGTTTTCACTATATTGTAATATTTGACCCGTTTTGAAATGTAAACCCGAATCTATTGGGTCACTTATGTAAATCATTTTCATTATGCAAATCATTTTAGTTATTTTGGTAATCCAAATGCAATAATTAAGCCAATTATTCAATTTAATATGATTCTATAATTTAGAAAATACTTTTTTATAATTTATAGAATCAATTTTAACTTTTTGAAATGTTTTAAACTGAAATAAATAACTAATTTCAAATTTTTATCAAATTTATAAAGTTATAAGGTATAATAGATTAAAAATGTGATTATTATCAAAATTATGGTTAATTAAAGTTTAGGGTTGAGATGATAATTTTTAAAAACTTAATATGAAGTATTTTTAACATACAATAACAACTTTCAAAACCTCAAAGACCCAATCTGTAAATTCTCTTAAAACAAGCAACCCCCTCCACCCCCAACCTTTCCCTTTGTTTTGGCCACGAGTCCAGCCAAGCTCCGACAACTGCCAAATGGCCTAACCTATCGATTAAAACTCAAACAAACTGTTCCATCATCCTCACGTGCTTGTTTCGAACCTAGAACCGTTTGAAAATGATTTCTAACTATTATACCAAGCCCAATTGAAACCAATATATCAAGATCAATTCAAAATTGGTTTCAACTCGATTCTCGATCGAATAATCAAATTGTTTTACTAGAAACGCATTCGAGAACTATTCAGATTGAAACATACACCAAATTATAATTAAAACAATATAATCATTTATAATCTAAGTTGAAACTCCCGAATCAAAGTGACCTCGTTTGAACCAAAAGAGACAGAATTAGATCTACATAAACGAGGCCAAACACCCTATTCAATCCCTTAAACTATTGGAAGTCTTAATTTCATCTATCAAACACACAGATACATCAATTGACCATGGACTATCTCTTGAACATGCAACTAGTCGATCTTTGTGTTTTGAACAATTTTGATCAAAATTGATTTGGGGCTTCTGACTCTCATTGTCAGTGGAAGCAAATGATTCCAATTGAGTCAAATCATCATCTCTATATCGATTCCAGTTCATCCATCAGTCACGACTGTCTTTCTCCTATTCATCATTAAATCGATCTTCTGTCTGGTAATTCAACACACATATATTCGTATTCATGTAACAATCAAAAGCCTCATGATTTGATTCATAAAAATTAATCAATTGTGGCTCAATTGAATCAAATAAAACTTGGGTTCTTAAGGAATTTGGGGATGAATTCTATTTGTTGGTTAAATTTATTTCAAACAAGATTAAAGGAGATTTGGGCAACTACCCTACTTGTTAACACTATTAGTCTTTACAAGAGAGACCTGGGTTCGAATTGATCCTCCCTCATATTATTTTAAATAAATTATTATTTGTACTTTAAATTTCAGAATATATATTAATATATTATAAAATTAATATAAAAATTATTTTTGTTAATTAAATCTATTTTAGAAATTATTATTTAATTTTTGAAAATTATTAAAAGTTTTAATCTCATATTCTATTTTCTTATAATAGTTATAAATATTATAAAAATATTATTAAGTCAAATAAGGGTTGAATTTTATAAACATTATTTTAAATCAAACCCAAACTATTTCAAAACATTTTAAATCAATAATTTATAAATCTTTTAAATAATTAAATATTCGATTAATTATTTTAACCAGGATATTAAATAATTATTTATTAAATTAACTATTTTATTTTTCACACTTTAATATTCAAAACCTATTGTTATAAGTTAAATATTTAATTATATTTAATAATTCTATGTCACTAATTATTCATTATTATTTTTAAACTCAGTTACTTAAATTTAATTTAATCAAGTTTAATAAATTAATCACATTATTTTGAAATCATTTGTTAAACCCAAATCATGAAGTGAAACCCTAGTTTTCCAAATCAATCTAGTCTTTAATCATGATATTGTTTTAATCTAAGACATCATTCCTTAGGTTAACCCCGTATGAAATCTTCGTGTCTATTCTAGCATTGTTAATATTCAAATCACATTTATTTATCAAATGAGTATTTATAACCCATTTTAATGTTAAACTATATGGGGAAATTATGTGATATTCATTCAATCACTATTATTCATTGATATTCAATTCAAAAATTCAATTCTATACATGCTATATTATTAGTTTAAATTATGTGTGCATAGTTAGATAAACTAGATGATAACACAATTATTAATTTATGCAATCACGGTAATAATAATAGATCTATTTGTATGACAAAAGCAACCTATATGATTATTCAAGTGGCGATGATAGATATATTGATTTGACAAACCCACCCTATATGACTATTCGAGTGGTGTTTGGAACCGGATTCACATATTATATCATAAGACTTTGTTTGTAGACTGAGTTTATTTAGTCATTAGATTTGTGATAATCTAGTATAGGTTGGACTCACTATAGTTGATAGGTTAAATGTTATCTAATAGGATTAATGTTAGTTTTTCTCTTGTAATTTGTATTTTGTTGACTTTTTTGTTCCAGCAAAACTGCCCGGAGTCAGCTGTGTCTGTTCACCCGGCGAAACTGTAGTTCGCTGCCAGGTGAAACTAGTTAATAGTCAGGCAGTTTCGCTAGCCAGCGAAATTAGGTTTGCTTATATATTGTAACTTTTCTATCTGTGTAAGCAATCGATTGCAAAACCCTAATAGGAAATATCATTGTTGGAATTGTGTGTGCGCGGCTGGAAGCTTATTATCATTATTATTGAGCCTTTTGTTTGATTGCCATTGTTTAGATTCTAAATTGTTCATTGTGTTATTGGGTATATTGTGTTAAATCAGTGTGAAATCATTGTTATACATCAAGTGCACTATTGAATCGATCATGAGGACCAACAATATGGTATCAGAGCCATTGTGCTCTTGATTATTTGGTATTTTGTGCTTTTTCAAAGTTAAGTCACTGTTCCATCGATTTTGCTGCTGATTTGGGTGTTTTTGTCATGGAAATTGATTGAGGATTGTGTGTTTTTGGATGTGCGAAGCTATTGCAACCATCAGATTTCAAATTCGCTGTGTTTTGGATGAGATTGGATTGATTCTGTTCTAAAAAAGTTTTTCAGATTCATTAGGCGAATTTACGATTCGTCCAGCGAAACTACCAGTGAATTTACGGATTTGGTGGTTTTCAACTCAGGTGTTATTGTCAGCGAAAGTAGCTAACTTTTGAACAAAAGTTCAACTTCCTTGCCAGTCATTACAAGCGGTGCTGGCGAATTCATTTTAGAATGAAATTTCTACTAGTCTCAGCGAAACTATCGCCGAAACTAGAGTTTCTGATCATTGATTCGGGCGAAACTACTGCTTGTTTGACAGCGAATCTACGAGTGAATTTACCAGCGAATCTATCAGCGAACTTACCAGCGAATTTGCCTGTTGACAGTGAAACTATCACATTGTAACTAATGACGTCCACCAATATCACTATACCTGACTTGGAGAGTGTTGCTCCTAATAGGCCACCGAGGCTTATAAATGGTGATAACTTTGAGGACTGGAAAAGATGTTTAAAAGTATTCTTTTACTACACTGATCATAATCAATGGGAATAAATTGTAAATGGTCCACACACTCCAACTGTCACTGTTGGTCAAGTTACATCACCAAACACCGATTCATCTACCTTCACTGAAAGAGACCTCAAGCTAATTGATCGTAATCAGAAAGCTTTTGGATCTTTAACTCTCTGTTTATCTCAAGATATCTATAACCGGTTTGCTGAACACAAGAATGCAAAATCTTTGTACGACTCCTTATGTGAATTTTATGATGGAAATGAGGATCTAAGGAAGGACAGGAAAGCTCAAGCTGAAAAGGAGTTCAATTCATTTGTAGGACACAAAAATGAAAGCCTTTCTGACATAACAAATCAATTTTTGTCCATCTCAAGCACCTTAAAGAAATATGATGAGCAGTTGGGTAATCATGAACAAGTCTCTAAACTCTTGGACTCACTCCCACCTTAATAGAGCCTGCAAGTTAGGATGTTGAAGCAGGAAAGAAACTTTGCTGATTACAAACTTATGGATGTAATCAACAAATTGAAATCTTTTGATTTGGATTTAAAGAGGAGAGAATACAATCAATCCATGATGCCAGCTACCGTATATCCACAAAATACTGCTTTAATATCATCCGCTGCAAACTCGTCTATGTATGGTTCAGCTTATGGTGGTTCTACAGGATATGGTGCTTCAAATATGTCCAGTTGGGGGTCTACAGGTATTGGTTCAAGCTCAAAGCCATCTGTCACTACTCAAATTCCATCAGATACTATGGCATTATTTGGGATGTTTGTGCATAGTTATGAGGCTCTGGTTGCTGGGGAGCTGAATGGAAAAGGAATGATTGTTGAAGACATGTATCAAGTCGATCCAGATGATTTAGAGGAAACAGATATTCAATGGCAGATGGCCATGCTCACACTACGTGCAAGAAGATTCATGGAACAAGCTGGTAGAAGGAGCTTTGGAAATCAGAATCAGAATTCAAAGCTGGGATTTGATAAGTCTAAATTAAGATGCTTTAATTGCAAACAGCTGGGGCATTTTAAAAGAGAATGTCCATCTCCTATCATTACTGAAACAAGAACTTCTGGAGCTTCTAAAGTTATTCCAATCACTGACAAGGAAGAAGCTAAGTCAAAGAAGGAAACAACTCACATCTCAAACTTCGATTGGAGTGATGAGATTAAGGAAACTAAAGAAGAAATCAATCATGCACTAGTGGCTGAGTTAGTGAATAGTGATGTGGATTCTATTGAGGACTTTGATCCTTTTAGAGAGTTCAAGAGTGAGTCTCAAAAGGTTATTGGTGAAAGTAACGAGCAAAGGGTTCAGGTTGAAGGGATAAAGTTTGAGAAAGTGGAAGTTGAAGAGAGAGGATATGAGAAAGCTGGTGTTGCAGTTGAAAAGAAGGTAACAGTTGGTGAAGATTATGGAAAGAAGATAGGTGAATCAAAAGAAGAATCAAAGAAGGAAAGTGAAGCTAAGAAGATTTGCAGAAAAGCAATGGAGGATGAAGAAAACAAGAAGAACTCTCCAGTTTGTCAGTGTGACAAGGCCCTGGCTGCTGAAAAGATAGTTATGGGTCTCCCTTATGAGGTAATTCAAGACATGTGTTCTCCTCCATGTAAAATTCGTTTATTTAGGGTTTATAAGGCAAACAGACTGTTATTAGATAATGAAAAAGAATTAAAACAAATTAATAAGGAACTTAAGACAAATGAGTCAAAATATTTTGTTAAGTCAAATGAAGCGTTAAAAGAAAATGAACATTTAAAAAGAAATCTTTTAGAAAGAAACGTTGAAATAAATGCTTTACCTGAACGTGTAGCACTTGCTGAATTTGAAACAAGCAAATTAAAAACCAAACTTGAAAAATGGACAATCTCTGGGATGAAACTTGAGGAGCTTTGCAAGAATCAAAGGGGGGCTAGAATTAAGACTGGTTTGGGAAGCAAAGAAACCACTCATGTTTATCCTCCACCAAGCACTTATTGTTATTCTCCTATGCCTATACCTCATTTAACTAATGAATTAATTCAGAAAGATACTGACAGTTTGTATGCAGGTTTAGAAGGAGTTAATAATAAGGAGATTCGAGAAGAATATGATTATGGTGAAAGTAGTGGTCTGGGCAGCTCTAGTCTTAACATTTCAGATTCCAAAAGGTCTTCCATAGACAATAGTTTAAGTAGATTTGTTTCCCAAACGTCTGTTACAGACAGTAGCTTATGTAGTTCTAGTTATAGTTCATCTTGTTTATCCTGAGATATTGATGAATCAAACCATGATGTTTCAAATACTCTTGTTAATAGTAATGATGATTGTTTAAGTAAAGCTTCAAACAGACATTTTCACCCAAATTATTTTGAAAAATTTCTTTCTCATCCTATCCCATCTTTTACACCTAGTCGGATTTCTAACACTAAAGATATAGAGACAACCTCCTCGAATGTTAACAATATTAACGTAAATAAATCAGGATTTGCTAAAATAAAGGTCACAAAGGAAATATTAAAAGAATCATATGACTCATGTAGTAATTCCGATTCACACACGTCTGAATGTGAGGAAGAAATCTTAACTGATCAAGCATCTGTTTTAAAATGTAATAAGAAAGGTTTAAAGTCCCGGTGTTTTAGATGTGGAAAGGATGATCATATTATTAAAACTTGTCAGGTATTTGTTAATAGAAATATAAATAATAGTTCCTTAGGAAGTAGATTAAATCATTTTGTAAATAACTTCTTTTGTAAAAAGTCTTCTGTTCCAAGACCTAAGTCAGTCAAGACTTGGGTCCCAATTTCCAAGTCTTTACAAATTTTTTTGTTATGTCAGGAACATTCAAGAAGGGCTATCAATAGTTTTTGGCATGTTGATAGTGGAAAAATGAAGTGTTTGCTCCAGTTGCTCGCATTCATGCCATCATGGACGCTCAGAAAAAGGGTTTTATAGATATTATTCCGATTGACACAAAAATCAATGAGCGGGTCTTTTCATAAAAACATTTGATAAACCGCGTTTTTATGAATTGTTCTCTATGTTGGGTCTAATATCTTTTTAAAACCTCTTTTCTTACCATAATGTATATAGTACTGTAAATAACTCTTTTTTTGTTTATAAACTTTTACTGATAAACTTCTAAGTCCCATATGTCTTCACATCTTTGATTTTTTTTTGTTTTGTTTCAACTTATATTAAAAACACAATAGAAATTTCGGGGGAGAATAAAGATCTACTTTTTGTCTAAGGTTTAATTTTGTCTTTTTCGGAACTTCATGGAAAAGAAGTTTGAAGAAGAATTAATAGCATTGTTTGGGATATGCATGGTAGGCTCAGCCTGATATCAAAGTAAACAGTGATCGTGTGGCTTAATTAAAGTTTAAGAACTTGATGACAAGGATTATCCTCATGATATCTCGGCCTGCACAAAGCTATAAGGCCATGTCAAAAATGGGTTGAGAGTCTGACTTTTGCCTTGATTACTTCTTTTCCCAAATTCCCTCATCCTTGTTTCTGAATTGACGCTTCTTGTAAGCTCTTCAGAATCCTTTTCGTGCTTATCTTCTCTGCTATGCGAAAGCATTGACCTGGAGTGATGATCTCCTCTGTTATACATGAGTATAGACCTGGAGCTCTCATCAGCACATTTTGATGATCTTCTCTGTTATACGTAAGTATAGACTTGAAGCTCTCATCAGCAGATAAGATGGTCATCTCCTCTGTTATATGTAAGTATAGACCTAGAGCTCTCATCATCTGTCCCCATAAGACCAGTGACTCTTAAAAACTAAGAATCATTGTTATAAATTCTAAAATTTCAAGCAAAGTTAATCATATTGCTCAATAAACCATGAGACCTGGATTAGTACTTTGCTGAATATCTGTGGGAACCAAGTCATCTGTGTTTCTAAAATGAATCCAAAACATGATAAAACAGCTATAGTTTACTTGTTGAAAAGAATAAGGCATGGGCTTAAATTGACAAACATATCAGCAATCCCGTAAATCTTTGACTCTCTGGATCAAATTTCTTCTTGTTATTTACCTGATTTTATTTTATTTTTTATTTATTTTAATCTTCTGTTAGTCTTATTTCTTTGCTGTGTTGATATTTTGGGATGATGAATGTTTTTCATAAAGGTTTTTGTAAATACAAAATTATTTTTAATATTTTTTAAGTTTTAAGCACCAGCGAAACTACAGTTTGAAGGAAATCAAGGCAGGAATAAATGACAATTTTGAAGCATTTGAGTTTATGAGGACCGAAAAAAGAAGATCGAAGAAAGACTTGGATTGGGCCACTGGCAAAGGAAAGACTGTTTTGAAGTTGAAGCCAACTAAAACTATGAACAGAGTAAGGATACCCAATGCACTTCCTCCTAGACTACAAAATTTCAAAAAATGGTTCTATGACAACAATACTGGGGAAGCAGTAATTAGACTACAAGGTGGTGCAGAGATTAAGCTTTTTGATCCTATGGAAGTATTTTCATTCTGTGATGAGGATTTGGTAATTCTATGTCAGAATCACATCAAAGCAGGAGCTGGAGCTGAAACAAAAAAAGAAGCCATTTTGTTTATGAATGTGGCTGAAACAAAAAAAGAAGCCATTTTGTTTATGAATGAAACAAAAAAGGGCAGAGGTCAGGGAGCTCACTGAGAAGGTATCAAAGGCTGACGAGTTAAGGCTGGACATGCAGGATCTTACAAGACAATTTGCAAGGGAAAGTGCAAGGACAGAAGAGGAAAGTACAATAGGAGCGGATCAAGAAACATGTGATAAAGCTGAAGAGGAAGCGATAGATGGGCTAGAAGATCTAGAGTGAGGTCCAACCTAGGGGGAGAATTGATAATCTAGTATAGGTTGGACTCACTATAGTTGATAGGTTAAATGTTATGTAATAGGATTAATTTATTAGTTTTTCTCTTGTAATTTGTATTTTGTTGACTTTTCTGTTTCAGCGAAACTATGGGCGAAACTATAGTTTCGCCGGGAGTCAGCTGTGTCTGTTCACCCGGCGAAACTGTAGTTCGCTGCCGGGTGAAACTAGTTAATAGTCAGGCAGTTTCGCTAGTTAGCGAAACTGCCAGCGAAATTAGGTTTGCTTATATATTGTAACTTTTCTATCTGTGTAAGCAATCGATTGCAAAACCCTAATAGGAAATATCATTGTTGTAATTGTGTGTGCGCGGCTGGAAGCTTATTATCATTATTATTGAGCCTTTTATTTGATTGTAATTATTTAGATTCTAAATTATTCATTGTGTTATTGGGTATATTGTGTTAAATCAGTGGGAAATCATTGTTATGCATCAAGTGCACTATTGAATCGATCATGGGGACCAACAATTTGATTGTGTTTGATTTGTCTTTTATGTTACACTATTGCATTATAAGTCTTGACATTATCATGTTAATTAAATTGTTTTCAATCATTTTAATCAATCTATATATGTATGTTAGAACCTGAAAGGATCATACTTGCCAATTCAAGTGCTGGTTGTAGGTTGCTCTAGTTGGAAATCAACAAGACAGTAGACAAAGACAAGACAAAGAAAAGTGTTGAAGTCTCCGCATTAGTTAATGCGGATGACCATTGAACAAAATGCTGACAAGTATTTGTTCATCCGCATTAACTAATACGGATGAACAAAAACAAATGCTGACAAGTGTTTGTTCATCCGTATTAACTAATGAGGATGAACAAAAGAAATGCTGCCAAGACTTGTTAATCCGCGTCAACTAATGCGGATGAATTAAGTTAATGCTGAAGACCTTCAACAACAAATGCTGATGAACACTTACAAATGCTGCTCCTATTTTGTACTTAGACTAGTTTCTGATGTATAGTTATCAGGGTAGATTAGTCATTCTGTACAGGTAATGTGTATGCCTATAAATAGAATAGTATGACCTAAGTTTGTAAGTTCTTCTTTCAACATTGATAATATTACTCATTTAAACAATAACCCCAGCTGTCTTTGTATCTTGTTTACTCACATCATCATACAAAGCATTTATTATCATTTTTCAGTATTAAATGTTTTGTGGTTTGGTATTTCCACTACTTAATCACTGACTCAATCATCATATTCGATCCTAAGTTGTGTCATATCAACTGAGATTCTTATTCTCGGACCCAGTCAATTGGTATCAGAGCCTCGCCTCTTGAATTCGTCTCAAAATTTGCACAGATTTTGAACAAAAATCGATTGATCTGGTGATTGAGTTATTTATTAGCTAGATCTACTCTGCTAATAAATATACATACTGAAATCACAAAGAAACTTCGTCTACTTGTTCTGTATTTTCAACTCCTCAGGAATGAACACGAAATCAACCTTATCACAACCCTGTTGAGAACTGATAATCAAGAACACCTGGACTATAGACTGTCTGAACATTCAAGACATAAAATCAACATAATCATACTCAAAACCAATTAAAATTAGTAAAATTAAAATGGATTATACAAATTATTCTAAACTTGGTCATGCATCTAAACCTCCAATGCTTAAAAACAAATCTAAGTTTAAGCAGTGGAAAATCAGGTTTAGAAACTACATTATAGGTGTAGATCTTGATTACTGGATCTCGATTTGCAAAGGGCCATACATTCCTCTGTCACTCACTACTGATCAAGCTGCTCATTACAAGACTGCTAGAATACCCATTGAGGATCCAAACTTAAATCTTGATGATGAAGAATATAAGAAAATCAAGATTGACCTTAAAGCCTACTCCATTCTAACTCAGGCTTTAAAAATGGATGTTCTTAAGAGGCTGGAAAAATATGGAACAGCCAAATGGGTTTGGGATGCACTGCAGATAATGTGTGAAGGAAGCAGTGAAGTTACTGAAATTAATAAGGATAAACTGATAAATCAATATGAGACATTTCACCACACCAAAGGAGAATCAATCTCAAGGCAGCTTTATAGATTTGTACAACTGGTGTATGATCTTGAGATTATGGGGGTTACTTACAAAGAAAAGGAAATGAACAAGAAAATAATGCATAGCTTACCAGAAAGTTGGAAACAAAATGTCACTATGTTGAAGAACACTCTTGATTTGGAGAGTACCAGCCTAGATATTATGATTGCTAAAATTGAAGCTCTAGAGTTGGATGAACAAAGCAGAAATCTCAGTGGACCTCAAGTCATTGAGGTATACAAGTTTCCTTCGGAAACTCATTCTGTTGAGAATGCTTTCGTGACTAAAGAAGATGATTTTCTCTCATCAAGAGATCAAGCAAAGACAACTGGATTCTATGCTGCTCCATAACAACATAAACCATCATCTTCTGCTCAACCCACAGTAACACCCACAAGTATGCCCAGTGAGCAAAGATCTAAAGAGCATAAGGCAACTTACAACGTCTTTGTTGCTAGCTTTGAGGCTTATCTTGGGGACAGACTCACTTCAGCTCATTTAATTCAGGAGGATCTTGAAGAAATGGATCCTGATGATGTTGAAGAAATGGACTAACAATGGCAAATGGCCATGATTCCTATGAGAGCAAAGAAATTCTTCCGAAAAGGGAAGAAACTGAGTCTAAATGAAAACACAAAGCTTGGATATGACAAATCCAAAGTTAAGTATTTTAACTGTGGAATGACTGGCCATTTCTCTAGGGAATGTAATGCTTCTAGAAGAAACAACAACAACTATCAAAGAACCTCACATGGTCAGCATTCATCTCAACCCAATTCAAGCTCTCAGTCAAGTTCTCTTCATCAAAATCAGCATCAAAATCAGCTTCAAAATCAACATCAAAATCAGTATCATAATCAGCAACAACCAATTCATCAAAGACAACCTCTATTGGCTCATCAAGCACAAGGAAGTAGCCAATCAACATCTAATGCTCTTGTCATCAGACAAGATGGAGTGTGTGATTGGAGCCTATACGCAGAGGAAGTTCAACCTCAATTTTAGAATCTTGCACTGTTGGCACACATTAATGATGGTCCAGTTCCAATGCCATCAGAGGTAAAATCTAATTTATGTTCTGATAAATGTGTTCTAGAAGTGCAGGGTTACAGAGAACACAATCACAAATTGGCTAATAAAATAAAAGAAGAAAAGGTGAAATTTGAGATGCTAAAACAAGAAATGAGAACTTTTGAAGTCAAAATCAAATCACTTTTATCTGACATGGAAACACTCCATGGTGAAAAGTTTACCCTTGCAGCTGAGAATAAGAGGTTAACTAAACTGTTAACCAAATCAAAGGCTGAGCAATCGGCTACTGAAGTGAAACTTGAAAAGTTTCAACTCTCATCTGTCAAGCTGCAAGAGTTGCTTGATTCTCAAAAGGAGGCCAAGGATATGACTGTGATAGGTTACAAAACTTGTCCTCCTCCATATAATGACAACTACACAGTTATGCCCGAGTCACTCACCCAATCTAATTCAACTGAATCTAAAGTTACTGAAACCAAAACAATTGTTTCACAAATAACGAATCCTCAAAATAAACCAAATGTTTACATTGAAACAAATGAGGATAAAATCAAATTGGGTCATCCTATCAAAATCAAAGAATGCTTTGACAAACTTATAGTTGTCCAGAAACCAAAGAGCCTAGTCAAAGCCATTGTGCCTTTTGTAAATTTTTTTCCTGAAAAACTCAAGATGAATAAGACTGCTGAATGTTCTATGAAACCCACTGCTGAAAGCAGATCTGATAGTGAGATCAGATCTCCTAAAACTTCTAGCAAATCAGAAAAGGTTTCATTAAACTTCAAAGAGAAAGCTACAGTTCCCTTAGTGTCCAAAGGGAAATCCACTTTGATTCAAAAACCAAAAGTAAAACCTGCTTCATCATCATCATCTAAAAATAAACAAGGGATAGGTTTTGACATTTGCAATAAACAACACGTGGAACAATTTGAAAGAGAGTTGAAAAAGAGCAAAAAGAAGCAAAATTAGTCAGCAAAACTTAAGCAAAGTAGAATTGAGAAACAATCTGCTGGCACCCAGAAAACTGATTTGGCGTCTTCATCAAAGTCAAAGAACAAACAAATGTATTATGACATTTGTGCCATGTCTAATCACAATACAGAGGAGTGCTACTTTAATCAGTATTGCTCTATCTGTGACATGAACAATCATTCAACCAAAACTGTTATTTTAACAAATATTGTTCTGTATGTGATATGACTAATCACAACACATCTGATTGTTACTTTAACCAAAAAGGCTTGAGGATTCCTCAAAACAAGCCTATTTCACCAATTTCATCTGACAAGGTCAACATTAGAAGTCCAAAAGACCTTAAACATTCATGGATTTCAAACACTGATAAGGATTTCTATGATCAATGGCAGCCAAAGAGTACCAAAAAGAACCTTAATGATCATATGAAACAATCACTGAGTTCTCATTCAAGATATAAAACTAAAGTGATTTTTGGAAAACAAAAACGTACTTAATTTCTTCTTAGAAATCCAGATCAAAGATTTGCATACTCTTCTGACAGTTCAGTTGAAATTGATGAAATCAAACCAAAAAGAAATCCACAAAAATTGGTCAAAGCATCTTCCTCTAAAACACAAATTAGAGGAAAATATCAAGAGGTCACAGTGATGGATAAAAATGGAAAACCCAAGACCATCATGGATTGGGTTCCTCAATCTAACTAGTTCGTTTATGCTTGTAGGGTCATCCATACAGGTCCAATAGCTTATGGTATGTGGACAGTGGATGCTCCTGACACATGACTGGAGACAGTTCCCTCCTTCATGACTTCAAGCATATTCAAGGAACTACTGTGGCATTTGGTGGAGATTCATAAGGTGGTAGAATTACAGGGGAAGGATCTGTGACAAATGGATTACTGAGTTTTGATAAAGTGAACTACTGCGAACAACTAAACTTCAATCTGCTCAGCGTGTCTCAGATCTGTGACAAGAAATATTCTACTCACTTCACAAACACTCATTGCTACATTTTGAAACTAGGATTTCGAATTCCTGAAGAATGGGTTGTCTTGAAGACACCGAGAAAGAATAATACTTATGTCTTAAACCTTAATTCTGCTTATATGTCAGAAGAGACATGTCTTTTGTCTAAAGCATCTTTTGATGAGTCTCAGCTTTGGCATAGACGCTTAGGACACACAGATTTCAAAAACATGAACAAATTGGTCAAAGGAAATCATGTACTTGGTTTACCTTAAAAAGAATTTCATTTCATTGACCACTGTTCTACATGTCTTAAAGGAAAACAACATAAGTCCTCCCATAAGCCAAAGCTGGTGAACACAAACAATTCTCCATTGAAGTTGCTTCATATGGATCTCTTTGGTCCAACGCATGTCATGAGTATTGGAAAGAAGCATTATTGTTTAGTGATCATAGATGACTTTACACGATTTACACGGGTCTTCTTTTTACTTCATAAAAACGAGGCATCCCAAATAATAAAAGATTTTATCATAAAAATTGAAAATCAACTGGATTTAAAGGTAAATAAATCAGAAGTGATAATGGGACAGAATTTAAAAATGAAGATCTAAGTTCATTTTGCACACAAAAAGGCATTGCTCATCAATTCAGCACAGCTCGGACTCCTCAACAAAATGGAGTAACTGAAAGAAGAAATAGAACACTGATTGAAGCAACACGAACAATGCTAGCAGATGCTAAACTGCCAATTACCTTTTGGGCAGAAGCTGTCAACACATCGTGCTTTGTGCAAAATCGAACTTTGATAATTAAAGAAAGCAACAAAACACCATATGAACTTCTTTTTCACATAAAACCATTTATTGGATTTTTGAAGTCATTTGGTTGTCCGCTCTCAATATTGAACACCCGAGACCATTTAGGAAAGTTTGCTTCTAAGTCTGACAAGGGATTCTTTGTAGGGTATTCCTCTGTTTCAAAGGCTTTTAGAGTGTTTAATCCTAGATTAAACATTATTAATGAATCTACCAATGTTCAATTCAATGAGCACCTTTTCCCAAGTCAACAATGGTCCTGATTGGTTGTTTGTTTAATCCTAGAACATCACTCATCTTTACTAGAAGAACTGATTTTCCTATGATTCCACCTTCTTCTGCTGATCAAACTTAATGAAGAAGTCCCACTACAAGCCGATCCTATCAGTCAAGTCACAAATTTACTAGATCTTTTGATCAGTTTTCACTTGTCAAATGTTGGATATCTAGGAACAGTAGATAGAAGAACTGATTTTCCTATGATTCCACCTTCTTCTGCTGATCAACTTAATGAAGAAGTCCCACTACAAGCCGATCCTATCAGTCAAGTCACACAACATCAATGTGTTTCAACTGAGGCTGGTCCTAGCTCAATTCCCACTCCTTCAGCTAAACCTTCAACTGAAGTGAGAAACCCAGAATCAGCTTCTGTACTAGTTGAAACCGAAGTAAATGCTAATGATGAAAGTATCCAAAGTGCTGCTGAAGCTGAAGATGTTGAAGCATTTGATTACTTTCATAATTTCCCTACAGTCTCAACCTGAACATGCTCTCACCAAGATGATCTAAATGTCTCCAATCTTGATGTGTCCATTGCTGGTGATTGATTCCAATACCAGGACACATAAGAATCATCCAGTGTCAACAGTCATCATTGGTGATCTAGATGAGCGGGTGACCAGAAGCAAGTCAAGTATTGCAAACATCTGTTGAGTTCGTCTTTATATGGCAACAGTACCCAGGAATAATTAGAGGATCTTCAGAACAATAGCTGGATTGAGGCAATTCAGGAAGAATTGCTACAGTTCAAGAAACAAGAGGTATGGCATCCGGTGGATCTTCCCAAGGACAATACCCTATAGACATTAGATGGCTGTACAGAAACAAGACTGATGATAGGGGGATTGTCATCAGAAACAAGGCAAGATTGGTTGCACAGGGCTACACTCAAGAAGAAGGAATGACTATGAGGAAGGTGTTTGCTCTGTTGCGAGATTGAAAGCCATACGACTCTTTCTTTCTTACTCTGCATCCATGAAATTCACTATGTATCAAATGGATGTAAAGTGTGCATTTTTGTATGGAAAAAAATCTTAGAAGAAGTCTATGGAGTCAACCACCAGGTTTTGAGAATCCTGATTTCGCTCACAGGTATACAAGCTTGACAAAGCTCTGTATGGTTTACATCAAGCCATCAAAGTGGTATGAGACTCTATCATCTTTTCCTCCTTGATATGGATATGAAAGAAGAAGGGACATGAACTGTTGCTTGTCCAGATCTATGTGGATGATATCATTTTTGGCTCAAACAAACAAACAACTCTGTAAAGACTTGAAAAACCTGATGCACTCTAAGTTTCAAATGAGCGCTATGGGAGAGCTCACCTTCTTCCTGGTTTACAAGTTCAACAGACAACAAATGGAATTTTCATCAATAAATCAAAATATATGGAATCTAGTTGAAGAAATTTCATTTAGCAGACGAAGTCCATCATAACTCCTATGGTACTAAAGTGAAGATTGGTCCGACTCCAATGGCAAACAGTGGATTAGACTCTGTATCGATCAATGATAGGTTCACTTATGTATCTTATAGCTAGTAGACTGACATATGTTTGTGTGTTGTGTTTGTGCCAGATATCAGGCTGATCCCAAAGAATCTCATGTGAATGCTGTGAAGAGGATATTCAGATTCTCAAGGGCAAGCCTGCGCTGGATTATGTATCCAAAGGAAGAAACTTCAATCTCTATGCATACACAGACAGTGACTACGGGGGATGCACTTCAAGAGGATGTCCACTCTGGAGGTTGTCAATTCTTGGTCCCAGACTGGTCTCCTAGCAGTGCAAGAAGCAGACAAATGTATCTGTTTCAATAGCTGAAGCTAAATACATAGCACAGCATCAGCATGTTGCTTCAAGTTCTCTAGATTCAAAACCAGATTCTTGATTATGGTTTTAACTTCTTCTGCACACACACCAATTCAATTGACAACATAGCAGCCATGTTTATTACAATAATCTAGTTCAGCACTCAAAAAAAAAACACATTGAATTAGATATCACTTTTTAAGAGAGTGTGCTGAAAAGGTTAATCAAGCTGATTCAGGTTCACACACGACTATCAGTTAGCTGATTTGTTCACTAAGGCATTTGACCCTAGTCGGTTTGAATTCTTAGTCCAATCAATTGGCATGACTAACCTGAGTATAATCAAAATTTCAAAAATTTTCAAAAATTATTAAAATACAAAAAAAAGTCAATTTTGTTGTAGTACATGCAATGTACCATGGGAAATGATATAATTACAGTCGTTATATCATCACTATGCTTATTTCAAAATCTTGAAAGGCTGACATGACTTACCTGATATGCGGGTAGGCTCATCTTGGAAAAGAAGATAAATGTTTGTGATAAACTAAAGATCACATTCAACTGTGGAGGCCATCATCTCATGGTGTGTAGTATTTTACTATTCCGAATGTGTGTATGTGTAGTAATCTATACACACCAGGTCATGATACCTTATGAATCTCATTCACCCATATCAGTTTCTCCTCTGTTTTGCTGAGCAAAGATCTGGAGAAACAAGCCACATAGTGCTGATGTCAAGATCCAAAAAGATTCCTAATGTGGAACACATCCAATTGGATGAATTACATTCATTGAGATGAAACAAAAAGAATCCCAAAGTGGATCACCTTTCAAAGTGAAGAGGCAAAAGAATCCCAATGTGGATCAAATAAATATAAGGATCAAAATAAAAGAATCCCAATAAGGATCCCCCTTACCTAAAATAAATGAGATTTCATAATTTAATGACCTGGTCATGCAAGCTGTGAAAAAGTTCTACCATACATTCATGAGGGTAGTTGATCTTGCTATGCTTCTGAGTATGAGGAACATGCTGAATGTTTAATCCACTCAAAACTAATAATGATCACATGCATTAAAATAATAACCAAGCATGAGTTTAAGAAGACAAACATACCTACAATCAATAGGGTCATGACTACATGCACTTTGAAAGTTAAGATTGATATGATCCCAAATAAGGTACACTTCCTTTTCATGTACAATTATTAAAAAAAAAAATATATATATTTTCCTTCAATTTTAAATTCATTAAAGTTTCTATCCAATCTGGATATAAACTTTAGGGGGAGTTATTAAAAATTAAAAGAAAATATTCACACAAAAACTAAATTGCAAAATAAAGGTTTGACTGTGTTGGTGTGAAGCTATACCATAAAAATCTCAGTGTGTGAGATATTTGGAAGCACAAAGTCCAAGATCATTCCAAATAGGAAACTTGTATCACACAGGGTATACAAGTTAATCCAAGCAAGATTGACAATACAAGCAACAGCTAGAACTATAAAAACAAAACAGTAGACTCATCTTCATTAAAATCAAGACATCAGTTTGCAAAACACAGCCAAAATCACAACTGGCAAAAACATTAATTTTTTGACAAGTTCAAAATTAATGCAGGTAAGAGTATTGGTTAATGCGGGTGAAGGTAACCCTTACACATAAACAATGCGGGTAAATGTTTTTTGTTCAAGGTGTAACTAATGGGATAACTTTTTGTCTCTTCCGCATTTGCTACCTACAGTAATGAAGTTAAGTTAAAGTTGTTCATCCGCATTAGTTATAGAAATGCGTGAAGTTATTTTCTTGTTCCGCTCTTGCTACAGTAAATGCGGCCCAAAGAAATTCGGACAATTTAACTTGTTCTTCCGTTTTCTACAGTAAATGCGCCCAAAGAATTCTTCATGCATTTGCTATAGTAGTGAAATTTCTCTGCCATTTGTTCACACTTGTAAGTTTTGGGTAAGTTTTCAAATGTACTATTTAAACACATTTTGTGAAGTCATTTATACTTTTCAAATTTGAGTGAACTTTCATAGTGCGATGAGCGTTCATCTACTGTTCTTCACCATCATTCAAACATTCACTAATCAAGGTTTACTGTGATTCAATCAAATCACATTCATATCAGTTCATTCAAATCATCATCATAGTGTTACCAAACAAAAGGTGATTCCAATGGATCAAAACCTCAACTATCGAACCTGCATGAACATAGAACCCTAGATTTGAGATATTCCTAAATGCACCAAGAACAATGGATTTAAATGACATTCTCAAGTTTTGAAGATTTTATGTGAATAACTAAGAATCTAGTTGAAAAGAATGTTTGAAACAGCAAAATGATCAAAAACTAAGCATAAAATTTAACTCAATGAGTCTCCATCACCTAAGTCAAGATTAGGTCAAAAATATACTAATAAAACGAATATTTGAAATTTTAATTTTGACCTGAAAAAGTCAAAATATGAAAAGTCAAACTTGATCAAGTGCACATGATATAATTAGGTCAAAAATCTAATAAACAGTAATATTTGAAATTTTAATTTTGACCTGAAAAGTCAAATATTAAAAGTCAAACTTGATCAAGTGCACATGATATAATGAATGTTAAAACATTTACTAACTCATTTGTATCTATTGTAGAATCCATGGCTAATCTGACATGGAGTAAGCTCCACAATGTCAGTGTGATTTCTTGATCATATTGTGCTTGAAGCTGAAGGATAAGAGATATGATTAGATTATCTCTACTACCAGAGTGGCACATGCTATTTACAGTTAGACCCATCATTTATGAGAACTATATTAGATCTTTCTGGGGAACTGCTGCTGTTACAGAAACTAATGGAGAGAAGACTATTTCAAGAAGAAGCACTAATGATCACACTCTAGTAATCACTGAACAAATTGTGAGACAGTGTCTACAATTTGAAGATGATGAGAACTCTCCACTAGACCTTGAAGAAGATGAGATTATGACTTTCTGTTGCTAACATTGGTTGAAGTAGTTTTGAAGGAAGCATATGTCAAAGGGTTTGTTGATCTCCAATGGAGGTTTCTTATTCACTTATACCAAATTGCCTACCAAGAGAAAGACAGGTTGGAATGACATCCCTATCACCATATCATCAGCCATCTGTGCCTTGTGCACAAACAGACCTTTCAACATGTCTGCCTATGTTTTCAATGGTCTGATAACAACATTCAAGAAGAGAGAAGGACATGTATCTGATGTACCCATGGTTTATTCCATCAATTCATTTCACTGAAGCATGTTCCTAATGAAGCATACCCAGAAGACCCTTTTTACATCCCTCATTATAATGCCAATTCATTCAATTACATCAAAAAGTGGGATCCAAGGAATTTCTATAGTGGAACCTTCTTTCCATTACTTCCTTGGATGTTGCAACAGATTAACAATGAAGAAATGCAAGAAGCTCTACAGATGAAGCTGTCCTATTATGGAGGGACAATTGTTGAGGAACAAGCTATGGAAGAACAGCTGATGTACAAGAAGTTGTTGAAGAGCATCCAGCTGCTATTGATCAACACACTGTTGATGAGCATGCTGAGGCTACTAAAGACATACCAAGGATAGTGTCACCACAAGTGATATAGGTGGTGATCTTCATACTGTGCCTATGGTTCATGAACAAGGTATTTCCCTCACCCTTTGTGCATCACTACTATTTCACCTTCACATTCACCAATCCAAATCACTGAATCACCTCAATAATCTCCAATCCAAATCCATCAATTATCACCCTCTGTCTCATCTCCACAAGCTGCTTCTAATTTTGGTGAAGCTGGTGAATCTGCCAGCTCATCAGATTCTTCTAAATCATCATCTGATGATCATCCTCCTGCACAACCTCCTGTGAGACTAACACTCTCAGAGGAAGGACCATCAGAGAGCTTTGCTGAATCAGAAATAAATAGACCAGATGAGAAAGACAAAATGATCACTGATCTGTTGCAGAAAGTTGCAAGGATGGAGAAAACTCTTGAAAGAAGGGCTGGGATAATAAATGACAGAATTATTGAGCTAGATGAAAAAGAAAAGGAACTCAAAGAACTAAGAATCAAATATGAGGCTGAAAATAAAGAAAAGGATGAAGAGATTGAAAGACTCAAAGCTGCCTTAGATATGTCAAGAGAAGAAATTAGTGGTCATTTGGATACTGCAGCTATCCAGACCATTGCTATGGAAGAACAAGAAAACCTTATTGAGATGCAAACAGACATCATAGCTGATCTTAATAAACAGATTGAAGCTCTAAACAAAAGAGTTTCTGAATTAGAGATGCTTGTAAAACTAAAAGATGAAATGGCAAGAGAAGTGCCTGATCAAGATGATATGGAAACAGAAAAGGCTGAAACCTCACAACAAGCAGAATATATTAAGGTTGGGGGTGAAGAAAGTATGGCAATGGTTATGCATTCTGATCCCTCTACTGAAGAAGATTCAATCATGAAAGAGCTTATAGAAGATCTGGATATGTACTCCTCTAGTGAGTTCATCATTGATGAAGAATTTTGGGACTACATCAAAGATATCAAAACTCCTATAGAGCCAATTGTTGTAATCCCTACGAATCCAGTTCCTATACAAGAAGAATTAAAGTTGCAGCTTGTTCCAATAGTCACCTTGACTGTTGAACAATAAGAATTGATCAAAAGCTTATGTGAAGAAATGAAAGATAGGGAAATGGCTGCAAAACATTGAAGAAGCTGAAAAACAAAAAGAAGCTGATGAGAAACAGAATCAAGAAGCTGAAAAGCTTGAGATTGAAAGAAAGAAACAAGAAGTGAAGCATCTATCCCATCAACCTCTAGCCCTAGACTGCATACATATTCAAGAAAAAGAAAACACTTAACAGAGAAAGCCAAAGGCAACTGCCAATGGTAAAGAAGAAAAGCAGCCTGTTAAGAAACAAAAAGATGATCCAGAAGCCTAGCAGCTATAGCTAAATTTTCAGAAGAACATGAGAAGGCAGAGAAGAGCTAAAAGATATACTTGAGGTGATTGTATTAGAAGAAGGAGAGGTGAAGGAGGATGTGATGAAACATCAGTTGATGACCCTTTGACCAGGGACAGTCCTGCAAAGGTTGAAACATCAGTTGAAGAAATGGTTGAAAAAGCATAATCAGATGATCTCATGATTAAGGCCATGTATCTGATCAAATCATGGATATGAGGTAGATGAGTGTTTAGCATGACTTATCAGGGCATGGTTGAAGAGGTGAGAAAAATGGAAAAGTTGCTTGATCCCACCTTTGTCACTGATTATGAGAAGAAGATTGAAACTGCCCAAATCACTACAAGTGCTGCCAAACCTGTAAAGCATCAAGAAACCCAATCTGCATATCCTAATCCCTACAATATGACTGATAGGGAAATAAAGGATTATTTATCCAAGCAAGGGTTCATAAAAAGAAAGCTGGGTAATATGAAGACCAACTCTCTAAGGGCTGTAATGCTGATGATGATTAAAGAAAAGAAGGAGAGTCTTCAGTCCATGGAGGAAGAAGTAACCGAAAGAAAACCAAGAACAACAACTTCAGCACAAGATGTTCAACTACCACCAATATCAAGATATTCTGGCCCCTATGCTTCATAAGAATCTAGAATGGTTCATTGAACCCTCCCAATTAAAGCTACAAGAAGGGATGACCACTTCTGAGAGATCAAGGGTGTGTCTGCTCCCAAAGGAAAACTGATGTAAAGATCATTGCCTGGAAGTATGATAGCATTTGGAACATTTCATGCTAAAAGGATTTCTGGGCCTGGTACAATTCTTCATAGAGTACTCTGCTCTGGTGAATGCTATGCAAATTCATGATTTAAAGGAGTTGGCTGAGCTTGAATTGATAATCATGATGTAATGTACAGAGGATAGAATTTGAAGACATCCTGAAAGTTCAAGAAAACTAACAACTTCAAATCCCTCAAAGCCATCTGTTTAGAAAAGATAAATCTTCAAAATCCAATTGAACATAAAAAAAAAGAGAAGCAGAAGAGTTGGTATTTCTTGAATTGAATGTAAAGCCAACTGAGTCTTTAAAAAGGAAGATGGTTGCTGGAACTCACAAGAATAAGCCAATCTCCAATGTGTACTATGATGAGAAAACATTGAGTTTGTAATTGAGAGGAAATGGGGTGGAAAAGAAGCATCTGAAATTAGACTGTTCAGTGGATATGAAGTAAGGTTGTTGGATGAATCTTATTATATTCAATACATTTTCACAAGACACTTCAGAGCTCTTAGCAACAAACTAGGAGAAGATGACTTGGAGTTCTTTCTAAAATGTATGAAGATTTTAAAGATGGCATATGATAGAATAAACAAGAAAGGGGACAAAGAAAGAAAAAGAAGGTGCCTCTCCAAATGGGCAACATTGTAAAGCTGGAAGTTGATGCAGATGGATCACTGCTGATTCACAAAGATGGTCTTTCCACAATTTCTGTATGGGAACCCATCTCTTTGAAACAAATCCCATTACTGCCATACACACTATGAGTCAGATGAAGATACATGTCCTGAGCAGAGAAAAGATGAATGATACCAAGGATTTCTCAAATATGATCAAGGCAATCTTGGATCCTTCTTTGGCAGAACTTGTACTTCCTGCTAAAACTGCATCGACTCTCTCCCCAACAACAGTCCAACCAAAGAAGCATAACAAGAACCACCATAATCATCACAACCTCCTCCACCATCACATTCTTGAAGAACTTAGGCAGTATAATCCTTAGGGGAGTATGTTAGACCCTGAAAGGATCATATTGCCAATTCAAGAGGTGGTTGTAGGTTGCTCTGGTTGGAAATCAACAAGACAGTAGACAAAGACAAGAAAAGACAAGTGTTGAAGTCTCCGCATTAGTTAATGCGGATGACCATTGAACAAATGCTGACAAGTATTTGTTCATCCGTATTAACTAATGCGGGTGAAGAAAATAAAATGCTGACAAGTGTTTGTTCATCCGCATTAACTAATGCGGATGAACAAAAGAAATGCTGCCAAGACTTGTTCATCCGCGTCAACTAATGCGGATGAATTAAGTTAATGCTGAAGACCTTCAATAACAAATGCTGATGAACACTTACAAATGCTTCTCCTATTTTGTACTTAGACTAGTTTCTGATGTATAGTTATCAGGGTAGATTAGTCATTCTGTACAGGCAATGTGTATGCCTATAAATAGAATAGTATGACCTAAGTTTGTAAGTTCTTCTTTCAACATTGATAATATTACTCATTTAAACAGTAACCCCAGCTGTCTTTGTATTTTGTTTACTCATATCATTATACAAAGCATTTATTATCATTTTTTAGTATTAAATGTTCTGTGGTTTGGTATTTCCGCTACTTAATCACTGACTCAATCATCATATTCGATCCTAAGTTGTGTCATATCAACTGAGATTCTTATTCTCGGACCCAGTCAATGTATAAAAAAGCTATGTTTACTCACCGGCTAATTCTTTTGCTGACTTGTTACTTTTTCACAAGATTTTAAGAATGTAACTTAGATGGACTTCTACATACTCACACGTAGGACTTGGACTTAGGCAAATAAAAATACATTTAATATGCTTAGTTTAGTTATTCTTTAAATATAATGAAATGTTTGATTAGTATTAATTAATGAAAATGACATTGAATATTATTTTAGCTTATTTATTACCATGCGCTATGACAATCGATTCACATTTGTCAGTCCGGTTGATTTCGCCATCAGTCGGGTTGTGACATATATCACCACCATGATCTAAGTCATCTAACCCACCTATTAATATAGTAAGGTCAAAGAGCTAAAGGTAAGATTATGGAACAAAGAAAAATCTGTTAATTATGATATCAAAAGAGTCAAATGATTAATTAATTTATTCCATACCAAAGATGCAAAAAAAATCAGAAAACAAACTCAACTAATAACCTCTTAAAGTGATCTACTAAACAACACGCGACTAAACAACTTTTGAATTACAACAAAACCAAGGTGGCTGGAAGATCTGATTTGGTTCGAGATTTAGTGTAGGCTTTAGATAATTATCTGATTTTTTTCCCTAGCTTGTAGTATTTGAATTTAAGTTTTATTTATTCTTCAAATTAGGTATTTGAGTTTGTTTAGGATCCTTAGAGGTCATGTTAATGTTTAGTAAATAGGGATTTATGTTTAGGTTATATATATGGTTTTGTGTTTTAAAAAATACAGAGAGTCGAGAGAGGTTGCTTTAATATTAGTGGTGTCTTCTCATTGTGTATTTTAATGATTCTCGCCAAAGCTTGTAGATAAAAATAACCTCAAGAAGCCTGATACGATCAAAATAGTTGTGACCAAAAGGAAGTCTTTGAACAAGTCTTTTAATCTTTGTTAATTTGACATTCCACCCTAGACTCGGAGTTCGAAATGGATCAAATTAGTAAAGAAGAAATAGTCGTATTTTCTTCCCATGAAGATTATGACAAGTGAAGGTTTTTAAATCCAACAGCTTTTGTGAAGTGGTAAAGTTAATCTTGACTTTTCTATTTCTTCCGAAGCTTATTCTGTTTCTTCCGAAGCTTGTGGTTTATCCTTTGGAAGAATTGGTGTTATTTTTGCAGGGGCTAGTTTGTCATTTCTTGATAGTTGTATGTTCTCTTTGTAATTTGTTACTTTTCTTAAGTACAAGGGTCTAAGTGTCAATTGTAATCTTGAGTTAGTTAGGGCTATTATGTTTAGTATTATAAAGTCTCGGAGAATAGTGGAGTTAAAGTATCTTCTTTAATATTCATAGTTCTCTTGAATTACTTCGACTAGTAATCAAGTTCTATATTCTTTTTGTTAATCAAATTGTGTTCTTTCTGGTGTGATTACTTTCACAATCGGTATCAGAGCTTGGTGAGAAGCTCAAATTCAAATAAGAATTAGGGTGATTCGATCAGGAATCTGAAAGAGAACGGTAGAAATAGAGTGGTTCGATCGGAAATTTGAAAAAGAATGATGGTGTCCATGAAATTCGATCTTGAAAATTTCGATGGGAAGAACGATTTCGGTCTATAGCGTGTGAAGATGCGAGCACTGCTAGTTCAACAGGACCGGGAAATCTGACCGATCAGGACAAGAAAACGATACTTGAGAAAGCACATAGTGCGATTATCTTGTGTCTAGGAGATAGAGTTTTGCGAGAGGTGTCCAAAGAAACGTCCGCTGCGGGTATTTGGGCAAAAATGGATGGGTTGTACATGACCAAGTCGCTAGCAAATCATCTCTATTTGAAGAAAAGATTGTACACGTTACAGATGACTTCAAGTAAATCACTTGAAGATCATGTGGATGAGTTTAATAAGTTGATTTTAGATCTTGAAAATATAGATGTTACCTTGGATGAGGAGGATCAGGCCATTATTTTTCTAACCTTACTTCCTCACTCATATGAACACTTTGTGGACACATTGATGTACGGAAGAGATTCATTGTCCATGGAAGAAGTGTTATCAGCACTTAATTCTAAAGAACTCAAGAAGAGGTCAAATGAAAAGGAGGAAGTCGATGATGGAATGTTTGTAAGGGGCAGATCTGAGAGCAGGAGCTCTAAATCAAAGGGGGGTTCAAGGTCTAAGTCTAGAGTGAAAAGAAGGTGTTATATCTCTAACTAAGATAAACATCACAAAAAGGAATGCCCTGAAAGAAAAAGGAAGAAGGTAGAACATGGTTTTCTTAAGGGTCAGGGAAATGTTACTCAAGAAGAATCCAGTGAGGGTTATGATAGTGTTGATGTCATGGTAGTATCAAAGTTGAAAGGAGGAAAAGAATGGATTCTAGACTCAGGTTGTTCATATCACATGACTCCACATCTAGACTACTTTAAAAGTCTCAAGATGAAAGATCTTGGTGAGGTGAAGTTAGGAGATGATAGACCATGTGAATCAAAAGTCTAGGGACGGTGTCACTGAAGTTGAACAATGGAACTGAAGTGGTTATAGAGGAGGCCAGGTATATTCCTAAATTGACTAGGAATTTGATCTCATTAGGGACCTCTGAGAAAGCTGGTTATGATGTGAGTCTAAAGAATGGCAAGGCAAAGGTTGTGAAAGGTTCTTTGGTGATCTTGTCAGGCACAAGAAGTTCTAACAATACTTACTTGTTGGATGGAGAAGTGTCTCAAGAAATTAGTGCTGCAGTCTCTTTATCCAATCTTGAAGATGATGCTGATCTGTGGCATAAGAGACTTGGACATATCAGTCATCAAAGGCTGATAGAATTACAAAAACAGAATGTATTAGGGATATGAAAGTTGGCAAGATGAGTATATATGAGAACTGTGTGTTTGGAAAGTCACATAGAGCTAAGTTTGCGAATCTTTATCCAATCTTGAAGATGATGCTGATCTGTGGCATAAGAGACTTGGACATATCAGTCATCAAAGGCTGATAGAATTACAAAAACAGAATGTTTATTAGGGATATGAAAGTTGGCAAGATGAGTATATATGAGAACTGTGTGTTTGGAAAGTCACATAGAGCTAAGTTTGCCAGAAGTCATCATAAGTCTAAGGGTGTGTTAGATTACATACATTTTGATCTGTGGGGGCTATCAAAGACTCATTCATTAGGAGGCGCAAGGTATTTCTTATCCTTAATTGATTATTATTCAAGGAGAGTCTGGGTATATGTTTTAAGAACTAAGGATGAAGCTTTCAGTAAGTTTAAGGATTGGAAAGTATTAGTTGAAACTCAGACTGAAAGGAAGATCAAGAAATTAAGGACAGATAATAGCCTTGAGTTTTACAATTCTGTGTTTGATAATTTTTGCAAACAACAAGGAATTTCAAGGCATCTAACAGTTCTTGGAACTCCTCAGTAGAATGGCTTAGTTGAGAGGATGAACAGAACTTTGTTAGATAAAGTAAGGTGTCTTCTAATAAGTTTTGGTATGCCAAAGACGTTTTGGGCAGAAGCAGTTTCTACAACTGCTTATTTGGATAATAGATCCCCCTCTGCAGCCATTGATATGATGACTCCTATGGAAGTATGGACAGGTGAGAAAGAAGATCACAACAACTTAAGGGTATTTGGTTCTGTGGGGTATGCATATGTCAAGCAAGGAAAGCTTAAGGCCAGGGCTCATAAATATGTCATGATAAGGTATCCTATATGGGTTAAAGGGTATAGGCTGTGGAGGTTTGATGATGTGAAGCCTAAGGTGATTGTGAGTGGGGATGTAACCTGGGATGAAGATACTATGTATAAAGATGTGATTAGGGATAGATCAGGTGTATCTCAAGAGGGTGAAACTAGTAGTCATAAGAAATGTTTCATTGAAGTAAAGCATCCTGACACTAGTGATGATGAGGTTAATAAAGGTATTGATTCTAAGGGTAATGGAGCAACATAAGAAACAAATATTGCTTCTCAAGGCTTAGCTAAAAATAGGCCAAGGAGACTTATAGTGCCTCCGGTAAGGTACAAAAGTAGTAATGACTTATCTGCTTTTGTGTTTTTGGCTGCAAAAGAAGAGAGTTTTTCAGCCTATTTCCTATGAAGAGGCAGTTGTGTCTGAAAATAATGAGGAATGGAAACATGCAATACAGGAGGATATGGATTCCCTATATAAGAATCAAACTTAGGCTTTGGTTGAGAGGCCCAAAGGTAGGAAGTTAGTTCTATGTAAGTGGATCTTTAAAATTAAAGAAGGGTTATCAAGCTCAGATAAGCCAAGGTTTAAAGCAAAGTTGGTGGCTAAGGGCTTTACTCAAAAGGAAGGAGTGGACTACAATGAAATTTTTAGTGTTGTGGTCAAGCACTCTTCAATAAAGGTGATCTTAGCTCTCACGGCTGTAACGGATATGGAGTTAGAGCAGTTAGAGGTGAAAACTGCATTTCTCCATGGTCATTTGGATGAGCAGATTTACTTGAATCAACCTATGGGTTTTGTAGTAAAAGGAAGTGAAGACAAGGTCTGTTTATTGAAGA
Source organism: Flaveria sonorensis (assembly GCA_025506505.1). Lineage (NCBI taxonomy): Eukaryota > Viridiplantae > Streptophyta > Magnoliopsida > Asterales > Asteraceae > Flaveria > Flaveria sonorensis. The sequence continues at coordinate 8,436,467 of CM046440.1, read as the reverse complement.
GATCATTGTATGGGTGAAGCAATCTCCCAGACAATTGTATAAAAGGTTTGATGAGTTCTTGGTCTAATGGTTTTAAGAGAAGTAGTTATGACTCCTGTGTGTATTCAAGGGAAGGCAAAGCTGGTGGGCTTGTTTATCTACTTTTGTATGTAGATGACATGCTTTTAGCTTGTAAAGATCCTTTAGAGATACGAGCTATAAAGATCTGCTGATGAGTGAGTTTGACATGAAGGATATTGGATAGCCAAGAAAATTCTTGGCATGGAGATATATTGTACCCCTGAATTTTATTAAAAGAGAGAAAATAAAAGTATCAAGAAATAAATGAGGATAACACAAGTTGAAGGACTAAAGTTATGCAAGATGCAAACTTTAAAATAATAGTGTTTAAAAGAGGGGTATGGCTGCCCATTACATTGCCATACCCATCTTCTCGGTTGCAAAAAGGAAGAAAGAAGAAGCGCTCCCGGTTTTAGAGACATAAAAGAGGAAATCTGCAAAAAGGTGAGTTTCTTGAATATATTTCGTTTCAACTGAATTTTCAGCTTCTAGACCGAGATTTGAGTGTTTAGTGCTGTTTTTCGTGGGTTTAGGAGCTGATTTGCAGGTGGAAGTGTGTTGCTCGAAGGTTTCTTTAGGTGAGTTCTTAAACCCCTCTTTTTAATTGGTTTTTAAAGTTTGGGGTTGTTATGCATATCGAACAATATTTTTAAGGTACCCCGGCGTTTCAGCTTTGATGTTTGACCGTTGTTCTTGTGGTTGTATGTTTAGAGGTTGTTTGAGGTTAGATTTGATGTTTAGCATTGTTTTAGTGCTGGTGGTATGCTAGATCTATGATAGGAAGTGTTAGATTGATGTTTGAAAACTGTTGTAGTGTAGTTGGTATTTCAGAATGTTCCCATGCGCCTGAAATGTCTTCAATTGCCTAACTTACCTCATGCGCCCAAGTGACCTCATGTGCCTAAGATCATGCGCCTAAATAGTAGTCATGCGCCCAGCATGATGCCCATGTGCCTAAGTGTATGCCATGTGCCCAAATAGTTGTCCATGCACCCAGAATTGCTCATGTGCCTAAGTGCTAATGCGCCTAAGCAGGGCTCATGCGCCTGCATAATGGTAATGCGCCTAGCCTATTTTCCTTATAACTTAAATGCTCATGCGCCTGAGATTTCCAACTGCTCTCCAATTTGGACTTAGGGAATTCTGAGGATTTTCTAGAGGTAGACGGTTGAGATAGGTTTTTGTTGTATTGTGATGGCTTGTGCTTGATGTGCTATGTATGATGATGTTATGATTATAAGGTGTGTGATGGTTATCTTTCCATGTTTAACGGTTTTCAAAATGTGTATTATGTTATGTAATACGTCATGTTTTATGTTATGACTTTACGTGTATGATGTATGAATGTACTAAATATTATGTAATAAAATGGAAGATAACGAATGATAAGTATGGAAGTAACGGATGATGAGATCCTTTTCGTGTACCCCGATACTGTGTCAGTCTTCGGACAGAGTCGGGGTTTGTTTACAGGCCCCGGCATAGTATCAGCTTTCGAGCACCGAGTCGGGGGTATTGCATGAGACAGGATGGCATGTGAAAAGAGATGAGATCTTGTTGCTCGCCCCGGTACACTGTGTCACTTTAGAGCACGAGTCGGGGTTTGTTTCAGTCCCCGGCACAACATCAGCTTTCGAGCATGAGTCGGGGTGTTGCATACGAGATGGATCCTTATAGCGTACCCCGGTATTGTGTTAGTCTTCGGACATGAGTCGGGTGAAGTAAGTATTTATTTATAAAACTAGAACTCACTTAGCATCGCTGACTTTTTGTATGTATATAGTTGGCAGTATTTTGTTGATGCTGAGAGGTGCAGGCATGGATGCATAAGCTACTGGGATCGTTTTGAGGCTGGCATCCACGTTTTTTATATGATTTGTATTTTGAAATTTACATGAATGATGTAATGAAATGATATGTTTTAACTTATAAATGAGAGTTTTTAAATTCCGCTGCAAAAGAAATGTATGTTTTAAATATTTTATGCGATGACGTCCAGCTGTAAGCGTCCGGTAACGGGGCCTTATAAGTTGGTATCAAAGCCAAAGTTTAAGAGAATTGGGTAAATATTTTCAAAAGAACCTAAACTTAAACTGAGAACGGGACCAAAGGAAAGGGATGCCAGTCCTAGTAGCTACATGCCTGCAGGTAAAGGTCTTAGGTAAACATTTTATGTAAGTTAATAAAAAAAGGGGAATTATGTGCGCGTGTTAGGTGGTTTATGTGCTTTTGTGTAGATTTAGATATTGATGTAGTCAGGATAGGAAATGCTTGAGGGATGAAGAGTAAAGTAAGTGGCTAATCACACCTGGCCACTGTAATTAGGGACTTACTATACTTGACAAAATTTGAGCTATTACCTTGAATGACCATGTTAGTGTTTGAATCTTGTAGTGTTTAGTGATGGCTGGTGTAGATCTTCTGAGGCTTCGAGCGGTGGAGGTCGTGGTGGACGTGTGTTAGACCGTGTCACGAGAGCAGGGCTAAGACTGCTGAGACGGCTCCTAAAGAGCCAGAGCTTCATCACCAGGACGGTGAGGACGAGAGTGCTAATCTGAGAGCCTCAATGAAGGAGCGGTGGTTGAGGAGGTTCATAGGTCATGCAAACGATTCTGCCGACTGTAGTGACCGAGTTTACTAAAGCTGTGAAGGAGGATGGGAGGAACGAGGCTGAGAAGAGGAAGACCGCTAGACGAGGAGGCGAGGAAGGAAGTTTAAGGGAGGGAGAAACTAGAGACGGATATATAGTTTTCTCCAGTGAATGAGAGGAGGAGGAGGACTGTGTGCAGGAAACTGTAAAGGGATGCGCTATGGGGCATTCCAAAGGTGCAAGCCCCCTACGTTCGAGGAACGGGAGTGCTGCGGCTACTCACCGTTGGGTGAGGGAGATAGAGGCGGTACTCGATATCAGCGAGTGCCGAGAGGATCAGAAGGTGAAGTTCGCTACCCACTTATTTGTGGACTCGGCCTTGGCTGTGGGAGAATATGTCCAAGCCAAGGGTACCAGGGCAATCGGGAGGATGAGGTGGAATGAGCTGAAGAGGTTGGTAATTGAGGATTTTTGCCCTCATAGGGAGCTTGACAAAGTTGAGAGAGAGTTTCCTGCAGTTGGAGGCAGAAACGATGATGCACCAATAGTATACAACGAAGTTCAATGAGATGGCAAGGCTGGTGCCAGATCAGGTGACGCCTTTGTCACAAAAGATCGCTGCCCGCCAGGTAAGTTTAGGTCGGTGGTCGACCTAGCGGGGAGGTTGTATGACTAGCGAGAGGCGGTGGCGATGGTGGATGTAGAAAGGAAGCGGACAATATGAGAAATCGAAATGGAAGGCAGGATAATGATGATGGATTTGTGGCTGGAGGTAAGACGATGAGGGTCGATGATCGAAAAGTGGTAACAGGGAGGGAAGAAGCATGCAAGAGTGTGGTAGAGGCCACGAGGGGGAGTTCAAGTGGGGACTGAACATCTGCCTTCAATGTGGGAAAGAGGGACACAGGGCAAGGGAATGCCACATGGATAAATGTTACGACTGTTACGAGACTGGACACATGAGCAGAGACTGTAAGAAGTTGAGGGCAGGAAGCTCAGGTGCAAGGAAGGATGGCAGAGGATGAAGGTTAGAGCATTCGCTATGACCTGGAGGAGGCTAGAGCGGACTCCGACGGATGTCAGGTACGTTTATAGTAAATTAAATTTGTGCATCTGTGCTTTGATTATGGTGCTAGTAGTAGTTTCATTCCTACAGCCTTTTTGCGATAAGTTGGACGTTAGGAGTAGGAAGATCGATGTGCCCTTCGATGTAGAAATTGCTATTTGTAAGTCCACTAGGATACCTGATGCCATAGAGGATTACGCGATAGAATTGAAAGAGCGCGTGTTTCCTGCTAGACTGTTCAGGAAAGACTTAGGTGGGTAGGTGTACGCCTTCAGATAAATTAGCTAGTAGCCTATGAGGCAAACACCGAGTGTTGCAAGAAGGTGGTTTGATCAACCGCGCCCGACAAGAGTTTGGTGCTGACCTATGGCGATGGAGTAATGATGAATGCCTCATCTAGGAAAGGGGATCATCCGATTCCGAAAGCAAGGAAAGCTAATACCCGATAAGTTAAGTGGAATTCATCCGACGTTCCATGTATCTCATCTGAGGAAGTGCTCGATCGATGAGGACATGATCGTGCCACTAGAGGATATCGGGGTGGACGAATGACTCAACTACGTGGAACAACCGGTGGCCATTATTGATAGAAGGGAGAGAAAGGCTAAGGAGAAGGGTGGTTTTATTTGTGCGAGTACAAGGGAGCCCAGAAGGGGTCTAACCTTACGTATAAGATCAAGGAAGGGATGAGACATTATTACCCGCAACTGTTCAAGAAGCGGCAAGTTTCGGGGACGAAACCTATATAAGGGGGGTGGACTTGTAACGCCCCGAATTTTATTAAAAAGAAGAGAAAATAAAAGTATAAAGAAAAAATGAGGAATAACACAATTTGAAGGACTAAAGTTGTGCAAGATGCAAACTTTAAAATAATAGTGTTTAAAAGAGTGGGTATGGCCTCCCACAACATTGCCATACCCATCTTCTCGGTTCAAAAAGGAAGAAAGAAGAAGAGCTCCCGGTTTTAGAGAGATAAAGAGGGAAGAATCTGCAAAAAGGTGAGTTTTCTTGAATATATGTTCGGTTTCAATTGAATTTTCAGCTTCCAGACCGAGATTTTGAGTGTTTAGTGCCTGTTTTCATGGGTTTTAAGAGCTGAATTTGCAGGTGGAAGTGTGTTGCATGAAGGTTGCTTTAGGTGAGTTCTTGAACCCCTCTTTTTACTGGTTTTTAAGTGTTGGGGTTGTTATGCATATCGAACAAATATTTTTAATGTACCCGTGGGTTTTCAGCTTTGATGTTCGACCGTTGTTCTGTGGTTGTATGTTTAGAGGTTGTTTGAGGTTAGATTTGATGTTTAGCATGGTTTAAGTGCTGGTGGTATGCTAGATCTGTGATAGGAAGAGTTAGATTGATGTTTGAAAACTGGTTGTAGTGTAGTTGGTATTTCAAAATGTTCCCATGCGCCTGAAATTGTTTTCATACGCCTAACTTACCTCATGCACCCAAGTGACCTCATGCACCCAAGATCATGCACCCAAATAGTAGTCATGCGCCCAGCATGATGCCCATACGCCTAAGTGTAGGCCAAGCCCCCAAACAGTTGTCCATGCTCCTAGAATTGCTCATGTGCCTAAGTGCTAATGCGCCTAAGCAGGGCTCATGCGCCTGCATAGTGGTAATGCGCCAAAGCAGGCCTCATGCGCCTGCATAGTGGTAATGCGCCTAGACTGTTTTCCTTAGAATTTTTATGCTCATGCGCCTGAGATGTCCAACTACTTTTCATTTTGGACTTAGGTATTTCTGAGGATTTTCTAGAGGTAGACGGTTGAGATAGGTTTTGTTGTGATGTGATGACTTGTGCTTGATGTGCTATGTATGATGATGTGATGATTATGAGGTGTGTGATGGGTTATCTTTCCATGTTTAACGGTTTTCAAAATGTATGTATTATGTTATGTAATACGTTATGTTTTATGTTATGACTTTACGTGGTATGATGTATGAATGTACGTAAAGTATTATGTAATGAAAGTGGAAGATAACGAATGATAAGTATGGAAGTAACGGATGATGAGATCCTTATCGCGTACCCCGGTACTGTGTCAGTCTTCGAAAACGAGTCGGGGGTTTATTTACAAGCCCCGGTACTATATCAGCTTTCGAGCACTAGTCGGGGGTATTGCATGAGACAGGATGGCATGTGAAAGAGATGAGATCTTGTTGCTCGCCCCGGTACTGTGTCAGCTTTAGAGCACGAGTCAGGGGTTTGTTTACAGGCTCCGGCACAGTATCAGCTTTCGAGCATGAGTCGGGGGTGTTGCATACGAGATGGGATCCTTGTCACGTACCCCGGTACTGTGTCAGTCTTCGGACATGAGTCGGTGGTTTGTTTATAGGCCCCGGCACAGTATCAGTTTTCGGACATGAGTCGGGGGTATTGAATGAAGCAGGATTCGGATGATAGTAAGTATGTTTTGTTTGATGATGAACGATGATGAAGATAATAATAATTATTATCAATGTGTACGTATAATGTTTGATCACGAACGAATGTGAAGGTTATGTTTTAACGAAAGTAAAGTCTTTTATTTATAAAATTAGAACTCAATCAGCGTCGTTGACTTTTTGTATGCATAATAGTTGGCAGGTATTTTATTGATGCTGAGGAGGTGCAGGCATGGATGCATAAGCTATTGGGAGCGTTTTGAGGCTGGCATCCACGTTTTTTATATGATGTTGTATTTTGAAATTTACATGAATGATGTAATGAAATGATATGTTTTAACTTATAAATGAGAAGTTTTTAAATTCCCTTGCAAAAGTAATGTATGTTTTATATATTTTATGCAATGACTGTCCAGCTGTAAGCGTCCCGGGAACGGGGACTTACAATATAGGGACAGAGTGAAAGGGATTCTTGAGTTGAAGCAGAGTTCATACATTCAGATGGTTTTGAGGAACTTTAGAATGGAGAATTGTAAGTCTGTGAGTACTCCTTTTGCATAGCATTTCAAGCTCTCTACTCAAGATTGTCCTCAAGAGACAGATGAAATAGCATATATGTCTAAAGTACCATATGAAAATGCAGTGGGTAGTTTGATGTATTTGATGGTTTGCACTCGGCCTGATCTAGGCTATGGTGTAAGTGTAGTCGGTAGATATTTGTCTAATCCTGGGAAGAGTCACAGGGAAGGAGTAAAGTGGATACTTAGGTATCTAAAGGGTACTCTTGAGGTTTGATTGAGTTTTAACAAGTGTAGTATGGGTAAATCTTTGGTCCAAGGGTTTGTAGATGCTGATTATGCTAAAGATATGGATAAAGGAAGGTCCATATCTGGGTATGTTCTTAAAGTTCTGGGGAGTGTGGTTAGTTGTAAAGCTTCTCTTTAACATGTTGTGGCATTATCTAGCACTGAATCAGAATATATTGCTTTAACATATGAAGTTAAGGAGGCAATATGATTAAAGGGGCTTGTTACTGTGTTGGGAGTTATTTTGGATGGTGCTATAGTTCTATGTAATAACAAGGGGGTTATTCAGTTGGCTTAAAACTTAGTTTTTCATGAAAGAACCAAGCATATCAATGTTGGAGTTTATTTTGTTAGAGAAATGGTAAATGAAGGGAAGGTCATTGTAGTTTTGTTGGTTCTGATGACAATGGAGCTGATATGCTAACTAAAGCTCTACCTATTGGCAAGTTTCATAAGAGTTTGAGGATTCTTGGTATTAGTTCTAGTCTGGTTGATTCCAACGATTGAGCTTTAAGGTGGAGAATATGAAATGGTAAAGCTAATCTTGACTTTTCTGTATCTTTCGAAGTGTAGAGTTTCTTTCGAAGCTTATTCTGTTTCTTCCGAAGCTTATGGTTTATCCTTCGGAAGAATTGGTGTTATTTTTGCAGGGGCTAGTTTGTCATTTCTTGATAGTTGAATGTTTTCTTTGTTATTTGTTACTTTTATTAAGTACAAGGGTCTAAGTGTCAATTGTAATCTTGAGTTAGTTAAGGTCGTTATGTTTAGTAGTATAAAGTCTCGGAGAAGAGTGGAGTTAAAGTATCTTCTTCAGTATTCATAGTTCTCTTGAATTACTTCGACTAGTAATCAATTCTATTCTCTTTGTTAATCAAATTGTGTTCTTTCTGGTGTGATTACTTTCACAGCTTTCAATTTGGGATTGTGACAGAGAGTGTTCCTTCCAGTAATGATCAAAACTTGATAGTCAAAACTTGAAGACCAAAGAAGCCAGCAATTAAAGATAAGTGGAAGAAAATTAAGAAAAATAAGTTTGTTCAATTATGTATATTTGTGGTAAAAAACATTTGTTAACAGATGCCATGCGAGTAGAATGTAGAGGATACTGTAACGAAGGATAGCAAGAAGCCAATTAATAGCTGTGTTTAGTTTCCCAAGATCGGATGTTGAAGATCAATGAACAAAGCTAACAACATCCATGCCCAAGTTTCAAGTTATTGGTGTGATCAAGAAGTTGGGTATCACCGACAACAATACATGGGCCATTTTTATCAAATCTTACCTTCAAGGGAAAAATTCATGCAATATAAATGAAACCCGTTAAATGGAGTGATTGGTAACTAACAAAAAAACAGGTCAGATCATGTTGATCATCACAACTACTATTAAGGAAGAGGCTCTTGATCTAATTCATGAACTTTAGCACATAGAAAAAAAAACTAGGATACCCTTCCATAGTTCTTTGCCAATAAGAACAACGTACTATTTTAGATGTGGAAATTGACTTGATGGCATTATTATATGTGAGATGACAATTCCCTAGTACTTCCGGGAAGTAGAAAATTTGTGTCAGGAAACAACGGATTATGATACTCAATCAAAAGACTGAAACTGATAATCGTCCACATTTTAAAGCCTTAGACCATAGCCTTATCATAACCATTCACGGGTGGCCAACCCAGCCAAACCTAAATGAGTTTTAAAGCATCTTGGCAGGACAAGAGGCCAATCAAAAGCAAATAGGTGCTATCATTTAATGCAAAAAACGAAGGGCTATATGCCAACTGGTTGAAGGGAAAACCATGGCGATTAAGAAACCAAAACTGTGAGTTAGGTGGGAAGCTGTGACTAAGGTGGGAAACATGGCTAAAACACTATAAGAAAGAAACACCACAATAGTTGAAAACAAACAAGCCTGGGAATGCAATCCTTTGTTAGTGCAAAACGAGGAGATCCAAGCTCCACTGTTAAGTTGAATCATTCAACAAAAAACTAGATAAGTGGATCACTGAATCTAACTATTTTAATCATCTAATTGGTCACAAGTATAGACTTAAAAAGGAATAGAAATTGTGTTGTTGTTATAGTCGATTATTCATTGTACCCGATCTCTAATATTGGAGATGTAAAATTCTTGAGCCAAAATGAAACGAAGAGTAAAGCGGGAAAGTGTATGCCATGTTTCTGGAGTAAGGAAGAACCTGATCTTGGTTCCTCAAATAGTAAAAGCAGTAAGAGCAGAAAAAAGTTTAGTCGTTTGAAACTTGTACATACAAATGTGTTTGGACCAGTAAAAAAATCGCTCGGTGCTATGGAATTCATGATTACTTTATTGATGATTGTTTTGACAAAAAATTAACAAGTATAACTTTGAGATCAAATTCATATGTGAGGTAGTGTGCTTGTATGATTTATATAATGAATATAATAATAAGAATAAAGAAATGACATAGTTGATTACAAGAAAAGGCCTTGATCCATAGAGATCTCCGATATAAAACCACGGGAGGTGACCAATTTTCACCCACCTCTTGTTCTTCTTATTGATTGTAATGAACGTACAACTCGAGAGCCATTGTTGATTGATACTAAGTGTTACTGAGAGTTATGAGAATGAATTATGTGTGATATTTGATAGTTATGCGTCCTCATATATAATATACACTAAGTAACTATCTGGGAAGCCTGAAGATATTTATAATTGTATTAGAATCAAAAGTGAAATAAGTTTGATAATATAATTCAAAGTAGTTATACATACGAGGTACTAGCTTAAATGGAGATAATAATAACCTTCTAATAGCTCTGAGCATGTGTTCCATTATGTTAATTATCCAACTACTTAGTATTTGAGAATCTTTCTATGAATAACTGACTGACAGGATCCTTGGGATGTCACCACTACGCCGGATTTTGGTGTAAATATTTAGTTAGCATGTAAACGCTAAATACTTTGGTTGTGCCAAAGATTTTTGTTTCAATGCGTGGGTCATGCCCAATGTGATATGTTTATGTCAAAAGACTTATCTTAACAAGTCAATATTAAATGCTTGGGTCTTGCCTAGTTTATAACATGTCCATGTTATGCCATTGATAAGGCTGTAAGGACCCAAAGCATGGACAACATAATGAGGTTGCCAGCTACTAAAGCGTATATTGATCCCACTATATTGAACTATATTCGAATTTTGTGCTCTCTTGCAAAGTGTATAAACCTATCAACTTAATTAGAAAGGTGAAAAAATTTAAAAGTTAGAAGGGTGTTGTAGTGCCTTAAGTTAAGTGATATGATCAATCTCAATTTCTTTAGTTATAATCCATAAGTGTCTGATCTATAAAACAGCAATCCTTAATGATTTTTGATAGGATAAGTAATAGAAAATGAAATAAGTAGGGATAAGAAACATACAAATCTCGAGTGAGTTTTGAATTCTGACTTACATAAAATATACTTTAAGATATTGGCATTCAAGGCTTTTGGGTGGATTTCTCCTTTAATAGTGCCCAGCCAGTATGCGCCCTTGCCAGCTTCAGAGTCTATTTGGTATGGTCCTTCCCACTTAAGTGTCCCACTTAAGTGTCAGCTTCCCTTCATTAGGGTTGATGGTATTCTGAAGGTCTTTCTAAGTATCTTGTCACCCACTAGAAACCTTATAGTTCTGAAATCTTCATTGTAGAATCTTGTAATCCTTTGTTGATATGCCGGAATCCAAATATTTGCAAGATCCCTGATTTTATCAATGGTATCAAGATCGTGGGAAGAGCCTCATTATTATTTAATGGGAGTTTGAAAGCTAGACCAGCATTAGGGATAACTAAATCTGTAGAGATTAATGCTTCCGTGCCAAACGACAATGAAAATGGGGTTTGCCATGTTGCATTCTTTGTAGTCGTCCTATCTGCCTAGATAATAAAGGGTAGTTCTTCTGCCCTTCTTTGTTTCTTGGCATCCAACCAGTTTTTAAGGTTATTTATGATGATCTTATTATTGGACTCCACCTGTTCATTAGCTTGAGGGTAGACAGGAGGGATGCTATCATCTTTATTCCCTAATTGACATAGAAGTTAGTAGTCCTCTTACTGGTGAATTAAGATTCGTTATCACATTCTATTTTGACGGGATATAGAATATATTATTGAAGGACCGTTGAAGGGTGGTCAATTCAATAGTTTCATAAGATGAAGAGACTTAGAATACTTAGCAGATCAAATAGGAAATCGGTTAGGATGAAATAAAGAACACAAGTAAAGAACAATAATAAGAACAAGATAGTATATGATTTTCAAGAATGTTGTATATTGCTCTCAAGTTCTTATAAGAGTTACAAAGCTTAAATCTAAATACAAGTACTTGAGATACTTTATACTACATCCTACAGCCGGCCATACTTTAAAGGTCAGCTGAAAACACTAATCTAGACAACAAGATCAATGTAGAGTCAAAAAGGTAGATTACCTTTTTTACTAGTTACTATGAAATGCCATAGCTCACATCCTTGTCTAATACAAAAAGAATAAAAGCACATAGTTGGAAAGTTACATACTCAACACCTTAATCTATAGTTGATAAAAGCATGGACTTTTCACCAACTCATGCTAGTTGGTGAGTCTTCAAAGATGGCAGCAAAAATAAAGACTGATTTTTTCTAAAGATAGAGAAGGCAGCAGAAAGGTGTTTCAGCTTTTGTCAAAAGTATGTTAGAGAAGACATGCCTTCTCTATCATTAGAAGAAATCAGTCTTTGGCTTTGGAAGACTTTGTCTTTGAAGCTTCAGAAGACTTCATCTTTGGCTTTGGAAGAATTGGTCTTTTGACTTTGAAAGATTTGATACTTATCATGATTCTTGATCTTAAAACCGGATCTACTCTGGTAGGTTGTTGATAAACCTGATCAACTTATTAATTTTTCTAATAAAGTTCTTCAATTTTTAAAACCCTAATCAAGTTTTAGTTTTTGATACAAGGAACAAATAATGTTTTGTATTTATCTATGAACCCAACTTCATTATAGAGTCATTCAATTTGGTTAAGCATTCCGAATGGCATGAGTGTTTAACTATAATCGATATTTCTATCACTACAACCCTCACGCTAAGATCCAAATGGCGTGAGCTTAGAGTAGCGGGTTGGCTCTAATCAATGAACTGTGTTTGGTTAGACATTCGGTGGAGGGGAAGTCCGAACGGTGTTGATGTCTAGTATCGATACAAATCGTTTACATAAATGATTATTGCACCATAATCGTTAACGATCGTAAGCCGGATCAAGTCAAGAAATAACCCTTGTGTTAAAACTATGTTATAAAATTTGTTTTTTCTTCATATTTTATTAGTTTTAGTAAATTTTTGTCATAAAAAACAACTTTATTTTTTCTTGACAGAACCTTAACACGGCAGCACAAGATTTTCTTTGCAGTTTTGACATGGTCGTGTTAGCGTGCTGTAATTTTTTTTTACTTTTAGATTTTTTTCTAATTTTAGTTTTTTTAATAAAATCCCCCCATTTTACTTTGTTTTCATAACAAGTGTACTTGAACTTGAATCAGTTTTGTATAAACTCAATTAACCTGTATTCCTGAGGACACGAACCCCACTTCCACTCATACAATTCTTAGTATGTGTGATGGTAGGTTCACATTATAATATTTTATTTGTTGGATTCAACACCTAACAAATTGGCGCCATTGATGGGGATACGACGATTCTAACCATTTTATTCCAAGATCTTAAAGTACAGGTACACCTTTTTATAAACACCATGGCAGCTGAACAAACACTTAGGGAGTGGGTGACTCATGATATCATCCAACAACCGCTTTGCATCAAATACCCTGCTATGGAGAACTTTGAGCTTAAATCCGGACTCATTCATCTATGGCCTTTCTTCCGGGGTCTAGATAATGAAGATCCTTACAAGTTCTTAAAAGAATTCCAGGGCATTCCCTTTTGCTTTGCAAGACTCGACAAAAGAATGGCTTTATTACCTACCACCAGGGTGGATAACCACTTGGAATGATCTTACAAAGTTATTCTTAAACAAGTACTTCCCGAAAGTTAAGGCCTCTATTCTACATAAAGAGATAATTGGGATCAAACAAGCAAAAAATGAGGCTTTACACACTTATTGGGAGAGATTTCAGAATTTGTGTGCTAGATGCCCACAACATGGTTTATCCGAGCACCAATTGCTTCAATACTTCTGTGAAGAGCTAGCACCATTAGAGAGGCGTTTGATAAATGCTTCTTGTGGGGGAAGTCTACTTGATAGCACACCGAGTCAGCTTAGAGCCTTAATCACATCTATAGCAAAAGACACAAAGTATTGGGATCAAGAAGAGAATGGTATGCTAACATTCCATATGGAATCAAAGAAGATAGCACACCTCAAATCAAAACTAAACTTGCTGAATTTACAAACACGGTGATGCAACTTGCTAAGGCTAAAAGTGTGGAATAATATTTTCAAGCTTGCGAGGTATGTTTATAAACTGGGCAAAGCACAGATATGTGTCACATGTTAGAAAAGGATAAAGAACAAGAACAAACAATGGAAAGCTATTTTGGACAAAACTAAAGACAATACCTACACCACCAAGACAATCTAAATTGGGGAAATCCTCTCAATATAAGCTACAAGCAAAGCCTTTCACAATATCAAGCACTACCTTCGTTCCAAAGAGCAGATCAACACAATTACAAGTCTTGTCGACAACAACAAGTGGATAGCTCAGTAATGTCCTTGGAAGACATCGTTAAAAGGCTACCCACTAGCACCCAATCATTCCAAGAAGATACGAAGGCTAGTATAAAAAGTGCAGGATCAGTGTTGGTCTCTCAACATAAGTTTTGAATCTCATAAGCTCACTAAGTCTCACTCGGTTGATAAAGCAGAATCTCTAACTAAGTTGACAATAATATAATAAGTTATTGAACACAAGAATGAATTTCAAGATACTTGTATATATTACTTCTCAACTCAGTATTACAAGACACTTACAAGCATAGTTACTTAAGTTACAATAAGGACTATATATACTACTATCTACAGTCGGTTATACTTGGAAAACCAGCTGGAATTTACCTCTAAACAAATACTACATTACTAGAAGTAAAGTATTTAAGATAAAATAATATCCTAGATTAGATAGTCATGACAGGTCCATGACTTACCTTTTGTCACCAACTAAGTATGGTAACTGTACTAACTAAAAAGGTGAACAGTGGATTAAAGTATGGTCAACTATATGGGAGTGGGAAAATGCCATGCAGTGTATCAGAGATGTTAGTGGATGTCAGACAACCCATACTTATGTCCACTGGTTCATAGTTGATTCTTCCGAAGGCAAAATGGCTTCGGAAGAATAAGTTCTTCCAAGGCCATTTATACTTCGAAAGAATCAACTTCTTCCAAGTCTTTTGCAAGTCTTCATGACTTCATTCTTTAGAAGACTTTGTCTTGGATCTTCTAAGTGTGAATGCTTCGGAAGGAGAACTACTTGGTCTTCATATACTTCGAAAGACTTGGTTCTACCTTCGGATATTCTTCATATACTTCGGAAGGAAAACTACATAGTCTCGGAAGACTTAGTTTTTCCTTCGGAAGTTCTTCATACTTAAGCTTCGGAAGATCTTCAACTTGTCTTCGGAAGAGCGGCTTTAGCTTCGGAAGACTTCTTCAATTGTACTTCAAAAATATCTTAAGTGTTGTTTTGGTTGCACCAGCCTCATATGATCCAACAAACTCCCCCTAGGCTGATGCTACCAAAACTTCACTTCCTTCTGCTCCTTAAGGATTTCAACACCAAGGAAAGAAGATATTTATCTGTTTCCTTGTTCTTCCCTGATGTGGTGGTGAGGAGCTGGTACAAGTCATTCGTAGATACTAGATCAAGTATGTTGTTCTAAATGACATACACCCTTTGTTGCGTCCCTCTGAAGAGAGTTAGTTGATGGGAATTGTAGTCATACTCCCATCTAACTATAGGATCAGAAGTTGAGCCTTCAACCATCTAAAGGAATGGTTTTCCTTTTGTAGTTGTGCCTTCTTCCTCATCCTTTTCTCTCTTTTTCAACTCTTCTTCAGTCTTGGGTTTCTTTGTAAGCTTAGCCAGATGAAGACTGCTCAGATGATTTCTGATGTGAGCAGCAACCTGAGAGTTAGAGGGATTGGAGAAAGATTTCTCTGCTAACTCAGCAAGGACAAATCTGCTGGAGTGTAGCAGCGATGAAGTATCAACCCTGTTTACTTCACCATTCTCTCTTTCCACAACAAAGCTATGTGAAGGTTCATCGAACCTCCACTGGACTATTTGTTTTCTAGGATTAAGGGGTTTGGATGAAAGCTTACCCCCTTCCTAGTGTCCAGCAAAGTCACCAGTCTCCTTATTAACTTCTTCTCTTCTTCCGTAAGAATATCTGAGTTGGTTGCAAGAAGTTGGAGAGCTTGGTCCAGTGTTCCCCTAGGTAGATCAAGGAATGCATCTCTTATGAGGGAACTGGAAGAGCCATCAATGTATTTTAGGTTAATTAACTCTTCCTTACAAGAGATGTCGCTCAATGTTATGCAGTTGATGAGCTTCCTCTTGATCTCCTTGAATTCTTCTAAGGTCAGGGGTTTAGAAGGTTTAGAAGATGGTTTGGGTATAGGTTGGGTTTTGGGTTGTGTTTTGGGTTTAAGGATAGGTGGTGGTGGTGGTTGTTGGGAAGCAATGGGTGAGGGTGTAGGTAAGGCTGATGGTGTAGGTTCAGGGGTGTAAGGCTTAGTGGTTGGTTTAGTTTTGATGGGGAAGGGAAGAGGTCTGGGTGTAGGTTGTGCTGGTTTGGGTGTTGGTGTTGGTTTGGGTGCCTTCTTTTGAACATTTGATATTTGTCTTACCTCCTGCCTTCTTCCTAAACGAATGTCAGCCTTGATGTCACTGACATGTCGTTGTAGGGTCTTCTTTGACATAGGACCCACTTGCCTGCCGGTGAAGCCATGGGCTTTGAGATAGGCTTTCATCCATTCCTTATCTCCCACCTTCTTGCCAGTAGCAAGTTGTGCCTCTTCCTCCTTCTTCTTCTTCTCCCTTAACTTTTCCCTGGCAGTCCTCTTCCTCTCTTAGTTGATTTGATCTTGCTCTTTGTGAAAAAGAAATAAGATCGTATAATAATCATGAGGTGCAAGCTCCTTTTGCGAATAGCCACTAGAGCAGAGAAAGGCTATTCTCTCCTTCCTTTCCTTTTTCGTAGCCTCCTCCTTCCTCTTCCTCTTCTCCTCCTCTTTGGCCAACCTTGCTGCTTCCTCCTTTTCTTTTTGTAGCAAGGTTGCCTTCTCCAGCTTTACAAGCTCATCAAGTAGGAGTAAAAGGATGTCTTCATTGACTACTCCCAGGATGATGAGCCTGTCAATAACCTCCACTCTCCTCTTGTTGTTGATACTTTCTTAAGCGGCTGCTGCTGCTTTGCTGCTTGCAGCCAACTGCTTCCCAGTATCAATTCTTCCCTTCTTCTTAAGCTTTTTTGACCTTTCCTCCTCTAGAAGTTCCTTAGCAGTGAGCTTCCTCTTCCCCTTTAGAACAAAGGAAGATTCAGCCTTTGGAAACTCAGGTTTAGAAGATTCAGGTTGGGGAGATTGGGGTTGGACTTGTGGTGTTTAGGAGAGAGGGGTTGTAAGGAATTCCTCACTGTTTACCTTAGAGGCTAGTTCAAGAGTGGACTCTGTGATGAACAGATCATTGGACGAGGAAGCCAGTTCAATTATTCCTTTCGCAGCTTGGATTTCTACTTCAGAAGTAATTAGAACTGCACTACCTATCCCTTCCAAATCGGTTGCCGGACCATGAGTTTGTGTATCCCCTTCGAAGTTAATCTCAAGTTCAACAGAGACCTTAGGTTGACCAACTTCCTTTTTAGAGGTAGGTGGTTCACTCAGCCTTAGCTCCTTAGCTCCAAAGTAGGCAACAGCTACATCAGGGGAAGGTTGTTCAATGGATGAGCTTATAAAAAATGTGGTTAAAAACCTATTGAGGTCTATAAGGAATTTTGGATCCACTTGAATAGTAATAGGAGTTGTTGAGGGAAGGTGGTTGTCGGGTGTTGCTGTGTGGGGTACAAAGAAGATATGGCATCAAAGGAAGTTGTTGTGATGACAAGGTAGAGTTCATCATGTCTTTGTTTCTGTACATTCTCCCCCTTTTTGGTAGCATCATCTTGAGAAGTAGATGAGCTAGAGGAAGAACTTAAAGAAACTTGAGTATGTACATGCCTAACAGACTTCTCAATCTTTGTCTCAGCTAGTTGAGCCTTGAGATTTTCAATCTCAAGTTGCTGAGTGACAGACCTGTCCTCTAAAGTCTTAACCTTTGATTCAAGGTTAGAGACTTTAGAAAAAGGTTAGAGACTTTAGAAATCAGGTCTCTGATAATTAGTTTCAGGCTACCCTCATCTTCTTTTGAAGAATCATTGGAGATGAGATAACATACCTAGTATGTTCATCATCACCACCAGTAATGGTTTCTCGGCTCCCTGGATACCCTTGCGTGCTGATGTCTCTTTCAGAGTCATCAAGGGGCAAGGTTGATGTAGACTCAGACCCACTTATTTTACCACTGTCCTGAGAGGTTAGTGAAACACTCTCAGTAGTAGCAGCTGAGCCTACATGAGTCACCTCCACACCAGTTTGACTCACCTTAGTTGGGTATAGCTTATGTGGGCTAGACATTAGAGGTTCCCTGGGGCTTAGTTGATCTAAAGAGTGGTATGGTATATCAACATCATGGCCCAGATAAAACATAATGTCCTCATCAGGTAGGGTTGATAGGTCAATGAGGAATAGGGAGGTTAAATCTAATGACCTGGGACCTTGGTCAGCACCTACGGGTTCTTCTGCGAGAGCAAATGACCCGATGACGTTGGTGTCCTTTTTTGGCTGCTCAGGGGAGTTTTAAGACTCACCCTGAGGGCTAAAGGCTTGGGTTGTGGGCTTGTCAGCTTGAGACTGAGGAGACTCAATGCTGACATTGAGGTCAATAATGGAGGATGGTTGGACCTCTGGCTGAGTAGGAGCCCTGAGTTCCACTCGAGCCTTTTTGGATAGAACAGAGGGGACCTGATCAATCAAAGTTGATTGATTAGGGGTTCGTTTGGGGCGTCTAGTGTATGTAAACTTGATTGGGTGGGAAGAAGTGATTGGCATTTGAGTGGTGGTGTCTGGTGTGGATTCATCACCTGCTAGGCTTGCAGGGATGTCACCAGGAGTCGTTGGCTCGCGCATACCTAGAAGAAGATCAGTGAATCTTCCAGAGAAGTTGGTGGACACCTTCTTCAAAGTTTTGAAGATGCCAGGCCATATGTGATGGACCAGTAGAACATCTGCACATTGTAATCTGTCCTGGTCCAGCTCACAGTTGATTATGTGCTGAATGAATCGGGGATACATGTAGAATGGATCCCGGGGGAGATTGCCTCTTAAGTTTTTCAGCATAAATCTAGAGTAAGTTGTTCAGCATAAATCTAGAGTAGTTGAAGCGCAGGCCCTTTACCAACCCGTGGACGAGGCAGCCCAAATCATATGGGATTTGATCCCATCCCCCGAATTTGTTAGATAGGCAGTGCAGGACAATGTACAGCAAGAACTTCCAATTGTAAGAGAAGTTAAACTTGTAGACTGTAGACTTGTGCACATCGCCGCCATATCCCATCTGAGTGTAAGTGTCTTCCAACTCAGATTTGGGGAATTCAGTAGGGGCGCCCTCATCATGGTTGATTCAGCAACGGTGATCCCTATCCACAGATCCTCAATCTGATGACCCTTTCACCATTTAGTGTTTCATCTTGATCATTGTCCTAGAATTTGGCCATATAGTTAGAGTAGATGGTGGGGTTAACGCTGAGGGCTATGAAGTATACCGATTAGGATAGAAATTTGATGATAGGGGCAAATTCTGCATCCTTTGAAGAATCAAGGATAGCAACCTGATTATGTTAGGGATTTAGGGCCATTGTTAAGAGGTAAGGTATGATTGAAGGAATTTGAGAGTGAGTGAAGAAGATGGCGGTAATTTAGGGCTTTTGCTGTGGTAAAGAAAGTAAAGAAAGAGAGTTGGAAATTTTAAATGGGGGTTAAAAAGCAAACCAATAAGGTGAAAGGACAGTTTAGGTTTCGATTTGACAGAGGCGGTAAGATAAAACATTTAAAAATTCCGACAATCATCAGTAAAATCTTACATTTAAAAATTCCGACACAGTAAAGATGTTCTTCCGAAGGTAAACATGCTTCCGAGAGAAAAACACTTGTGTTTCTCAATATTGTCTTTCGAAGCCATTTTTACTTCCGAAAGCAAACAATGTCTCAGTGACAAGTTTGCTTCCGAGAGTACAATCTTCTTTCGAGAATAGAAGTTAGTAGGCTTCGGAAGTAAATTTGATCTATGATCAATTGTTTTTCCGAGGTTAAAAACTCTTCGGAAGATAATATTTATGCAGAGGAATTTTCCTTCGGAAGATGGATAAATATTTCTTCCGAGGGTAGATTTCTCTTCGGAAGTGTTTAAACTTAGATTTTTGAAGAAAGCCTTTTTGTAACAGGGCTTAGATTGTAGTTAGACAACATAGACAAGACATATTTTAAAAAGGTTTTTCAAAATAGAAGAACTAGTCAATATTAATCATCCCAATAGCTGTAATTAAATATTTAAATCTTTGTTCATCAAAGGCTTTGGTGAACAAGTCAGTATATTATTCATTTGAATTTACTTTGACTAGCTTTATTAGATTTTTCTCATGAATATCATAAATGAAATGATACCTGATGTCGATATGCTTTGTCTTGGAGTGCTTGACCAGATTTTCTGTGATAGAAATGGCACTTTTGTTGTCTATATGGATAGGACCCTGCATGAAGTTGAAACCATAGTCCAACATCTAATTCTAAATCCATAGCAGTTGAGCATAGCAGCTCGCAGCAGCAATGTATTTAGCTTCAGCAGTTGATGTTGAGACACATGATTGCTTCTTGCATTGCCAGGAGATAATCCTTCCATTAAGAAATTGACATCCTCCGGATGTGGATTTCTTGTTGATGTTGCAGCCACCATAATCACTAGCAGTGTACCCATAGAGATTGAAGTCCTTATGCTTAGGATACCAGAGACCCAGTTTGGGAGCTCTATAAGCTATCTAAGAATTCTCTTGGCAGCAATTAGGTGAGACACCTTGGGAGCAGCCTGATATCTTGCACAGATGCAGGTTGCAAACATGATATTAGGTCTACTTGTAGTGAGATACATCAGAGATCTAATAATCGCCCTGTACTGATGCTGACCAGTATCCTCCCCCTTGGAATCCGGACAAAGATTATGATTTCTCGGTATAGGTGTCTTTGCTAGCTTATAAGCTTTCATCTCAATATCTCTAAGATGTCCTTGACATACTTAGATTGATTGATGAAGAACCCTTCTTCCATCTGCTTCACTTGAATTCCAAGGAAGAAATCCATCTTTCCTATTGAACTCATCTCAAACTTCTTCCTCATGATGCTTTCAAAGTCTTTGCATATTTGGTCATTTGAGGAACCAAATATGATGTCATCAACATAGACTTGAACAAGCAGCATGTCTTTCCTGGACTTCTTTATGAACAATGTCATGTCTATGGTGCCTCTGGTGTAGTCATTCTTAAGAAGAAACTGAGACAGGATCTAATACCACAGCCTAGGTGCTTAATGCAACCCATAGAGAGCTTTATCCAGTTTGCACACATAGTTAGGGTGTTGTGGGTCTTCAAATCCAGGTGGCTGACACATATAGACTTCTCTATCAATATCCCCATATAAAACTGCACATTTGACATCAAGTTGATAGATAGTGAAGTTCTTGGATGCTGCAAAAGCAAGGAAGATTCTCACAGCCTCAAGTCTTGCAATAGGTCCAAAGACATCAGTGTAATCTATGCCTTCCTCCTATGTGTATCCTTGAATAACAAGTCTTCCCTTGTTCTTGATGATCAAACCTCTATCATCTCTCTTACTTCTGAACACCCACTTGGTGCCAATGAGGACTTGGCCAGGTCGTAATGGACACAAGTTCCATACCTTTTGCCTCTTGAACTGAAGCAACTCCTCTTGCATAGCTTCAATCCAATTGTTGTCCTTAAGGGTTTCTTCCACCTTCTTTGGTTCCATTTGAGAGAGAAAGCATGAGTACAAGCAGACATTCCCATTGTGGGTCTGACTTCTTGTTCTCACACCTTCTGAGACATCCCCAATGATGTTCTCTGCTGGGTGAGTGTTGTGTATCCTAATCCTAGGAATCACATCTAGTTGCATAGATAGATCTAGGTTTGAGAAGTTTTCTCAGGGTTTTGAACACCATGACCAGCTGATATCTCACACTCATTCAATGAGGACTGATTGAATGAATGTATGACAACATCAATGATATTCTGTTGAGAAGTAGTATCAACAGTCTCCTGTTCCTCCAGATTACTATCTTCATCAGCTTGGTGTTGAATGCTGGAGTTGTCAGCTGATGAGTTTTGAGGCTTAGTTGGCTGACAACTTGCTGAAGCTCCATGATTTCCTGAGATGTTCAAGCTTTCAGGACTTCCAGTAGTGGGAGCTTGTTCTTCAATTCCTCTTGGAGAACTGGGAATAGGTCATGGTAACTCAATATTTGATCTTCATAGATGTCACTTTGAGTTCCTGTTCCAGCTGAAACATTCTCACAAGATGGTTTAGAAGAGTTTGGAAACAATTCTAGATTAAAGATATGATCAGGGCCATTCCCTCTAACACAAGGAGTGTGCTCATTAACAACAATGTTGGATGATTCCTCAAATTATTGATTTTTAATATTATACACTCTATAAGCAATAGAGGTTGAGGAATATCCAACAAAGATAGCATCATCCAACTTTTCAGCAAATTTTGCTAAATTGTCTTTTGTGTTGAGTATGGTACACCTGCTGCCAAAGGACCTAAGAAATCCAATGAACGGTGGCCTCTTATTCCATAACTCATAAGGGTCTTTCAATGGGCCTTAACAATGAGAACCCTGTTCTGTACATAGCATGCAGTGCTAACTGCCTCTGCCCAGAAAGTTAGAGGCAGCTTTGAATCAGCTAACATAGTTCTTACAGCATCAATAAGTGTCCTGATCCTCCTCTCGGCAACAACATTTTTTCTAGGAGCACTGTATTGTCTGGTGATCCCTATTGAGTTGCAGAATGAGTCAAGAACTTGATTCTTAAACTCAGTCCCTTGATCACTTCTAATGATATTTACCTTGTGATCCTTTTGATTTTCAATTTTAAGAATAAAAGATTTTAAAGTTTCAGTCGTTTCATCTTTAGTTCTTAAAAAGAATACCCATGTAAATCTTGTAAAATCATCAACAATCACTAGACAATATGATTTCCTACCAATGCTCATTATACTTGTGGGACCAAAAAGATCCATGTGTAGTAAGTGTAATGGAGTGGTGATGGAGTTAACCTCTTTGGATTTGTGAGAAACCTTGTGTTGCTTTCCTTTCAGGCAAACAACACAGTTATCTTTGCAGAAAAATTACTTTTTAGGCACACCATGTACCAAATTATTTTTAAGCACCTTATTCGTGGTTTTAAAATTAACATGGCACATTCTTTTATGCCAAAGAGTTGACTCATCACCATTAGCTTTAGAAAGAAAGCATGATACTTCACCCATTGGAGAAGCATTATTCATATCAAGCTTGTACATATCCCCTCTCCTGGGAGATCTAAGAAGCACCAATTCCTGAAGAATTATCATCCCGGGTTTGAGGATAATGCACTCATGTTTTGTGAAGAGCATTTGGTGCTTTTGATCATAGAATTAAGAAACACTCAAGAGATTGTGCTCAAGCTGTTTGACAAAGTTTACTTTGTCAATGTTTAACTTACCATTGGATACACTACCTCTACCAGAAATGTATCCTCTGGCTTCACCTCCAAAATGAACAGGACCTCCATCAAAATGTTCAAATTATTATAGGAGAGATCTGTTCCTTGTCATGTGCCTGGAGCATCCACTGTCCACAATCCAGACATTTCCATTCTTGTCATATGGATGTTCCTGCATATAAGGTGAAATGATTAGTTATTATTGGAAACCCAAGCCTTGTTGGTTTTGGGTTCTTTCAATGCAGATGATATAACTAAACAAATTGTATGCATGAGGGCTCAATTATAGTTTGTGAAGAAGAGGTTTGGGCTGCAACATCTTTTCTGGTCTTCCATTCCATCTTATGGTTGACCTGTGTTGATGAGCCTGAGGAGGCTTGTGCAACATGACTTGCTAGGCTTCTTTCTTTTAGGAAGAAGTTTTCACCACCTTTTCTTCCGAAGCAGCCTTCTTCATGGAAGGTTTCAAGGAAATGTTTTTGTTTCTTTGTTTGTTCTTTGGCTTGTCTTCCGAAGCTATTTTCCTTTCGAAAGAATGAGTTTCTTCCGAAAGCAACTTGGCTTTGGAAACAAGCTTTCCTTTCCTTAACACTTGGACCATATGGTAAGGTCCAAATGTGAAACCATCCTTGACTCCTTCTTTCTTAACATTGGTTGCATTATGTGTGGTTACTGGATTGTAGTAACAATCTTTAGCCATGTGGTTATGCAGGCCATAGATTATGCACTCAATGTTATTCTTGGTGTGACATATGGGTTGTTGTTTCTTGCACTTCTTCTTTTCTTCAACAACCTTTCCCTTTAATTTCTGATCCTTCAACTGGATAGGAGTGTTGGTACTACTCTCCTTTCCTAAATCATAACTTTCAACCAGTTAGAATCCAGCTGAGATGAATACACCCTTTTGCCTTGGGTCTATCTTCATCTTAGTCTTAGCCACCTTTTTGGTAGTTTTTCTTGCTGCCCTGATCTGGTTCTTTCTGGATTTGGTGGTCAAGGATTTATCAACTATGGGGATGAGGTTATCTACCTTATCCTTCCCTGTGGCGGATTCTATTATGGCATCATTCTTCTACTCACTAGGTAGTAGGTCAGTAGTTGGAACCTCTTGCTTATCAATACCACATCTTGGCTGTCTAATAGATACAAGAGAGTGTGGTGGAGCAATTTCATTAGCTCCCAACCCACTTTTGTTTTGATAGCATACCTTGGAGTGGGAGGATGATGCTATAATGGTATTGAAGTTATGCTCTTGAATAGCATACTTCTCTACTTTAGCCTCAGCTGTGACTAGCTGGGCTTGAGCTTCAGTCAACTTGGATATTAGATCTTTTATTTGAGTCCTATAGTTGGTATGTTCGTGTTTTAAACAGGACACAATTTTCTCTAACTCTTCTATTTTGAGCTTATAGTCAGATTCTGCTCTCTTAAAATCAAATTTTAGGATATTTAAAGACTCAATATTAGATCTAATTTCCTTGTTGTAGTCCTGATACAATTTAACCTTAGCAATACAGGCTGGAGTACAGAGATGTTCATATACCTTGCTGTCTTTAGTTCCAGCCATGAGAGCTTGAGCATGAATGACATCTTGCACCATAAAGCTCTAGTCAACCTCTTGAGCAACATTAGCAGTTTGTGGCTCAGTGGGTTTGGTTACAGCCTTTGAGGTAGCAGGATGTTGGGAGGCTTGAGCTGCTCTAGGATTAGATCTTGGAGCTTTACATTCCCTAACAAAGTGACCAAGCTGGTTACAGTTGTAGCGTTTGGCCTTGCTCTTATCAAACCCGAATTTACTATTGGGTTTTGAGGAAACTATCTTCCGGTTCTTTTAAAGAATTTCTTTGATCTTGAGGTTAAAAGAGCCATTTGCTGGACAATGTCCATATATTCAACATCATCTGGGTTGAAACACTCTAGATCATCAAAACAGTATTGAAAATCTCCAGAGCGCTCACTCCCTGAAACAAAAGCACAACTATCCTGGAAGGGAGTGTGTTGAGCCTATTGAGACCTGGGTGTCTCAAGGAAAGTGATGTATGGCCTAAAAGAGGATGATGGTTGTTGGGGGTAGTTCAGGTACAGCTAAGACTGGGGAGTTCTTGATCCTTCAACAACATGTAGAGCATTGTTGACTGCAGGATTTGAGGGTCTGTTCATCTGGTGGCTCTTCTGAGTCTCTATCTACATACGATATCCATCAAGGATTCCATATAGTTCAGTCATAGTGAGAGAGTTGAGATTTTCAATTCTCTTGATTGAGACACAATAAAAAGTCCACTCATGAGGAAGTGCACTCATGAATTTTCTAACTATGTCTCTTTTCTTAAGAACAACTCTCATAGTTTTAAGAGAGGTGATAAAGTCCATATACCTGAAGTATTATTGGCTCAAGGTCACACTAACAACATAAGTGAACTTCTCAAACTTCTGCTTCAGCATATCCTTCTTGTTTTCTTTTGATTCAGTAGAACCAGAATACATCAGCTTCAAAGCATCAAAGAGTTCTTTGGCGGTCTCACATTGCTTAAAGCCTGCCATTATGGAGTTTGGTATAGCAGTAAGCAATACGGTCATCGCTTTGTAGTTGATGTCCATCTTGCTGAAGTCTTCATCAGAGTAGTCTTCAACAGCTATCTCAATCATGGCTCCATTACCAGCCGGGTCCGCCACCTTTGCATTGTAAAGACCATGAGTGATAGATCTCCACATGCGGCTATCATGATACTTGATAAAACCTTCAATACATTTGCACCAGGTTCCAAAATCATCACGGTGATGATAGGAGCCTTGGTCATGGTTCCTATCTCAGACTCAAAAAACTTTTGGTTAAGAGCCATTTGAGTGAAGTGAGTAAGTGTAAAGAAATGAGGGTGATTTAGGATGGTTAGAATTCATAATCAAGAGCCTAAAAAGCTCTGATACCAATTGCCGGATCGGTGTTGGTCTCTCAACACAAGTTTTGTATCTCACAAGCTCACTAAGTCTCACTCGGTTGATGAAGCAGAATCTCTAACTAAGTTGACAATAATATAATAAGTTAATAAACACAAGAATGGTTTTCAAGATACTTGTATATATTACTTCTCAACTCAGTATTACAAGACTCTTATAAGCATAGTTACTTAAATTACAATGAGAACTATATATACTACTATTTACAGTCGGATATACTTGGAAAACTAGTTGGAATTTACCGCTAAGCAAATACTACATTGCTAGAAGTAAAGTATCTAAGATAAAATAATATCCTAGATTAGGTAGTCATGACAGGTACATGACTTACCTTTTGTCACCAACTAAGTATGGCAACTGTACCAACTGAAAAAGGTGAATAGTGGATTAAAGTATGGTCAACTACATGGGAGTGGGAAAACGCCATGCAGTGTATCAGAGTTGTCAGCGGATGTCAGACAACCCATACTTATGTCCACTAGTTCATAGTTGATTCTTCCGAAGGCAAAATGGCTTCAGAAGAATAAGTTCTTTCGAGGCCATTTATCCTTCGGAAGAATCAACTTTTTCCAAGTCTTCTGCAAGTCTTCATGACTTCATTCTTCGAAAGACTTTATCTTGGATCTTCTAAGTGTGAATGCTTCGGAAGGAGAACTACTTGGTCTTCATATACTTCAGAAGACTTGGTTCTACCTTTGGAAGTTCTTCATATACTTCGGAAGGAAAACTACTTAGTCTCGGAAGACTTAGTTTTTCTTTCGGAAGTTCTTCATACTTAAGTTCGAAAGATCTTCAACTTGTCTTCGGAAGAGCGGCTTTAGCTTCGGAAGACTTCTTCAATTGTATTTCAAAAATATTCTAAGTGTTGTTTGGGTTGCACCAGCCTCATATGATCCAACAAAAAGCTTGAAGTGCTAAATGACTCAACTTGCTAGTTCAATAAGCAAGTTAGAGTCTCAAGGTAAATTACCCGTGCAAACTGAGAATTACCCAAAGCACAATGTTAGTGCCCTTACCTTTATAAGTACTACTCAAGAAGAAGACGATAAAGAAAAAAATATTGTTGAGAAAACAGATAAGGTGGAAGAAATGGATCTTGAAAAACAAGACGAAGGAAAGAAGAAAATGCTAGGACCATTTGAAAGTGAAGTAAATATCACTCATCGCCCTCTATTCTCCTCACAATTACGAAGCACAAAAAGGGAAAGAGAAGATGAAGAAATCGTGGAGGCATTCAAGGAGGTAAAGAAGAGACCACCTTACTATTGCAAAGATCAAGTTTTAAACAAAAGTTTTTTGATGATACGACTGAAGAAATGAAAAATTCAAGCTTGGGGAGGTGTTGATGGAAGTCTTGATATTTATGAGTACACAAAAGAAAACAAGGTATGAAGAACAAAAAATAGAATTACCAATTACTAATGAAAAAGTTTTTCCGTTTATTCCATAGGCACTAGATTAAAGGAGATGAAGCCTAAGTCTAGTCGAAGACGTTAAAGAAATGCGCTATGCGAGAGGCAACCCGTATTTCCGTTATCTTTTTAGTTTATTTTCTTTTTCATCCTATTTTACATTAAGATAATTTTTTTTTGTTTTGTTTTGTGTCAAACAGAAAGTTGAAATGACCATGACAAAAACTATTCATAAAAATGGAAAGACCGCGTCAGGAATGAAAAATATACTGAATTGTAAAACGACCGCGTAACGATTGCCTTATAAGCCAGACACGGACGCGTAAGCCTACTGAGTTAAAAAATGTTTAAACCGATCTCTAACCATAATTGCTATTTGGCTTCTTTACTAATCTCGACTTCACGACCACACCCTACCTCTGCTCCTTTCACCGCCACTTGCCGACATCAACCACTACAGTCGGTTTATTCCACTCTTTTCTTCAAGCCTCCAGGACAATGCATAATTTTAAGCTTGGGGAGAGGTAATTTATATTTTATCTTTTTTTTTGTTTTTATTTCCTAATTTATATTATTAATACTTGCATTGTATTGAATTTAGTTACATTTTCAAAAACAAAAAATAAACCAGAAAAACAAAAATAAATAAGAACAACAAAAAAAAGTTTTTTTTTCCTTTTGCACGCATCTTTATTGTCTCCAAAAGATTTGTGAGAGTAACATGAAAAATGATATTGACTTTATTATGTTAATCATATATTGCACGCTAAAAAGGTTGATTGTAATGAAAAGACATAGATATCCCATTACGCTAGTGCCCTTTGTTCTTGGATTTATGCAGATAAAACACTTAATACCCATGTGTGTTTAATACCAATCTGATCACATAAGAAAGCTTAGACCTAGCAAAAATAGGTTGAGAACCGAGTTCAATTGATTCAAAAAAAATGAAAAAAAGAGAAAAGAAAAGAAGAAAAAAAATAAGAAAAATAAGTTATGTGGTGAAAAATTGACCACAATAGTACCAAATCATATGTGATCTAGCGTGGTGAAAAATTAACCACTTGTTCTCTATAGTCCTTGAGGTTAGAAAGGTTTTCACCATGTAAAGAAAGGTGTTGGCACACTTAAACGATAAATATAACATGGATTAATTTATATGAAACGATAAGTCCAGAACTAAAGGGTTAGAGGACCATAACTAGCAAATTGGGTATCTGTTGTTAATAAAAATCTTGAAAGCCTTATTTATGTATATCAATTGAAGTTAGCATAATAATATGATTTCATGCTTAAAATTCTTATATGAGATGAAAAAAAGGTGTAGCTATTATGAATTTTGTTCTTATTTACTTTCATATCCCTGATTATACTTGTTCTTGACTTCCTTGAGCACAAGGAAGAGTTTAAGCTTGAGGAGATTTGTTAATAGTATTTTTAAGCATTATTTATCATTGTTTTAGCATACGTTTTTATTTCATATCATGCATTTATTAGATGTATTTTCGTTTATTATTTTGTAATGGTTGTTTTGGTAGAATAAAGTCTAATTTGGATGGATTTTGTTGTTTTACAGGTGAAAGACAGTTGCGAGGGTTGAAAACAAAAAAAAAAATATGGAAGCTTTAGAAGAATATTAAAGATTAAAGGTTGATTTGTGAAGACATGAAAGTATGAATATAATTCTTATTTTAAGGATTTATCTCTTCAATATTTAGTTTATTTTAAATTTTAAAAACTAAATCTTGTTAAAAGAATAAGTTAGAAATAAAAAGAGGATATATAGATCTTGAGAATAAAGAAGGTATCTTGGAATATTTTTCCTGGGAGAAGATCGACGCAGGCAAGGAAAAAAAATATACTTCTTTTTTTTAGTTATTTTGTTCATTGAGAAGAACATTAATTGGATTGTGTTTGATTGGTAAGTTTATTTTATGCTTTATTTTTCATTCGGATTCGGATTAATTGATTTAGCCAACATGTCCAGCTAGAACAATTTTAGGTTTTGACATTTAGATTTGTTTCTTGATTTTGATTCATAACTTATGTGAAACGTTTATATGATTGTTTATTTGAGTGGTTTGTTTGCATGATTCTTGATCTTAAAACAGGATCTACTCCGGTATATATTAGATTGTTAATATACCTGATCAACTTATTAATTTTTCTAATAAAGTTTTTCAATTTTTAAAACCCTAATCAAGTTTTAATTTTTGATACAAGGAACAAATAATGTTTTGTGTTTGTCTATGAACCCAAATTCATTATAGAGTCATTCAATCTGGTTAAGCATTTCGAACGGCGTGAATGTTTAACTATAATCGATATTTCTATCACTGCAACCTGCACGCTAAGATCCGAACGGCGTCAACTTAGAGTAGCGGGTTGGCTCTAATCAACGAACTGGTTTGGTTAGACATTAGATGAAGGGGATGTCCGAACGGCGTGATGTTTAGCATCAATACAAATCATTTACATAAATAATTATTGCACCATAATCGTTAATGATCGTAAGCCGGATCAAGTCAAGAAATAACCCTTATGTTAAAAACTATTATATAAAATTTGATTTTTCTTCACATTTTATTAGTTTTAATAAATTTTCATCATAAAAAAACAACTTTATTTTTTCTTGACAGAACCTTAACACGAGCGTGCAGGATTTCCTTTATAGTTTTTACACGGTTGTGTCAGCGTGCTGTAATTTTTTTTATTTTTACATTTTTTTTTCTAATTTTAGTTTCTCTTAATAAAATCCCCCTATTTTAATTTGTTTTCATAACAAGTGTACTTGAATTTGAATCGTTTTGGTACAAACTCGATTAACACGTATCCCTGAGAACACGAACCCTACTTTCACTCAAACTATTCTTAGTGTGTGTGATGGTAGGTTCACATTATAATATTTTATTTATTGGATTCAGCACCCAACACGTAACTTAATCA
Organism: Flaveria sonorensis; assembly: GCA_025506505.1. Taxonomy (NCBI): domain Eukaryota; kingdom Viridiplantae; phylum Streptophyta; class Magnoliopsida; order Asterales; family Asteraceae; genus Flaveria; species Flaveria sonorensis. The sequence goes on along the minus strand of CM046440.1, from coordinate 8,406,348 downwards.
TACAAAATATTTACATATTTGTGAATTATGTTGTTTTCATATTTTCAACTCGTATATTACACGGGTACTAAATCTAGTTAGATATTATATACTATTTAAATAGGATCCGTGAGTTTCCTTTTGTAACCATATCGCTAATAAAATACCAAGTGGCAACAGTATACTATGAAGGAGTTATGTCGCAACATAATGCTTAAAATTATGCCACATGGCTAAACCCCTTTTATTTGTTACTAGGTTAGTACACCATATATTACACGGGTTGAATAAATAAAATACTAAATAATTAGTAATGAAAAACTATTAATTATAAAATGATATTTTGAAATATGATATGAATGAAATTATGTATGAGTAATAAATATAAGTAATAACACAATGATATTATTTTCTTTGAACTTTTGTTTTAAATTTTTTTTATCTAAAAAAATTTTAAAAATTCGTTCTAAATTAAAACGTTTTAAAATTTTCATTTTCTAAAATTTCTTATTATAACTTTAAATTTTTTTTATGGTTCATAAAAAATTAATTTCTAGAAACATTAATTTTAAATGTTTTGTATTTTTAAAACAGTTTTGATATTTAAAAAATTACTTATGTTACATAAAAGATTGTTTCTTTAGATAATACATTTATAAAAAGGAACTCTTTTTAATTTATTAAAAACTATTTTAGCCTCAAAAAGAATTAAATAATATAATTAGTAGTTAATGTAAATATTTAATATGAAATATAAGGAGGAAAATTAGGCTTAAAAGTTCTAATATTATTACAAGTGGAAATTAAAACTTTGTTTTATTAGAATAGTTAGATATATCGAGATTATATAAATAAAAAACTTGCGACACACGTGTCATTTTATAAAAAAATTAGACATCTAATACAACTTTTAAGCATTAGATACAAGCATTCTATGTAATCTTTCCTATTTTGCCCCTCATTTGATAAACTTCTTGTAATTAATACTTTATTTAATAATATGAGATTGTTTAATTCACTACATTAAATATTATATAATTTATATTTTTTAAATTAACATTTAAATATATAAATATGTATCATCTAATTTGAATACTTAGCTAAATACTTTTATAATAATAATAATAGTAATAGTAATAGTAATACTAATAATACTAATAATAATTAAATTTATAAATAAGTATTATCTTATTTGGATACTTAACTATATAATTATTAAATACTTTAATAATAATGATGATAATAATAATCTACATTTATATTATATATTATTTATTACTAATAATTACTAAATAATTTTTAATAATAATAATAATAATAATAATAATAATAGTAATAATATTGAATTTATAAATAAGTATTATCTTATTTAAATACTTAACTATATAGTAACTAAATACTTTTATAATAATGAAATATAATAATCTATATCTATGTTAATCATACTATTATATAAAGCATTTAACAATGGCACACTTATAATTTTACATAAAATTTAAGACACTTAATATAACATTTTAACCATTAGGAACAAGTGTTATATATACAATGGTTCCTAATTTGACAATATTTAAAAAATTTCTCCCAATTAAAACATTATTTAATATATATTTATTTTAAGTATTATTGTATTTATAATACTTTAAATTAATATTAAAATATATACATTTATTATTTATATTTTTATAACTTAATTATATTTGATTTAAGCATTATTTATTTAGACACGTAAGTATATAATCACTAAATATTTACATAGTTATAACGACGACGACGACGACGACAATCACAATAAGAACAAACACAATAAGAACAATAACAATAATAAGAACAATAACAATAATAAGAACAATAACAATAATAACAATAACAATAATAATTATAATAATTATACTTATAATAATAATAACAACAACAATAACAATAACAATAACAATAACAATAACAATAACAATAACAATAACAATAACAATAATAACAATAAGAATAACAACAATAACAACAACAATAACAACTAACAATAAGAATAACAATAACAATAACAATAACAATAATAATAATAATAATAATAATAATACCTAAATCTATCAACGTTTAAGGCAGGTTGGAAAATAGTTTCGATAACACCCGCCTTATCACTAGATATAACAAATAAAAAAAATTATAAGTAGTGAAAGCGTAGGTTTTTCAATATTACCATAATAATTTTGTTTTTCTCCAAACTAATAAAAAACCTACTTTGTTATTTTATAATTTAACATTTAAACACCTAATAAGTTTTTGAACCTAACCATATTTTTTTCTCTTTTTGTTTGTTTTTTAAATTGATACCTACACATTTTGTGTATCTTAAAATTTTATAATTAAGCCTTTAAGTTATGTCAAAATTATATTTAATCACTTGATTTTTTTTTTAAATTTATACTTAAACCTTTAATTATATCAATTTACATTTAGTCACCTAAACTTTTTATTAAATTTTATACTTAAGCCTTCAAGTTATGTCAAAAAAAAAATTTCAAAAAATTTACAATAGACCTCATTAATTATAGTAAGATCACCATTTACGCATTCGCTATTTCTTTTCTGTTTCGAGGTATTTATTTTTTTGTAGTATTTTTTCTTTTACACTTTTTTATGAGCGTTTTGCACGTAATTTTTTTCGGGTGGTTAGTACTAACTTATAAATCACCAGAATTTAATCTTTCAACTTATATAGCCCCTGCTGCATAGCGCGGGTCATATCCACTAATATTTATTTAAGGTTAAGCAAGTATATTTGATAATCTTTTATCGTTGGATAAGTACATGAATTTATTGTAGTTGGTGATTTTTATATTTTAAAGTGTATAATTATATGATTTTTATTAACTCAATACATTTATTGTTTTATATTTTGATATTTCACGTTGTTACGTTTGTGAACTTTTAATCTATTGAATGGTATGGGTTCGTTTAATTACGATGGTTGTTTATCAGGCATGATGATTTATTTTATATTTATCGAGGTTGGGCCTTTATATATAGTTTTATTTAATTGTGCCAAGTCTATTTGGTTTGTAGGCCAACACCCAATAAAGTTTTAGTGATTTCTAGACCTATCAAGGTATTGGGCCTAGGGGTAATATCGGTTTGATGGGTCAAAGCCTATTATGATGTGATTTCTAAAAAAAAATTCTAGACCCAAAAATGGTGGTTGTCACATTTATACCAACGATAGTTATTAACCAACAAAACTAACAATATAACCCCTTAATTTTCCGCTAATTTCAGTTTGACTTTTCTATATTTTGACTTTTTGCAAGCACTAATTTCTTGATTACTTCTACTTCCAACAAACGCATATTACATCTATCCTTAGAGGATAACAAGATTCCTTTATTCAAAAGGTAATCTTTCTACCGGTTGGAAGCCAGTCGCCAGTGGGAATGGAAAACCGGTCGTCCGGTTGGAGCATTGTACACCAAGTAGCTTCTATTTTTACTCTTGTGTTTGTTAAATCTACCCCCAAGCAGCTTCAATTTACACCATCAGATGGAGCGATGAAGCAGATGGTGAAATCGGAGAAGAAACTAAATTGAAGAATATATTTCTATAGAGATGAAGGAAAGGTTGCTATTCAAAACAAGATTTGAAAGAAATGGAAGCGCATTGGGACTCATAAATGGATTTGAGTATGATGATGATGATAACTTTTATTGACAACGTACTCAATAATGGATTACAATTGCAATATTTATTAAATAGGAATAAAGCCATAAATTTTATTAAATATTAATAAAGATTATGATCGAATAATCTTCTTGTTACTAATATACAAGTATATAACTAGGTTTTTATCCCCGCGTGTTGCGACGGGGTTCCCGCTATTATTTCAAATATCAAACCCAATAGCAAAAACACGTCTCAACGGCTATACTCCCATGTAAAACCCCAAAGCGGCTCTCGTCTTAAAAGCTACCATTACTTGATATTGTTAACTTATATTCCATTTGGTTTGTCATGGTACCAGAATAGTAACGCTATAGCAAACCTTAGTCTAAAGTAAACCATAGTAACTTAAATAAACTAAATTTAGTTTAATTCCAACATTAAATTTAAATACAGAAAGATCTTGCTAACTTGTGTTATCATCTTGAATATCCCATCCTTCCAAGCTTTCTGCCGCTGTTAACGCTTATCTCCAGCTTGTGGTATCATCTTAAATACCCATCTTTAATTAAGCTAGTATTTTCTTTATCATCATATGGTCTATGATCAACATTGCATTCGGAGTATTTGCTTTACGGATCATTATTTGCTTCCTTTATCTTGTAAACTTGTGTACATTTATATAAAATATTACATAGGTTGTTATATCCGGTTCTACCGTTTAGATCGTGTCCGACCAGTGAATTAGTAAGGACATTGGTTCAATGTCACATCCGTTTCTGAAAACATTGGTTCGTGCATCCTCAAGTGACGTTAATGTTGTAATGATCTTGCCAACGACATGCACCATAAAGTTCGGTTAAAATTCAACTTATGTGAAAATGTTGAACCATACTCAAAGCACTTGTTGCAAGAATTGTTTACTTTTTTCATTGGAATAGCTCTAAGAAAATATATTGTAAAATACTGATTGACGGTGAAAGAAATCCAACTAATGGTCATAGAAGGCAGAACCGTATGGTTATTTGCTTTAAATAGCTTCACTTCATGTGTTCACAAGCTTGTGTCTCGTTCTCAAGGCGTAACCTAATTTTCTACTTTCATTTTCTTTTTACCTATATATTATATTGATACATACCGGTAATGGTTGCCCATGCAATTAGAATAATGTTTCAACTAATAAATTTGTTTTTTCCTTGACCAAGGAGCCTATAAGTTGATTTGTTCAACTAATTAATTTTTTAAAAGTGATCAAAGAACCAAGCTTGTTTTATTTCAACTTTAGACTTAGGTCTTGGGACCATTAAAATTGAGATTTGGGTCCACCGACTATTGAGATTGCAATTTTGAGAGGTTTTTAGCATAATCGAATTTGCATCTTCTAGTCAATATGCTAATAAGGTTAGATTCTTTGACACCTTAAATCATATGTATTAAAATTACTTGTTATCTTGGTGTAGTTACTTAAAAGTCATCTCATACCTAATGCAATTTATCAGGAATTAATATAAAGTTTTTATCCAGCCGGTCCAGACAATTCGTAATTGTTGCTGGTTGATTATTCAGATAATTTATCAGGAATTAATTGTTGCTGGTTGATTATTCAGATAATTCACATACTATTCTATTCATCAGTTTGTATCCCTTGTTATCATTATAAAAAAAATGAATGTACATGACTAGTACATCACATGCCACAAATGGTCGATAAAACAACTAGTTTTCAAATGGTTTTAAGATATAACTATATAGGTATACAAATAATAGTGGTCACATGTAATGATTTTACACTTGTGCCAGTCGTCTTTTATCATTAATTTAAGAATGGGATTCTTATGATCATTTACATTCCACAGTAGTCATGGTGGATAATACTAATGCGTATTACACCATCGCTTAGACGACAATAAGGTTTCATTATATTAATGTAAACTTTCTATCGAGCTTTCACCTCCGTTATAGTTAACTTGTTTATTGAGCTTGTTGGATGAGTACTTGCAGAGCAATTACCAAGAAATAAATCGTTTTCCATGAAATATGCTGGTTGCTTAGGTTGTGGCAATGCACGCTCACCATCTAACATCATAATTACTGATGGCATGTTTGGCCTGTCTGCTGCACTTTGTTGTACACACAGCAAACCAACTTCGATTGATCTTAAAACTTCAAGAGGTTGGCAAGATTCAGCTAACGTTACATCAACTAAATCCATTGATCTACCTTCATTATAGAGGTTCCATGCCTGAATAGAATGCACGAATTAATACTTGTAAGGTAGTAGTTCAATGACATAGTTTTTCACTAGTGAACTTACATATCCCATAAGATTATTGCCATGCTCTTGTTGGGTGAACCCTCTATTTCTCTTCCCACTCACAATCTCCAACACTAAGACACCAAAGCTAAACACATCTGATTTCATTGAGAAGATACCATCTAATGCATATTCAGGAGATATGTAACCACTGCACGAAGTATTATATATGCTTTTAAGAGAAAACTTATTAAATAATAACAAAGAAAGACTATATAGTTGGTTCTTGTTTCTTACTATGTGCCAACAATCCTTTCTGTGATTTCTTGGCTCTCGTTTCCTCCAAAACTTCGAGCTATGCCAAAGTCAGATATCTTAGGGTTCATATCATGATCAAGTAGAATGTTACTAGCTTTAAGATCTCTATGGATGATCCGCAATCTCGAATCTTGATGCAGGTAAACTAGTCCTCGAGCTATTCCTTTTATGATATTAAATCGCTTTGTCCAATCAAGAATCTTGCTTTGTGCTTTATCTGTCAAACGTTTTGGTTAGTTATCAATGGTTTCTATACATGAAAGACTCCAAACCGTGAACAAAGAAGAGAAGTTACATAGTTTGTGTATAAGATTCTAACCAAAAATAAGTAAGTCTAAGCTTTTATTTGACATGTACTCATAGATCAAGAGCTTTTCATCTCCATGTATGCAACATCCTAGAAGCTTCACAAGATTTCGGTGTTGAAGTTTTGATATGCATATGACTTCATTCTTGAACTCATTAAGTCCTTGACTGGAATTCCTAGAGAGACGCTTAACTGCGACTTGCTGCCCATCTTCAAGCATACCCTAAAGATTTACCACATCCAAAGTGAAATATTATATAAACTTCAAATAAGGTTCTTTCCATATTCGATGGTTCAGTGAAATCCAGTTTTTACCTTATAAACCGGTCCAAATCCACCCTCACCAAGTTTATTATGAAGTGAAAAATTGTCAGTAGCATTAGCAATTATAGAGAAGGCAAATAACGGAAGCTCCATGGCTTCTTCATTGCTTTTAGAGACATTCAATATAACCCCTGTATATTTGGAAAAATTGACTTCAAACTTAGATGATTCTCTAACAAATATATCAATTCGTAATACATTCAAGTCAAATTTGTCTTGGTTTTACTGAATCCATCAAGTTTCCTGATGAAGATGTGCGCATTTTTACCTTCGTCTATTGGTTCAGTGTTATTGTTGTTTTTCCTTGCATACCATACCCATGAAGTGATGAAGCCAAGAAGAATAATTCCCACAAAGATAATAGGTATGATGATTTTAATGTTTGCTCCTCCTTTGTTTGTCGGATTTGATTGAACAACTGTCAACAAAGGTAATTTGTAAGCATGAAACAAAAGCAAAGTTTCTATTTTGTAACTTGGAATTATTACCCATTTCAGAGGTAGCCATTCTTACAAAAATATCCATACCGCCCTCGCCTTCAGGATATAGTCGGATGTCTATAAGCTCACTAAACCAAAGCAAGCAGCCCCTTCCTCCAAGACTAGTGTCTGGATTTGCATAAGCCATGCAAGTGCAATTCTCTAAGCATTGCGCTTCACATTCTTTCATATTCATGCTCTTATTAAACCAACTACTATTCTGCGCATCTGGTAGTTTTACATTCGAATATCTAATAAATGTTTCTGATCCACTTTTACAATCCAACTCTGTTCGCCTAACGCAACCATCTGACCATTCACCCGTTTCCCAACCCTTTTTGTTTCTTGGCACAAAGCGTGTCTCATCCAAACAAACACAATACTGGTCAAACAAATTATTAACACAACTTCCATACGCGCCACAAGTGTTATATGTATCACATATATCTCTAGGGAATGAGGTGCCAAGCTGCCAGTTGTTACTACCTTCTACCCAACCCCAGCTTTCAAATTTCCCAGAAGAACTCAAGCTAATCCTAAACATGGTAGAGCTGTTTTCATGATTATAAACATAAGACACCTCACTTTGGTTAATAATTACATCATATGTAAAGGTCAAGTTCCTGCTGAATGATGAAATCCCTTTAAGCCTTTGATTTCTCCAAAGCTCCCCGCGAAATTTGACCATAGAACCTTGTTTTAATTTGAAATCAGGATACCCGTGCTTCTCGGCAGCCCAGGTGAATTCCCCTATAAGTGGAGGTTTACCACTCTCCCATGATGATATGCGCCATTCGATACCCCTTAGATAATCAACACCCAACTTCATTCCAGGAAGCCAGTGTTCAGTCGGGTAATCGAAACTCTGCCAGAGAACATTCTCATGTTGGTCCAGCAACACCAGATTTCCTGTATCGCGAAGCTTTGCAGTTGCATTGATCGATGCAGTTGTTATGTTCGATGACCAGATCACGCTCATATTGTTCAAGAGGACTAGAATTCCTGGATCAGTTATATTTAACACAAGTGATGATGCATTGGTAAGCGGCTGGTCTCGGTTGGCAACCCAAACCAATGTTGAAACGGAGATTTTTTTGTAGCGAATACCAAGATAAATGTTCTCGGAGCTACCAGACTCAAAAAATCCTAGTTCAAAAGTTCCACTGTCCGAGACCAAAGTGTCTCCGTCTGTCAAGGACCGCGAATCTGAAATGGTATCGAGTTCTGCACCGTAGCTATTGTGAAATAGAAGTAACGAAAGAAGAAATGTGGCTACTACCTCCATATTGAGATGCAGCCTTTTTTTTTCTCAGGAAATGATATGTGAATCATAATAAATCTAAAGAGACTATAACGACCAAGATGGGGACCAATTATGAAATATGTAATAATTTCATCCAATCTAATGTTTGACGGGTACCGTAGGATGAGCAACGTTGGTGATACGCATTGAATTTGTTTATGAGGTTTTTGGTTTCAAAGAAGAAAATATATATATAAATTGATTGGATTTTGACATTTTCTCAAATATATTTGACTGTAAACAAGGGTCATTTTCGTGGTTTTTTCCATTTGCGGGAACTTTTATACGCCGTTGCCTGTTGGTTATTGATATTGTTTATACTGTTGAATAGTTTAGTGCTGTTAAATATATATCTAAAAAATGGTTATACATTAAATTATACTAGTAACGTGCCCGCGTGATGCGACGCGTGCGACACTTTTCATTATGGTACTCGTCTTTGGTTAGTTTTATATTTAAAAAATTGAATTCCTTCTTTTAAGCATATTCTAACAAACATTGAAAAAATTGTATATAATTAAAGATACAAGGGTCTAAGTGTAAATAAGTTTAAAGTTCCACTTTTTAGTAGCGTTAAAAAGATATAATTACCCTTGTTAAATTGATTTTTTGAATTGTACATTGTGCTTAAAATTTATAAATCTCTTAACTTTGACCGGAATCCTTCCTTCTTGCATTATAATATAGTATAGATATATATACCCAATAACACAAATTTACAAAAAAAACGCATCCATTTGAGCTCAGCTTTAATTATTACAACACAGGTAAGTATTATCTATCTATAGAGGAAACAATATACTTTAATAAACTTTTACTTTGAGCACAAAACTTTAGTTTTTTAATTACATCTCCTCCTTCAAAACCATCTTATACACAAATAAACCTTTCATATTATTTTGTTATTTTCTTTAGTGATTGAAATAGTTTACATTGAATGTTTTTATTGCTCCCATAGTTTTTATTAATTAGTCTTAAATATCTTTTGTGTTATTGTTATAACTTTTAAAATATAGTATTTTATAAATTTAAAATATCTCATTATAGAGTTTTAGTTTTTATTTTTATTTCAACAAGTTTTTTTTAAATAATTACGAATACAAACAAATGTTTATTTTTATCTATGTTTTGATATAAATTTTATCAATATTGAACAAGTCAAATATTATATATTTCTTATTTATTCCTTCTACGTTTCCATTTAGATATTGTTAAAAATCCTTTTGTTCTCGCTGCACAGTGAGGGTGATACACACTAGTTTTTCTAATTGAAGACAGAATAGGTGGCTTGCATCTAACATTTACATACACTACAAGAATTGTCGCCAATAGTTGCGACATGCACTAATAGCGGCGACACCAATAGCGGTGACGCCATTAGCGGCGGCGCCATTAGTGGCAACATGTCGCCGCTATTGATGGTTGATCCGTTTCACCCGTCCAGAGTTAGATCTGGCCGTTGATCAGGGTCCAGATCTAACGGATGACATTATCTCGTACACTAGGGCAATAGCGGTGACACCTTTAGCGGCGACTGGTCACCGCTATTGCCTGAAAGCTTTAACCTGGGATTTCCTTCCCTCCACAACTCACTTTACCCCCAATTCCCGCCATCTACCGTCGCCGACCTCCACCCCTTCCATCTTCATCGCCGCCGTCGGCCTCCGTCCTACCCACCTTCGTCGCCACCATCGGCCTCCTACCCACCCACCTCCAATTCCACCTTTATTCGGCCTCCACCCCACCCCACCTCCGCCATTCCACCGACGTCGGCCTCCACCTCCGCAGCCACGCACCATCGTCGCCTTCCAACCCACCCACCTCCGGTTCCACCTTCATTTAGCCTCCACCCCATCCCATCGTCGGCCTCCACTACCACCCGCGCCCGCAACCCACTGCTAGCACCCACACAATTCCACCTTCAGCCTCACCCCATCGGTATGGTTTTCTTTGTTGGTTTCAGTTTTGGTTTGTTTAATTTTGATTAATTTTTTTACTTGGTTTTCAGTTTTTGGATTAGAAGTTGTTGATCAAGCACCATCTATCATCTTGAGGTAAATTAATATTTATTGTTTTTGAAGGTTTTTCAAACATCAATTTATGCTTGAGATTATGTTTATTTGAGACAATGATTTGTGTATTTTCTAGGTTTTAATTAAAACTTGTTAAAGATGGTGAGAATGTATGCTTAGTTGAAAATTTATGAAATAACGTATAGTTGAGTGTATTTGTGTATTTTGTAGGTTTGAACTAAATGGATTTGTGTATTTTGTAGATTTTATGATGATGAATTTATAAATTGACGCTTAAATGTATACTTTGTTAAGAAATGGATTTGGATATTTTGCTATTTAGGTGGTTAAAAATTGGTTAAAAATGGTAATTGTTATCTTAATTTATTTATTTACTATGTTTATTCAATTATATCAATATATATTGCAACTAATGAATTTTTATTATAACTGCAGGTATGCCTTCTCAAAAAAAAAAAAAAAAAAAAAAAAAAAAAAAACCATAGCATGAGCTGGCCAAAAAGAGGGACCTTTATCTCTCTCTTTTGATAAAGCTGTAATGTATATTCCTGTTGGTAAACTTAATGATATGTTTGTTCGTGAGGTGAGGATACACATGGAGGCTAATTTTTCATTTTATGTGCGCTCTTATGAAAATTTTTCCGATGCTCAGAAGAATGCTTTGGAAGAGTATATGGCGGTAATTTTTTAGAAGTTACATTTTTGTTATTCATTTTCACTTAACTAACTTTTTTTGTTTAACTTAAATGTAGCGACACTTTAACTTTAATAATATTGAACGAGATCGTGAACGTGTACAAACAGAGGGTGGTGTTCAGTCTATCTTTTTAAGGCGATTCAGAGACTGGAAAAATGTGGCAAAACAACACATTGACCATGTTGGAGGATTCGAAAATGTAGAACAAGCAAGGATTAGCCTACTTATGTTTAAGTATATGTTTAGTTTTATGACTGGATTACTTAATATTATTATGTACGTGTGAAAATTGTATGTCGTTTATAAACACTATTACATTTTATGTTATTGGGAAATCTAGATTTTTTTTATAGGTGTATGAATTGGTTGAAAAACTGGTAATTAAAAAATATTAAAAAAGCACCATTAGCAGCGACATGGCGCTGCTAATAATCTCCCCAATATTTTTATATTTAAACAAATAGCAGCGATAGTTTCATCGCTATTAAGGTTATTAACGATGACATATTAACAGCGAATTATTAGTCATTAGCAAAAAATTAATAGCGGCAACATGTCGCCACTAAAAGTAATAGCGGCGATTTGGCCACCTAATAGCGGCGACTTTTGGCGCTACTAATGGTCAAAAATTTTGTAGTGATACATGAAACCTAATGAGTTTACCTCAAAATTATAGTACTAAAATACTAAATAAGCAGTGAATGACCCTCCAATATACCTTTTTGTTGATTTTTTGGAAAATAAAGTTGTCGCAATTAACCACCCCCGGATAGTGCATTGCCATTAATGACACCTAAACACTTACTTGTAAGCCCACAGACCTCCCCGTGCTTGCTTGTATGCATCTCATGTTTGAGACTAGAACAACGTCATAAAACAAAATGACTTGAAAACAAAATTAAAATTCTGGGTTGCCACCTGATGAACACAAAGTTTATTGTCTGTAACCCAACATTACGTGACAAGTTTTAACTAGTCTCATATGTCTGTGAAATCCACAATGAAATTCACCGCATCCATTAGAGTCTTGTTGATATCACTCGTCCCCACCTAAGACTCAAGTTAGTGTCCATTCACTACACATCTACTGTCACATCCCGGCGGAAGCGTGAAATGTTTTAATGCGACTATCAGTTCGAAACACATTAATTACAGATAAAACAATCACACCAAAATAATTTAAAGTAAACAGTACATCATTCATTTATATATCCGGGTTACACTCATGATACATATACAAAATTTGTTTACACAAAGACTTTTACATATTTTAATGTAACCCTATTACAAAAGATGCTAGTAACCACTTCTCATTCTTCTTAGTAATAGTGGATATGAGCGTCTACTGATACGCTGAGATCAATCAGATTCATGGTTACTTTTACACACATCTTTCCTATTACATCATACCATCCATTGTAAACATCAAACGTAAGCACAAGGTTATAAGTCATTTTTGATTACCTGAAAAAACATACTCAAAATAGTCAACATAAAGTTGATGAGAACATAGGTTTAATGACTAAACAATATATTGATGCAACATAAATAAGATTACAACCAAACCTACTTATATACCAGGTGATTTATAACTGTCACACATACAAATCACACAATCAGATAATATAGCATCACAACACTCATCCTGTTGGTGCAGGAAATATTTTCCTAAATAGCGCTATCTATATTATCAGATGGTTCATCATCCGAATTAATGGTTGCAGCTTATGGCACAATGACAATATATCTCAAAAAGTCTTATTTATATTAGTATCAATAAAAAATCAGTATGTTTTTCCCCCAAAACTCATAAATGTAAAATGAGGTTATGAAACTCACCTTAATTCCAGAAAATCCCTATAAAATAATTACAAGTTAAAAATTATTTTATTTCTTTAAAATTTTCAACATTTATATTTGAATTCAATAAAAATTTCAAAATAGTAGTTACGGTTAACCATAAATTACCAAATTTTATATCTGTAACATCTCAAAATTCATATTTACATATAAAATTTTCAGTTAATATCTATTTTGTAATTAATTTTCTATAATTTTTACAAATTTTACACTAAATAGAAGAAATATCTACAGGTCTCTAAAATTTCTGAAATTTATTCAGAAGGTTCTTCATAATATGTAACATTTTATGTAAAATTTTCATAATTGTTCATATTGTTTTGCTATTTAATTCGAGTTTCTACATATTATATCTTCTAAAATATGTAACTTTATTATTTTAATGAATTAATTTACGAAATTAATTCTGAAAATCTAACCTACTGTAAGAGACATTATAAAATATTTCTAGATTTTTAGCATCATTAAATCTTTTGTTAGGCATTTTTCTCTAATTTCCTGAATAAATCATATAAACTAATATAACAAATAATAATTTCACAAAATTTTGACTATTATTTTCAGTAATTTTTTATAGATTTCTAATTTTTATTTCCACAATCACAATCATTTAACTATTTAATCTATCTTACTTAATAATTCATGAAATAACATATATCTCAACCCTTTTTATTTATGTAAATTCTTGGTCTTTTGTAAAATCCTTAGATTTTCTGTCTTAAAACCTTTTTCCTTACTGATTTTAATAAAAATCAAATGTTCAAGAGATTTGTGAATAGTTTTTGATAATTAATTTGAAAGGGTTGTTCATATATGTAACTTCACATCTATGACTTTTTAATCTTGATAATCAAGAGGTTTTAAGAATCAACACCTTGATGATGGAATGAAAAGAGTGAGTAGAAGATAATAGGAGAAGATCTCTAGCCTCTTGGGTTCCAAAGCTTTGAAGAAAAGTTCTTGAACTTGGATTGCTTAACCACAAGTGTATTGGTTGAGCTTATGATGATGGTGTGTGGTTGATGCTGAAACCGTGAGGGAGAAGTGGGAATTGGTAGGATATGACAACCGAGAGAGGGAGAGTAGAGAGTTAAAGGTGATGGTGGTGCTTTCGGTCAATGGTGGTGGTGTATATGGTGGTCTTTGGCTGAGAGTTTCAAAGGAATGTTTAGAGGGGGTGATGGTAGTTTCTTGTCCTTAGTTAACTGAGAATTGGACACCAAGCTTTCAACAATGATTGCTATTGGTGAGGTGGTGGGTTATGTGGCACAAATATAGAGTTGCTTAGTGCCTCAACTAGGTGATAATGCATTAAGGTCATCATGAACTTGTATGAGTTGATGTTCTTAAAGTCTATATGTAAACCCATGGATTATGGTTAGTGTTAGTTTAAGGATGATGCTTGTGAACCGTGCGTAGGTGTAGTGGCGGTTGTGGTGCTTAGTAATCGAGAGATTGAGTTGATGTTTTGTGGGTGTGGTGGCGGTTGCATAACCTTAATCACCCAAGAGTGTGACACCAAGAATGTTGAGAACTTGCCACCATTACATAAGCAATTATGACTTAGGATGAGGTGTTAAAGTAGGGTGGTTAAGTGGCACACTTAGATAGTTGATTAGTGTTTTAAGGTTTGGTGACCGACTATGCATGGTAACCGAGAGGGGATGAGGTGTGTTTCTAGGTTGTGTTAGTGTGGTGTTAACTTTTTAATTTATGTTAGTTCTTGTCTTAATAAATGATTAAGATGTTAAGTTTGATATTTTGGTTAAACGTTTAAATTGTAAACTTACTTTATTATACTTTACATGAGAAATATATAATTCAAATAACTAATCATATAATTAATATTCTTAATATCTCACATAGATTACAAATGCATACCCACATACACACGTAAAGAATTATGCATGCATACAAACTTATATAGCATACCCATATATTAATACATGTTAAAACACATATAAATACAAAAATTTAATCATGTAGGGTTATCTTAGAAATATACATAATTATATATAAGATTTAATCTAAATAGAATCTTAGTATGAATTTTCTAACCTTAATTTTTTTTCAGGGTCGTCACATCTACTATGATCGTTTGTGTCCTCGATTTTAATGTCACCAACTGTCCAACTCTTAAAGCTATCGTAAGACTCAAGTTAGTGTCCATTCACTACACATCTACTATGATCGTTTGTGTCCTCGATTTTAATGTTACCAACTGTCCAACTCTTGAAGCTATAAATAGACCCGTCTCTCTGCCCTTTAATATTCCTAGGAAGAATTTGAGTTTGAAATGGTAGAGCCACACCATCTAGTCCACTTCAAATGCCTTCTTAGTTTGGCATCATGCATTACTTTCATCTTATTCTTATATGTTGATGCATAATTAAATGCCTCATTTCTCAATCCCTCTAACTCACACAGCTAAAGCTTCCTTTCTTTACTCGCATTTTTGTTATCCATGTTGATAGCTTTTGTAGGGACGCAACCTAGAGGCTCGAGAAATCAAAAACAAGATTTTAATGAATATGTTCATGTGGGAACTTTGATCCACGTAAGAAGCTAGTTCTCACGTGAGAAAGTTTGTTTTCGGTATTAATAGTGTTTGTTGTTCATTTCTTTAGAGATCCAGAATTTCCTACTTTTGTAATCAATTATCAGAGAGCAATATAAATCAATGTTATTTAGATTGTTCCTGTGTTACTACTTGATCTCTTTCATCTTGTTCTTTCTATATTCCCTGAGCGATTCATTCCCTGTTTCATTCATGGTAGTGATCTACCGGAAGTTTTAACAATCTTTACAATTGCTTTCAGAGCAAGGTGTGCTCTAGATCGATTTGGATTGAACTTGAAGTGTTTCGAAGATTTTTCAACCTTAAATTCAAGTTCAAGATGAATAATGGATTGCTTTGCTTGAATTTGAGCTTGATTTGAAGTGTTTGAGATCAAAGACCACTTGAAGAAGCTTAATTGAATCAATTAGTGACCATTAGAATTAAATTTAAACTTAATTCACTAAATCAAAGCCTAATTACCATTTTTGAATGAATTGGTGATTAGATTCAAGTTGAAAAGGTTTGAATTGGACAGAAAGCATTTGAGAAAAGTTACGTGTTCCAAACGAAAAGTTAAGCTTTTCGCGCGGGAAGTTGTACGAATCGCATTTGTCGGCTACAAAAGATTCCTTTTCACATGAAAACTATGGTTAGTCACAAAAGTTTGTTACAAAACCTCTCGCACGAGAATATTTTGTTCTTCTTATTGTTTGTTAAAATTGTAGTTTTCTAAGTGATAAATCACAATTTTAGGCGGAGAAATTTGAAAATGATCTAATTTTTTTTTGGTTTATGGGGAGTTAGGTCTTTGATTAAGTTTTGATTGATTTCATGATAAAGAAAATTGAAAATTAAATTTTCTATATATATAGAAAATGATTGTACATTTCTTGATTTTGATATATTACATACAAAGGCTTAAAAAGGAACTAACTCGGATTTCGTTTGATATGTTGATAGGCTCTACTTTCAAAAATGAAAAGCAGTATGATTTGTGATGTAATAGAACCAAATCTGCTATGTCTGAAGTGGGTAGCATATCAAAGTTTTGTGGTAATATTAACTCCATACTAAAAAATATTTAAAGTTACAGTCTTGTCATACTCAAGCCCAACATTCTCTGAATTAGTGATTATCAAATACATAAATATATATGAAAAGAAAACAAAAGAAAAGGAAAACAAAGACGGTTATACCATGAAAAAAGAGCAAAATGATACCTAAAAGGCCATATAGGAATAAAAGATGCTAATATGCATTAAATAGAAGATATGTAAAAGACATACATCTATATGGTCAATATTTTCATCTTTGAGAATATGTTATGACACAGGAGGGAAAATCAAAAGATGGGGCTTGTAAGTCAGACTTGACATGTAAGTCCTAAACATCATGCGAGGACAACATCATGCAAGGACAAAACATAAGTAGGACTAGCTTGTTAATAAGTCTACAACTTGTTAATATTTTGTGTTCAGAAACATTTCTCAAGCTAGTTATGCTCAAATAGATATACTAAGAAAATCAATAATTATGAAGTTACTGATCAGAGGTGAAATGTTTTAGTTAAATTAGGGTGACTTGAAATCTCAAAAGTGTCTTGAAGTAGGATATGAGTTCTATAAGATTTCTTATTGTGCGATCCATTGATTTCATTAAAGAAATCAAAACATTAAAAAAAATCATAACATAATTGTCTTAGTAAATATTGAAGTATGTGTTTAAAATTGGACAAACATATTTAGAATCACCTTAACTAGTATTATTCTAAATACAACTGGATGATATTCATAATTAATTTATGATAAATATGGTCCTATAATTAAAAATTAACAAAAGATTTAAGTTATGTGTCTTAAAATTTGTTTCACTTTTAGAGTTTAAAATTTGAAAAATTATAAAAATTACAAAAAGATTTTGTTATCTTTTTTATATTGAAATGTTTTGATAAAATAAAGGTTTTTGGTTACATAATCATCAGTTGGTGTAACAAAAAGTAAAAATAATCAAAATGTTTGACAGAATTTGAAAATTAAAATTCAAAGTGTTTTAAACTTCTTGCACGCGAGAAGTTCATTCATACGAAGTATGACTTCTCGCACGAGAAGTCAAAACCCTGTACAAGATAACAATTCTACAAAAAGTCAGCTATATTTGTTCAGTTTTCTCTCAAAATTTTTATAAGTGTTGCTTTATTCATTTGATACACATTGTTCCTTGTACTCATTGTATTGATACTAAGACATAATAAAGGTATATCTTTAATTAGAAAGCATTTTAGAACTACTTGAACAAATGCCGAATCTAACATCTCAAATATACAATTGATTTGATGAAATTGATAGTGGTTATGCTTAATAAATGCTTAAACGACACTTAATCAAAATGATGGTGAAAACTCATTAAAATGACAATAATTTGAAATGAATTTGTCTGGTTGTCACATGCAAGAAGATGTTTGAATATGAATAGACGCGGCAACTTTTGTATTCGCTTGAAACTATTCACATGTAGTTTCTGATGAGTCGCGAGAATGGTTAATTTTTGGTTAAACATGTTCCACGCCATAAGTAACATCACGCGTGACAAGTTGAATATGTTTCAAAAACTAGTCGCATGCGAAAAGTTGAATCTCTCGCGTAATAAGTTCAAGTTTGTCCAACTTTTAAAATTTTCAAGTTTGATTTTTAATTAAAATTAAAACTGATTAAGTGTTTGTTTTGATTGCATATGGCAAGGTCATTGGTTTTTAACAAAAACCATAATGTCATGTCTTATTGTGGAGACGTGACTGATGATAAAGCCTTATTCTGTTCACTTATTGAAGGACTTTTTATCACGAACTCATTATACTATCATGACTATATATTCTAAGACTATTGATGATTTTTGGAGTTCAGCTACAAACAAAAAAGATGAAGACAGAGAACAATGTATAGTTGTTACTGTGAAGGAATAAGAGTAGTTATCACTGCTGAGATTATTAACCGTGTACAACAATAGGGTGATTAGCCTAATGCTCCGGTAAAGATAAATGATGTTGTTGCTAGAAGCTATCTACAAAGAATGGGTTATGATCATAGATATCCTTCTTTGGAGAAGAAGCATCTATCACAATTTTGGAAGTTTCTATTCCATGTTGTAGTTCACTGTCTGAGCAATTTGTAGGCTGCTCTGGATAATTTGAGTGTTATATTCAGATATTTATTGGTATCTCTAGTTGACGATATTCCATATAGTATTTCTAAAGCTATATTTGTTGAGATGCAGAAGAATGATTTGGCTACAACTGGGAAGAAGTTTATCATGTATCCAATGTTTATCCAGTTAATTGGTAATGCTGCTCATCCTGAGTTAGCTTATCTGAACTCGGCTACTTATTCAGTTATGGTGATGAGGTAGGATATATTCACTTACCTGATCGGTGCACGAGGGAATGCATGGAAATGTGATCACTTTGTCAAACTTAGCAGATTCTTAGATTATTTCCAACCTAATCAGCAAGCACAACAACATCAGTAACAAGCAGCAGAAGTGCCACATCAGACTAATCCTGTTGGTTTATTTTCTAGAACCTCTGATGATGCTCTAGAAAGTTTTACTAGAAAAAGGGAGATGACTTCAGATAAGGAGATAGAATCTTGGTTTGATGATAGTTCTAGTGATGAAACTACAAGTGAAGACATTGGTAGAGTACTTTATGTTCTTCAAGAGAGACCAAGATAACTAGTTACACCAACCAAATGTACTCATGATGATATACATGAAGATTTTGCTCCTAAAGACTCACCTAACACTAAGAAGAGGAAGAAGACTGTTGCTAAGTAGAAAGTTGCATCTCATGTTAGCATACGTAGTAGGGCTAGAGGAATAGGTTTTGTGATTAGAAGACCTTAAACCACAATGACCACTGCATCACAAATTAGAGATATTCATGTTTTCAAGCCTCAAATAACTGTTAGTGAAGCTGCTCATCATGAGTCCAGTGACTGTTGTAGAAACAACTAAGTTAACAAATACACCTATCCATTACATAAGATATCCAAATTACAACTCCTCGAGGTCAAGATAATGATGAGGCTTTTGACATGGATTATCTGATTAACACTCCTCTATAGCACCAACGTATTGCAGGAACATCCTCAGGTTCATCAACACTAGCTACATTGGAATAGAGGGATCAACTTTTAGAGAGAGATGTTAGACAAGACTAAGCTGATAAACTACTTATAGTTGGAGAATCAAGAGAGGGATTCCAAGATCAAAAGATTATAGCATTAGTTACAGTTCTTGTTTAGCTATCTACAGATTATAGAAAGTCAGATTCAAGAATTCACATCTTAATTTACATTAGTGCAACCAAACGTGGGAAAATCAACTGAGTTTGGAGAATAAGCGGACGTTATTTAGCTAATCATAATCCTATTCATTAGATCATACATATTGAGACCACTCATACAAAGACTACTGCATTAGATCCTGAGCCAAATGTTATTGTTACAAAGGAAGTTACTACTAATCAACCTTTG
Organism: Flaveria sonorensis; assembly: GCA_025506505.1. NCBI lineage: Eukaryota > Viridiplantae > Streptophyta > Magnoliopsida > Asterales > Asteraceae > Flaveria > Flaveria sonorensis. The sequence goes on along the minus strand of CM046440.1, from coordinate 8,386,054 downwards.
ACATAAGCCTCTGTTGATGTGATTATCACTTCAGAGCATATTATGCAGAGTTCACAACTTAAAGAGGATGATGATGGTATGGATAAAGTGGAGTATGTTGGAGATGATGATGAGTTTGATGATGATGATGATTATGGTGTTCATGATGATGGTAAAGGAGATAAAGAAGAGAAGAATGATGATCGTGAAGATGAACAAGGAGGATATCTAGGCTCAACGGTGTGTCCTTCTTGAGAATCAGGTTCTGAATAAGCCTTTGGACCAAAGTCTGATGATCCAAAGGATTACCAACCTCTTGATCCAACTAAAGAGGAGTTGTATGAAAAAGAATTCTACAAATTTCAACAACGAATCTTAGCTGAGGATTTTGATGAAGGTTTGGGTCCTTTTGATGATCCAAAGGAATCTATCGAATATACAAACATATTTGGTAATAATATGAAGAACTTATTCTCAGACATTTTGTTCGAAGAAGGAGAAATACCCATAGATTCTGAAGTTTAACAAAAGAGCGATACTTCTCATCCTACATATTTGACTGGGAAGATAGTTGTACTTCAAGTTGGAATCTTTCATTACTTGCTCCTTCACCTCCTACTTATGTTCATTCTTTGAGACATTCCAAACCATTCACCCAATATGGAAACTCTGAACCAATTCTGAGTTGGGCTTATGATACAAAAAAGAAGATGTATGTTATCAAATGAAAAGCCTAAGCTATGGAGTATTATCAGGATGAGCATGATTTCCATACAGTTAGGGAATCAGATTTATATGCTATGGGAAGAGTGGCATTCATTAATCCAAGAAATTATTGGAAGGAAAATTGGATAAAGGATATGATTTGGAGGCAAAACAAAACTAACTTCAAAGACTTTACTACTGCAAAATCAAAAGTCATTGAAGATGAGACTGGCATAGAATGAAACCCCAACAAACCAATAAAGATCAGGGTGTACAAGCATCCTAAGTATGCAAGAAAGATTCCAATCCACGCTCATGTGCCAATTAATAGTTTGTCTAAACTTATGAGATGGGTTTGGGAAAAGAATACTAAGCATGTAGTCATCTATTGTGTGGATAAAGAGTACCGTATCATCGATGTTGTTGATCTACTCAAATTCAAACGAGAATATTTGATGCGGCTTTAGGCTTGTCCAATTGAACGTGATGAATTTTTTCACTTTATTACGGTTCAGTTTGGTTGGTTGATTACGAAGGCTTTGAATAACAAGATGTATGCTTATGCCGGCAATTACAAAGTTACAGACGTGGATTTTTGAAGTTTTGATTCATTGAGCCTAGGGGGAGATTGTAGAGATTGAACTTAGAGGCTCGGGAAATCAAAAACAAGACTGTAAGATTATGTTCATATGAGAACTTTGATCCGCGCGAGAAATAGTGTTTGTTTTTCATTTGTTTAGAGATCTTGAAATTTCACACTTTTGTAATCATTTATCAGAGAGAAATATAAATTAAATTTATTTAGATTGTGCTTGTATCACTACTTGATCTCTTTATTCTTGTTCTTTCTACATTTCATAAGTGATTCATTCCACATTTCATTCGCGAGATCGATCTACTAGAATTTTTGAATGATCTTTACACCTTTCATTACCCACAAGGTCTAGTGAGTTACTTAATAAGTAAATAATAAATTTTCCATAAAGCAAGTGATAAGGTGTGATTCCAAAAAGAGTTATAATAGTAGCTCAATAATATATGCATCATTTAACCATAAGAACCAATCCTTATCGTCGGGTCTTGCTGTTATTTGTAAAATTTCCTTGATTTGTTTATTGGAGACTGCCTCAACCTCACCACTTGTTTGTGGATGGCATGAAGTTGCTACTCTATGATTCGTGCCATACCATTTGAACAACTTCCCGATGTTGAAGTTTAATAAGCTGGATCCCCATCTTATGATCATGTGAGGAATATCATATCTTAGGAAAATATTAGTATGCACAAAGTTGCAAACAATGGTATGATTGTTTGGTTTAGTAGTGATGATGTTAATCCATTTGAAGACATTGTTCACTACCACTAACACATTGTATGTAACACCCGAAAAACTTCAAAAAAAAGAAGAAAAGTAAACGAGCAACAGATTATTTATTTAAAAGCAAGTGGGTAAAGGTGTACAAGGGCTAAACCAGCCCATAATGAGGTTTAAAAAGAAGAATGGCCATCCATATCCTCTCTCCCATGCACTTAAACTTACGGCTAGTGAGAGAAAGATGCTCCCATCTCGTTCTAGAGAGAGAAAATGGAAATTTCTTCAAGAAGGTAAGATTTTAAAGTGTTTTCTTCTTGATTTTAGTCTGGTTTAAGCTTCTGGGCAGTTCTCTACGTGTTTCTATATGTTAAGTTTGTATGTTTATGTGTGTTTAGGTGCTAAAACTTCTGGTTTGCTCTCGGGGTTTGTAGTGTTTTGCTTGAATCTGGTTTAAGGTGAGTTCTAGATCCTCTCTTTATATGTTTTCTACTTGTTTGGGGCTGATACGTGTATAAAAAATGATGTTTCTTAGCAACTATGCTTTCCAGATTTGAAGATGACTTTTTACAAAAATATGTGTGTTTTTAAAGATTTCTATGATGTTAATGGTTATTTATGGTGTGCTATGTATGAATCTAACTATTTTAAGCTAAGAATACGTTCAAAATGTTGTATGGGATTAGAATTTGCAATAGTTGAACATAATCACTTAAATATACTATCCGCTGTGGGTCTTGGGTCATCCGCAGTGGACACTTGGAATGGAATATTATGCTGCCCGCAGTGAACACTAACCGTCCACCTTGGACACTTAAGGATTTTATACTATCCGTGATGGATAATGACTATCCATTGTGGACACTTAAGTATGTATTCATGTCTGTTATGAACGTTAAGTCATCCGTTGTATGCCTTACTATGCCTTAGTAAGCCTTAGTCGTCCGTTGTGGACATTGACTATCCGCTGCAGACACACTTAGTGTTTAATTTATCCGTTGTGGACTTTAGCTGTCCGTTGTGGACTTTAGCTGTCCACTATGAAGACTTAGTCTTTGGGCTATCCGTTGTAGGATCACATGCATGCGCTGTAAACACTTAGAATTATACTGAATTTTGGAAAAAAAGGATTTAACTGATTAGTACTTAAGTTTTAATAGGAGATTATGATCGTAAATGTTTCCTTGTTATGTTATGATCTTTTTATGGGCTGCTATTATGAATTATCATTATATTTCATGTTATGTGATTATCAAGACTATCGATATTTAAAAGTATTATTCATAACCAAGTGGACATAAAGGAATAAAAGAAGACAGTGAGACTTAATGGATGTTATCTCCAGGCCCTTATGATGAATTAAAAGCCTTTCAAGCTAAATGAATGGAGGTGCACGACCTTGTTGTCGTTAGCTCAACTGATGTGTAGCTGTTTCAGCCTATGAGGATGCACATCTTGGGTCTAATCCTTGTGATTAACCAATGAATGAATGAATGGGACCTGTATTCATGAGGAGGCTTCGTACCTAGGAGTGTGGGTCAACTATCAAGGGTTAGCTACCACTTATGAATGTGTACTGACAAGGGTTCGGCATTGATTGCCAACCAACAATGTAGGCTCTTGCTTCGTGCAATCCTAGTTAATAAAAGAGAAAGATAATGAAAGAAAGGAAGTTAAAGAATGCATTATTGAATGTTATGTATGATGGATGATCACTAAAGGAAGTTTGCAAAATGTATATTTTTTATACTATCAAAACTAGAACTCGCTCAGCAACGCTGACTTTTTATATGCATACCAGTTGGCAGGTAATGAGGTTGTTAGGGATGGCACAAGGTTGGAGCTACTTGGCAAATAAAGACTAGCATCCATGTTATACAGAAGTGATACTTTTGTCTTGTAATACAACTAAAATGGGGATCAGAACAAGAGAATGCCTTTCAAGAGCTGAAGACGAGGTTAACCTAAGCCCCAATCTTAACATTGCCTGAAGGGAGTGATGACTTGGTGGTATATTCGGATGCTTCATATTAGGGCTTAGGTTGCGTGTTGATGCAACGAGGGAAGGTTATAGCCTATGCGTCCTGGCAGTTGATACTCCATAAGGTTAACTACCCTACCCATGATTGGAGTTGGCGGCTATGGTCTTTGCACTAAAATTTGGAGGCACTACTTGTACGGGACGAAGTGCTCCATCTTCACTGATCACAAGAGCTTAAAGTATTTCTTTGAACAAAAAGATCTCAACATGAGGCAAAAGAAGGTGGCTAAAGTTGATCAAGGACTACGATTGCAAAATCCACTATCATCCAGGCAAGGCGAATATGGTTGTTGATGCCCTTAGTTGAAAGGAATGACCTGAACCAATTGAGGTGAAGGCTTGTCAGCTGGTTGTGACACCCGATGTCATGTGTCAGATCAGAAAGTTTCAAGATGAGGCACTGAAGGATGATCTGATCAACTCTGAGTGGATGAAGGGGCAAATATCAGAGTTAAGAGAGAACACCCTTGGTGTTAAAACTCGATCCGGGCGGATGTGGATTCCTCACTATGGGGATCTGAGGGGAATGATTATGGATGAAACTCACAAATCCCGGTATTCTATTCATCCTGGTGCCACAAAGATGTATCATGACCTGAAGAAGGATTATTGGTGGCCGGAATGAAGCGTGACATGGTGGAGTATGTGAGTAAGTGCCTAACTTGTCTGCAGATGACGGCAGAACATCAGAAACCATACGAGAAGATTTAACCCTTGGATATACCCTAATGGAAGTGGGAGCACATCACCATGGATTTCATTATGAAATTGCCTCGTACTGCGAGAGGATGTGATCCCATTTGGGTGATCGTAGACCGTTTGACGAAAAGTTCCCACTTTTTGATAATACGAGAGACTTACTCGTTGGAAAAGTTGGCGGATCTTTTCATCAAGGAGATTATGACTGGTTATGGTATGCCGGTATCCATTGTCTCTGATAGGGACACCCGGTTCACATCCATCTTCTGGAAAAAATTCCATGATGCAATGGGAACAAGGTTACACATTAGCATAGCTTACCACCCTCAGACAGACGGTCAATTCGAAAGAACGACTCAGACCTTGGAGGACATGCTCCGGGCATGCATTATTTATTTTCGTGAAAGTTGGGATGAGCACCTACAGTCGGCAGATTTCTCTTACAACAACAGTTATCATGCAAGTATAGGCATGCCACCATTCGAAATGTTGTATGGGAGATGGTGCAGAACCTCAGTGTGTTAGGGTGATATTGGGTAGAAGGAGTTGGGAAGTACTAAGATCATCGAGGCCATGACAGAAAAGTTGGAAAAGATCAAGACCTTTATGAAAGCAGCAAAGGACCGACAGAAGTCCTACGTTGATAGGAGAAGGAGGTCAACTGAGTTCAAAGTAGGAGACAAGGTGATGTTGAAAGTGTCTCATTGGAAAAGGATTATCAAGTTTCGAAAGCGAGGGAAGTTGAGCCCAAGGTACATCGGGCTATTCAAAATTATTTCCAGAGTTGGTGAGGTGGCTTATAAGTTGGAGCTACCCAATGAGCTAAGTGGGATACATCCAACATTCCATTTGTCTCATCTGAGAAAGTGTTTGGTAGATGATTAGGCAATTATGCCACTTGAAGATATCAAAGTGGATGAACGGTTGAATTACATAGAACAGTCGGTGAGCATCCTCGGTAGAAAAGAGAAGCACCTAAGAAATAAAGTGGTTCTATTGGTACGAGTACAGTGGAAACACAGGAAAGGGTTAGAGTCTACATGGGAGACTGAGAAGGATATGAGGCAACATTATCCACAATTGTTTGAGGACTGTTAGGTTTCGAGGACGAAACCTATATAAGGGGGGTGGACATGTAACACCCGAAAAACTTCACAAAAAAGAAGAAAAGTAAAGGAGCAATGGGCTATTTAATTAAAAGCAAGGGGGTAAATGTGTACAAGGTCCAAACCAGCCCATAATGGGGTTTAAAAAGATGAATGGCCGCCCATACCCTCTCTCCCATGCACTCAAACTTACGGCTAGTAAGAGAAAGATGCTCCCATCTCGTTCTAGAGAGAGAAAGTGGAAATTTCTTCAAGAAGGAAAGATTTTAAAGTGTTTTCTTCTTGATTTTAGTCTGGTTTAAGCTTCTAGACAGTTCTCTACGTGTTTCTATATGTTAAGTTTGTGTGTTTACGTGTGTTTAGGTGTGAGAACTCCTGGTTTGCTCTCGGGTTTGTAGTGTTCTGCTCAAAGTTGGTTTAAAGTGAATTCTAGATCCCCTTTTTACATGATTTGTACTTGTTTGGGGTTGATACGTGTATAAAAATGATGTTTCTTAGCAACTATGCTTTCCAGATTTGACGATGACTTTTTACGAAAATATGTGTGTTTTTAAAGATTTCTATGATGTTAATGGTTATTTATGGTGTGTTATGTATGAATCTAATAGTTTTAAGCTAAAAATACGCTCAAAATGTTGTATGGGATTAGAATTTGCAATAGTTGAACATAAGCACTTAAACATACTATCCGTTGTGGGTCTTGGGTCATTCGCAGTGGACACTTGGAATGGAATATCATGCTGCCCGCAGTGGACACTAACCGTCCGCTGTGGACACTGAAGGATTTTAGATTGTCCACGGTGGACAATGACTGTCCACTGTGGACACTTAAGTATGCATGCATGTCCGTTGTGAACCTTAAGTCATCCGTTGTATGCCTTAGTATGCCTTAGTAAGCCTTAGTTTTCCGCTGTGGACATTGACTGTCTGCTGCGGATGCACTTAGTGTTTAATTTATCCGCTGTGGACTTTGGCTGTCCGCTCTGGACAATAACTGTCCGTTATGGGCTTTAGCTTTACGCTGTGAACACTTAGTCTATAAGCTATTCGTTGTAGGATCACATGCAGGCACTATAAACACTTAGAATTATACTGAATTTTGGAAAAAAATGATTTAAGTGATTAGTATTTAAGTTTCAGTGGGAGATTATGATTGTAAATGTTTCCTTGTTATCTTATGATCTTTTTATGGGCTGCTGTTATGAATTATTATTATATTTCATGTTATGTGATTATCAAGACTGGATATTTAAAAGTATTATTCATAACCAAGTGGACAGAAAGGAATAAAAAAAGACAGTGAAACTTAATGAATGTTACCCGGGGGCCCTTATAATGAATGAAAAGCCTTGCAGGCAAAATGAATAGAGGTGCACGACCTTGTTGTCGTTAGCTCAACTGATGTGCGGCTATTTCAGCCCATGAGGATGTACATGTGGGGTCTAATCTTTGTGATTGACGAATTAATGAATGAACCTGTATTCATGAGCAATCTTCGTGCCAAGCAGTGTGGGTTAACTGTCAAGGGTTAGCTACCATTTATAAATATGTACTGATAGGGGTTTGGCATTTATTGCTAACTAACAATGTAGGCTCTTGCTTTATGTAATCCTAGTTAATGAAAAAGAAAGATAATGAAAGAAAGAAAGTTAAAGAATGCATTAATGAATGTTATGTATGATGGATGATCACTAAAGGAAGTTTACAATATGTATATTTTTATATTATCAAAGCTAGAACTCACTCAACAACGTTGATTTTTTATATGCATATCAATTGGCAGGTAATGAGGTTGTTAGGGATGACACAAGGTTGAAGCTACTTAGCAAATAAAGTCTGGCGTCCATGTTATGCATAAATGATACTTTTGTCTTATAATACAACTTGTAACAACGATGTATTTTTTGGCAAAAATTATTATTAATGCACGAAATGATTTTTGATAAATTATTCCGCTGCAATGTCTTCTTATTTCAATGCATTTTTGTGAAATGTGGTACGAGTGACCAACTGTAGGGATTCCCGGGATCGAGGCCTTACATTGTATTTCTCATGTGAATTTGTGAATGGTCATATAATATCCAACCCCTATATATTAAGAATATCAACTAGTAAAATTGGTTTCATAGGCATCTCATCCCTTTTTGAAATCTTCCCTAGTTGTTGGTGTCTCAAACCCTGTTTGATATACATTGATGCATCTTCAAAATAGTAGGACAAAATAAACCATGGGATAAAATATGCTGGCTCGTATTTTATGCACTAAAGTGTCCGCCACATAAAGGTGAATTGGTTAATGCCTAAATTTATTGAACTTCATCCTCAGTACATATCTCCTAATTATCTTCTCAACACCAACCTTGAAAAGATCTGGGTAATCCCAAATATAATATTTTGCTTGGCCTAGAAAAGTTATTTTCTTTCTTTGGACCAATAATCCGAAAGTATACATGTTCATTAGGAAATGTCTTATTACTCACTTTAGAGTTATCATCATCTTTAACCACAATTATTGACAAGTAACCTGCTACTATATTTTCTTAACCCTTGTGGTCTCTTATTTTCAAATCAAACTCTTATCGCAGTAATGCCCATCTAATCAACTTGGGCTTAGTATCCTTCATTTCCATTAAATACCTTAAAACACTGTGATCTGAGTATATGATGACCTTATTTCCCAAAATGTAAGGCTTGAACTTATCAAAAGCATGCACAACTACAAGTAATTCTTTTGTAGTAGTTGTGTTATTCAATTTATCATCATCTAAAGTCTATTACAATAGAAAGAGAAGAGAAAGAACAAACATTTTGCCTACTTTATTGTTACACTGAACAAAGGAAAGGAAAAAGGAGCGGCAATCATGGCTGCTTTCTTGCATCGCTTATTAGGAAATAAAATATACTTTCTCGCATTTTTGTTTAAGTTTTGATTGAGTTTAATTAGCCTTAGTTTTTTCAGCCAACAATGGTTAATGTTGGGTTATAGTATACACTCATCACTAGATAATTGCTTGTTACTTAATATTACTTCTCATTTAATATTCAATTTAGGATTGATTAGAAATATCATTGTTAAATGGGTTTTTATAACTATGTCTAAGAGTTGTATTTGTTAACTTTCTAGTTGGAAGGCTAGGTGGTGTAAATCTAAAGTTAGTTGTCAATGAGTTGATATAACATTGTCAGTGAGTGAGTTAAGATGGCTTTTTATTCTTCTTAGGAAGGTCATGATTGGTCAAGCTCTTGTAATTCAGTTTAAGTTTGTTCATCAAGTAGATCAAGATCTAATACTTGATTTTCTATATTCACTGTGATCGATTATTTTTGTCATTGTAATTTTGTGTTCTATTTAGTTTCAAATTTCTACAAATGGTATCAAATCCTAGGCTTAGTAATCGATTGAAGATTTCAATTTTATTTAGCTATTGATTTGGAATTCAAAAATGACATGAAAGAATTCGACCTAGAAAAATTTAATGCGAAGTATAATTTCAGTCATTGTGATTAAAGATGCGAGCACTTCAGGTGCACAGTGGATGTGTTACCTGCTACGATATCTAACAAAGAGAAGAAAAAGATTATGGAGAAAGCATTTACTGCTATCATCTTGAGTCTGGGGACAGAGTTCTAAATGAAGTTTAAAAAAGACCTTTACTGTTGGTGTTTGGTTAAAAGTTAATATAAGACGAAGTATCTTGCAAATAGGCTGTATCAAAAGAAACACTTGTATACCTTCCAAACGAAACCAGGGAGGTCTTTAAAAGATCATGTTGATGAGTTTAATAAACTTGTCTTGGATCTAGAGAACATTAAGGTGATAACTAAAGATGAAGATAAATCAATTATATTCTTAACCTCATTACCTTAAGTGTTTAAACATTTTGTTGATACATTGATGTTTGGAAGAGATACCATGGATGGATGAAGTTTCGGTAGCCATGACTTCAAAATAATTGAAAAAGAAGCTATAGTGAAGGATGAGGGATCAGATTGTCTTATTAATTACAAGAGGCAAATTTGATTCAAGAATTTGAAGTTCAAGAATACATCAAGGTCAATATCTAGGGGAAGAAAAGATCTTGCATCTCTGTCGTAAGTTCCACATATCTTGTACACCTTTGGTTTTGATAAAATTGCAATTTCAAACAGAAACAATTCTTTTGTGGGGTAGATAAAATAGGTGCAAGTTTATTGGATACGTGTGAAAGATAATCATGTTTCTTACCCATATAAGGTTTTCTATCTCAGGATAGCTCACCCCAAATATAAGTTACGTGCAAGGAATGTTATAATGGGAAACTGTCATGCGTATTACAGCAATTCTTTGAGGATACTAAGGTTTCTTTATTTAAAAGGCAATCTTTCTATCGAGCATCCACCTCCGTGACAGTTAACTGGTTTATCGAACCTGTTGGATTAGTACTTGTAAAGAATTTACCAAAACATAATTCATTTTCCATGAAGTATGCTGGCTGCTTAGGTTGCGGCAATGCATGTTCACCATCTAACATCATAATTACTGATGACATGTTTGGCCTGTCTGCTGCATTTTGTTGTACGCATAGTAAACCAACTTCGACTGATCTTAAAACTTCAGGTGGTTGGCAAGATTCAGCTAACTTTGCATCGATTAAGTCCATTGATCTACCTTCATTATAAAGATTCCATGCCTGAGTAGAATGTACGAATTTAATACTTAGTAGGTTATAGTTTAATTACATGATTAGTTATAAAACCAAAGGTGCAGTTTTTTACTAGTGAACTTACATATCCCATAAGATTATTGCCATGCTCTCGCTGTGTGAACCCCCTGTTTCTCTTCCCACTCACAATCTCCAACACCAAGACACCGAAGCTAAACACATCTGATTTCATTGAGAAGATACCATCTAATGCATATTCAGGTGATATGTAACCACTGCACAGAGTATTATGCTCTTAAGACATATTTTAATAACTAATGAAAAATGAAGAATGTAAAGTTGGCTCGTGTTTCTTACTATGTGCCAACAACCCTTTCCGTGTTTCCTTGGCTCTCGTTTCCTTCAAAACTTCTAGCTATACCAAAGTCTGATATCTTGGGGTTCATATCATTATCAAGTAAAATGTTACTTGCTTTAAGATCTCTATGGATGATCCTTAATCTCGAATCTTGATGCAGGTAAACAAGTCCTCGAGCTATTCCTTTAATGATATTAAAGTGGTTTCTCCATCCAAGATTCATGCTTTTTGCTTTATCTATCACATTTTGGTTAGTTATTCATGGTTTCATTACATGAAACATTCCAAACCGTGAATAAAAAAATAGAAGTTATGTACTTAGTGTATAAGATTCTAACCAAAAATAAATAGGTCTAAACTTTTATTTGACATGTATTCATAGATCAAGAGCTTTTCATCTCCATGTATGCAACATCCTAGAAGCTTCACAAGATTTCGGTGTTGAAGTTTTGATATGCATATGACTTCATTCTTGAACTCATCAAGTCCTTGACTGGAATTCTTAGAGAGACGCTTAACTGCGACTTGCTGCCCGTCTTCTAGTACACCCTAAAGACGTAAATTTGAAAAGTGAAATACTTTATAAAGTGCAAACAGGTTCCTTCCATGTTGGATGATTTAGTTAAATCTAGTTTTTACCTTATAAACTGGTCCAAATCCACCCTCTCCAAGTATATTGTGAAGTGAAAAATCGGCAGTGGCATTAGCAATTATTGAGAAGGTAAAGAGTGGAAGCTCCATGGCTTCTTCATTCCTTTTAGAGACGTTCAATATAACCCCTGTGAAAGGAAAACAGACTTTACACTTGGATGATTTGCTAATCATAATACATATTAGTCTATTTTGTTGTGTTTTTACTAAATCCAACAAGTTGCTAGTGAAAATGTGTGCATTTTTACCTTCGTCTATATTTTCCGAATTATTGTTGTTCTTCCTTGCATACCACAAGCATGAAGTGATGAAGCCGACAAGAAGAACTCCCGTAAAGAGTACAGGTAAGATGATTTTAATGTTCGCTTGTCCTTTCTTTGTGGGATTTGATTGAGCAACTGTCAACAAAGGTAATTTGTAAGCATGGAACAACAATGCAAAGATATTGTACTTTTACTCAAAATTATTACCTAATTTAGAGGTAGCCATTCGTACAGATATATCCCTACCGCCCTCGCCTTCAGGATAGAGTCGGATGTCTATAAGCTCACCAAACCAAAGCAAACAGCCCCTTCCTCCGAGAGTAGGGTCTGGATTCGCATAAGCCATGCAAGTACAATTCTCTAAGCATTGCACTTCACATTCTTTCATATTCATGCTCTTATTAAACCAACTACTATTCTGCGCGTCTGGCAGTTTTACATTCGAATATCTAATAAATGTTTCTGACCCACTTTTACAATCCAACTCTGTTGGCCTAACACAACCACCTGACCAGTCACCCTTTTGCCATCGTTTTTTGTTTCTTGGCACAAATTTTGTGTCATCCAAGCAAGCACAAGTCTGGTCGGTCATACTAGAGACGCAGTTTCCATACGCGTTACAAATGTTGTATGTATCACAGAGATCTTTAGGGAATGACGCACCAAGCTGCCAGTTGTTACTACCCTCTACCCAGCCCCAACTTTCATATTTCCCATAAGAACTCAAGGTAATCCTAAACATGGAAGAACTGTTTTCAATATTATAAGCAAAAGACACCTCCCTTTCGTTAATAATTACATCGTATGTAAAAGTCCAGTTCCTGCTGAATGGCGAAAACCCTTTAAGCCGTTGATTTCTCCATAGCTCCCAGCGAAATCTGACGACAGAACCCTGTTTTAGTTTGAAATCAGGATACCCTTGTGTCTCAGCAGCCCAGGTGAATTCACCTACAACTGGTTGTTGACCAGGAGCCTTCCATGACGATAGGCGCCATTCCAAGCCCCTCGCATAATCAAAGCCCAACTTCATTCCAGGAAGCCAGTGTTCAGTCGGGTAATCAAAACTCTGCCAGAGAACCGTCTCATGTTTGTCCATCAGGACCAGGTTTCCAGTATCGCGAAGCTTTGCAGTTGCATTCATTGATTCTATCGTGGTGTTCGATGACCAGATCACTCTCGTATTGCTGAAAAGGACAAGAGTTCCTCGATCAGTGACTTTTAACACGAGTGCTGACGTGCTGGCAAGCGGTTGCTCTCGGTTGGCAACCCAAACCAATGTTGTAACGGAGATTTTTTTGTACCGAATACCAAGATATCTGTTCTCAGGGCTACCCGACTCAAAAAATCCCAGTTCGAAAATGCCAGTGTCCGAGATCAAATTGTCTCCATTTGTCAAGAACCGCGAATCTGAAATGGTATCGAGTTCAGCAGCATAGCTGTTATGAAAAAAAAGTAACCAAAGAAGAAATGTGGATACTACCTTCATTGAGATGCAGCCATTTTTTTATTTCTAAGGAAATGATATGTGAATCATAATAAATCTAAAGAGACTATAACGACCAAGATGGGGACCAATTATGATTGATATAATAATTTCAGCCAATCTATTGAATGACGGGTACCGTCGGATGAGTAACGTTGGTGATATGCAATGAATTTGTGGTGTATGAGGATTTTGGTGTCAATGAAGAAATTATATTAATTGATTGGATTTTGACATTCTCTCAAATATGTTTGACTCCAAACAAGTGTGTTTTTCGTGGTTTCGTTTCTTTCATGTTGGTTATTATTCCATTACACTATGCTATATTTAAAAAGAAGAATGGAAACAGTGTTTTTGTTATTATTTAAAATAATTTATATTTTACAATTCTATTATATATAATATAGTTTTCACTCATTTAATGTTCTAATAGATTTACTTTTGTAATAACTTTTGTTCATGAAAAAAAAAAAAAACTGGATTGTATGGCTGTGTTTAGTTATCTGTAACTAACTTTTTGATATAAGTTTTTTGAAAAGAAAATTGTATTCAAAATCAAGTTTTTTTAATGGCATTTAAGATAGAGTGTGGCTTTTATTGTAGAGTGTATTTTTGTGGTTTTATGATACGGTGAGCGTTACTTTTACGACGGAGTATGCATTACAGTTTTATGATGTTGTGAGAATCATTGGGATGTGTTTTTTTTTGTGTCTTTCTTGATGCGTAAGGGTTTACATTAGAATGATGTTTATTGCGACTTGCAACGGAAATTGTTTCGCAATGCGCGTTGGGCTAAAACTAGTTTTTTTAAATATTGTTTATAGTGTTGCTTAGTTTAGTGATGTTCAGAATATATAGCTAAAGAATTAATATACTACCTATATAGAACCGATAACAACAATTTACATAAAGGTAGACACCGAGCACAACTTTAACCATTACCCTATATATCAAAAGTCATTTTTAGTTTAGCTACAGTATTTTACAAGATTCTAAGGAGTGTGTGAAAGTCTTTGTTTATAGACTAGAGTGGCATGTGGTTAATGCTTACACAACAAATTGGTTGTTGTACGTACTATCTACCTTTCTTTCTGTTTTTTTTTCGTCAATCTGCTTACCTCATTCCCATTGTTGTATGTCACACATTCCCATTGCTCATGTGTTTATCTGCTTCATTTTGCTTTCACATTCGCTCTGGCAAGTAGCTTTTCACTATTTCATCGACGGTTTAATGATTTGCCTTGCATTTTTAAAATTTTCGCACTTGATTTGATCATTCACCCGGTCTAGGTTTGTAAGTTTCTGGATTATTTGCGTCCTGCTTGCATCCATGTTTAATTTTTGTCTATTTTGTTGAGTTTTTGGTGGTCAAATGTTTTGAAAATTAGGTGAAAGAAATCATTTGCTTGCTGTTCGATTTGATCGTTAAAGATGTGTAATGAAGATTTTCATTCGCTTGAATTTGTAAATTTGATCGTCAAATTTGATTGAATTGATTCTAGTTAATATCATGTGAATATATATTCCATAAAAATAAAAACTAACAATTTTCAAAAAGAAGAAAAAGATATATATTTTCCTTTTTATTAGATTAGAAAAACCTTTCATGGTGAGCTGATCGGGAAACAAGTCGCCTAACCTTGTTGATCGTAACTGTTCGTGCATGGGTGAATTTTCATCTAGCGAGACTATGAATCACAACAATGAACCATCCTTTAATGGTCAGCATGAACAATGACTTTTTGGATTAAGAAACTTAAATCAACTCATCAGATTAACCTAATCCGTTTTCAAGGAACTATTTTTTCAGGCAATTCAAATATTAATTTGAGGAACTTTTAAGAGAATTCTTGATTTGAGTTCCAGCCTTTCAGGTATGGGTGTTCAAAAATATCGAATCCGAAATCAAATCAAATCCGAAAATCCAAAATTCGGATACCCGAAATATCTAGAAATCCGAAAATCGGATATACGAAATTTTGGATTCGGATTCGGATAGTGATTTTGAGAATTTTCGGATATTTCGGATATCCGAAATATCCAAAATATTTTTATAAAAATTTAAAAAATATTAAATATTAATTAAATATTTTGGATATTTTCAGATATTTTAGATATTTTAATAAAAATTTCAGATATCCGAAAAAATATCAATAAAAATTTTTATATTTTTATAAAATTTATTAAATAATACATTTTTTTCCGAATCCGAATCCGAAATTTCGGATATCCGAATTTCAGATATCCAAAATTTCGGATTCGGATTCGGATAGTAAATCCACTATCCGAAATTTCGGATAACCAAATTTGATATTCGAATTTGAACACCCTGGTTCCAGGAGCAACACAAACAGTAGGTATGGTGGTCTCAGTACCATGTGGGACCCATTTATTTTTAATAAACAAAATGAGTTCAAGACTCAGAATATACTACTAATCCGTGGTTCTCTTGTTTCTTCCTTAACTTTCTTAGACTACTATTATTCACAACCCAATCCATCAAAAGTATTTTTTAAATACAAATATCTCTCTCTTTGATCTTCTCAACCCAACTAAACTCAATTTTTTACTCCCCTTAATAACCCAACTAAATTAACCATTTTATATAAAATAAAAATTGTTTAGGTTTAATGTTTGTTCTGTTAAGAAATTAGAAGAGATTAGGAGTCGAGAGTGAGAAATGATATGAAAGTATGTTAGTACTGTACCTTATAAAAAAATAAATAAAATATTGAATTTTGTTATTTTTTTAATCAGATTATGTTATATCTTTATATAATGAGTTTTATAAAATTAAAAAATATACCAAAGTAGATACAATTTAACATTTGGCACAATAATAAAAAAAATACAATGAAAAGGTAGGAATAACCAAAAATCAACGACCAAACCTCGGTCGGTCCACTAACCCGGTCGCACTCGCAGCCACTATATGAATTTTTGTTTAATTTCTTGAATGTATATGCCCCTCAAGACCTTGCGCAAAACACAAACTTTGGGGGATGATACTAGGGGATATCAATACAGAGTTCATTATAGCTTGTGCTTGTAGTTGTGATGAAATCATATTTGATGCTAATCTAGAGGAATATGTACTATATCTTATCATGGTTAATAATTGTTTTGAAAAGTGATTCCTAAGGAAAACTCACGTGAATTACTTGATCTTAATTAGCTAAAAGTTCCACTCAAATGGAGCATTTGAGCTTGAGCGCTTTAACTTTTGGAATACATTAAGTATAAACTAGAATTTTACCAAGTGCGTCGTCACGGTTTTGCTAAGTATTATAAACATATGAAATTGGTGATTGGTTCCTAAAGCAACGGTACTAATATTCTTTGTTCGCTATCGGTTTTAATTTTTACAGTAATGACACGCTACTATCAGTCGATTTATTGCGATGCCAATAAAGACCATATTTTATATACAACCTCATTTTAATAAATTTATGTTTGAAGATCAACAAAAAAAAAACTAAATACAACCACAAATAAGGGTTTAAAAAATTTAACAAACAAATTTTATTTAAAAAAAATCAAATTAGTGAAAAAATAATGGGTCAAAAGCGTATAAAACCTAAAAAAATCTATAGGGGTAAAGTTAAACTTTATAAACTTTAAAGCTAAATTTTAAAATTTGAAAAGTCGAGGACCAAGATTATAAATGTGGTTAGGGGAGAGCAAGAACCTGTGGATGTGATGGACCTAACTCCTAGCTCCCTTGTGCAAGAGGGTGATGCTATCATAAAAGGGGAGAAAGTCTTACTTACAATCACAGAACCTGAGAGTTCTTCTCAGAGTATGGACATGGAGGATTCATCAACCTCACTTGCAGTTGTCCATACTTAACAATCTCCTCAAATCCATATTGATGTGGACTCACTCATTCAAAGCTTGTTTGAGAATGGTATACCAAGGGCTATGCCTACTCCATCTCACCCTACTGAAAATCCAATAGTGGGATGGAGGTATGATGATCAAAGAAGAGCCCTGGTAATCTCTAGGTCTCAAGGTCAACAAGAGATCTTCAACTTCTATAACCTGAGATACTATGAGAACACCTATCTATTTGACCTCCCACTTGCCAACCCAAGTCAAAATAAGCAAGCTGCAAGGTTAGCTGATAGGATTCAACAAAGGGTGCTTGAAGAGTTCAACTATATAGACAGAGGCTAGCAAGCAAGACTGTTGGTCAACTGGATGCTGAGGTGGACCCTATGATTAGCTTCGAAGGGGAAACCTTGGCTGAAGGCCTAGCAGTTGAGCCTGTGAGCCTTGAGACATGAGTTGCTTTAGCACCCTCAGCACCCATTACCCTCAATTAGGCACCAGCTAGTAAAGATGTCTCATAGCCTCTCTCTAGCCAGAGCTTAAGTGAAGCACCAAGCAATAAAGGCCAAAGCTCTCTCCACCTGAATCATATAAGCCTGTGCGTGACAAAGGGAAAAAAAGGATGACTCCTGAGGAGATTTAGGAGGAGAATAGAGAAGAAGAGGAAGGCAAGAGGATAGAGTTTAAGTAGGACCCCTGGCTTTATAGATGCTACAAGCAGGGCTGCCCCTAGGCCAAGTACTCAAGATGATGAGTTATGTGCAGCTAGATTGAATTATTTGGGGTCCAAAAACTACAACATTGATGAACTCATCTCTCTCCCCTTAGAGGAATTAAATTAACAGGCTGACATGGAAGTGTCAAAGAAGAGGAAGGAAGCTGAGACAACAGAACTACTTCTCAGATCAAAGAAGAAAGAAAGAGAAAGAGAATCTACAAAGCTCCTACTCTATCCCCAGCTCAAGAAAGTCTTGAGACAGAGACTGTGGCTACTGAGCAACAAACTCATTTAGGTAGGGAACAGGATAGACAAAACATGATCACCTACCTGAGTGCCACAGGTCTCTATCAGGCAGCAGACCTTCTTCCCTTGCCATATGACTACATTGAGTTTGAATACATCAAGTAGCTTGAGCAACAAGTGCAAAAAGGGCAAAAAGCTGCAAAGAGGAAGATGACGGATGAGGCTGCAAGCTTAAGAGCCACCATCAAAGCAAACTTGAAGAAATCTATTGATGGACAGAAGATGGTGAGCTTCTTGAAGTTGTATGGATTCTCGGAAGGAGACTTGGTCCAATGTATCTATCCACCATGGATGAGCACATTAGATTGATCAAGCAGAAGATAAAAAAAGGTGAGCTAGTTGACTTGCATTCTCCACCAAGTTAGGCTGCACCTGAAACTGAGGTCAAGGTTGAACCACAAGAGACAACACAACCTGGACCTAGTGCTGTATCACAGCCAACTTCATCTTTTGATCCACAGCAGGGTCTTGATCCTTCTCATTCTGAACATGCGAAGGACAAGGACCCAACTGAGGAAGGCAAGCAAGAACAATCTGGTACTACAGGCCAGTCTCTTTAGTTGAAGTATAGAAAGAGGAAAAGGATGGCCATCAGAAAGGATAAGAAGAAGAAGAAGTCCAAGGCATATACCTCTACACCTCAGGATGGGTCAGAACATCCTGAGGGTGATCAAGAAGAGGCTGCTCATTAAACTCCTATTCAAATAGAGCCTCAAGGACAAAGTCTTTAGAAGCCAAAGACTGATTTCTTTCAAAGACAAAGAAGACATGCTTTCTCTGAATCACCTTTTGACAACAGCTGAACCACTTTCCGCTACCACTTCTGAAGACTCACCAACTTATATGAGTTGGTGAAAAGTCCATGATTTTGTCAACTGTGGATTAAGGTCTTTTGTATATAACTTTCCAACTATGTACTTTTATCCTTTTTGTAATATATTAGGATGTGAGCTATGGCATGTCATAATCACAAGTCAAAAGGCAATATGTCTTTTGACTCTACATTGATCTTGTTGTCTAGATTAGTGTTTCTAGTTGGCCTTCAAAGTATGGCCGACTGTAGGATGTAGTATAAAGTGTCTCAAGTACTTGTATCTTTTATGAATACTTTGTAACACTTTAAGAACTTGAGAGCAATATACATCATTCTTGAAAACCATATTTGTGTGTTTTTGTTCTTGTTCTTTCACTTGTGCTCATTGTTTCATCACTTGTAGGTTCCCTATTTGATCTGCCAAGTATTCCAACTCTCACTACCTTGTGACACTATTACATTGACCATCCTTTCTAGTCTTGCATTTATGGATTACAATATCAAGGATGTGAGAACTCCAAGATGAACGATAAAGATCTCATCGCGTGTAAAGTTGGAGTTGTCACGCGAGAACATCAAGTTCTCGCTCGAGAACATCTACATAGTATATATAGATGTTTTTCTTTGTATTTCATTATGTGTGTTCATTTTGTAAAAGTGCTTTGAGGGTGAGAGAGCAGAGAGTTGTGTGATAGGCCACCCGAGGGGAGCTCACCTAGGGTGGATCAAGTTTAAATGATGTGTACTCCTTTGGTATTGTAATCATTTGATTAATAATATTTGATTGAGTTTGTTTAAAGTTTGTTGATATCACACAAGCACACATCCTTCTTAATTTGATTATCAAGTGCAACAATATGTGGAATCGATCGTGATGAGGACTTTACATTTGGTATCAGAGCAAGGTGTTGCTCTTGATACACAGATTTTCATTTGGCAATCATCCGTATTAAGATGTTAAACATGGAGGTTGAAGATCTAAAAGGATTAGATCGAGTTTGGATCGGTTTCAAAGGAGAAGAAGGTGAAACCGAGGGTGAACACACGTGTAATCTACTTTGTTACATCATTACGCTTAGCATCTTCAAATTTTGCTGGAAAACGAAGATTTGAGACCGTAGCAGCGATTCAAACTCATAAAAGTCGATTTGGTCAAAGTTTTCGTGGGAGTAACTGCATCGTGTGAGAACTTTGCAAAAATAACTGTATTTTGTAAGAACTTTTTCATGAAAGAAATTTTCATGAGAAAACTTTTCCATGCGAAAACTTTCATGCGAGAACTTCTATGTGAGAACTCTCGTGCGAGAACTTTCATGCGAAAACTTTTTGTGAGAGAACTTTTCATGAGAAAACTTTTCCATGAGAGAACTTTTCATGAGAAAACTTTTCTGTGAGAAAACTTTTTCATGAGAAAACTTTTTATGAGAAAACTTTTCATGAGAAAACTTTTCACGAGAAAAATTTCATGCAAAATCTTCACAGCTGTAAAAGTACTCTGAGGGTGAGAGAGTTGTGTGATAGGCCACCCGAGGGGAGCTCACCTCGAGTGGATCGAGCTTAAACGATGTATACTCTTTTGGTATTGTAATCATTTGATTAATAATATTCGATTGAGTTTGTTTAATGTTCGTTGATATCACACAAGCACACATCCGTCTTAATTTGATTATCAAGTACAACAATATGTGGAATCGATCAAGATGAGGACTTTACAAACTCAAAATAATCATATGCCCAACTCTTCAATTTATCATCTAACCCATCCGTTAAACCTATTAAAATCCAAAAAAATAAAAAAAATTAAGAATGCGGTTAGACCCGGTTCCAGTCCGACTGCCAAACCGGTCCGAACCGGCAGGTTCTTGTAAAACAAAACAAGGTGGGGTGGATCGAATCGGTGGCCCAACCGAATTCCAAACCGCCCGGTCCAATCCGAGTCGAACAACATTGATTATATGTATACTTTTTCTTCTATTTCTTTTCTCTTCTTAATTTTATTTGAAAAGTTTAGTGTAAGAACTAATTTCAACTATCAATCTCTTTAACTAATAGTTGAGATCAAATTATAATGGAAAGTTTGTTAGAGGGTATCTTAAAAAACCATTTTTGTTGAAATTTTGCAAGTTCCCTTATTTTTTAATCGATCATTACTTTTATGTACGACATTATTTTTTATAAAAAATACACCATAAATGAGAATTTTTTATATTTGGAATGAGTACAACATTGTTATAGAAAATGATAATAAATTTTTTTACTTTTTAAACTCATATCTCGTTATTATGTCTTTAATGAAGTTTATTGTGTGTTTTTGTTAGTTATTGTGTTTTTCTATAATGATAAATTTTAAAAATATACATATAATGGTAGAATAACATTATTGTGTATCTCTAATATGTAGAACACAATAATAAATTAACAACTAATTGATCTAATACATTAAAAACAATAACAAAATAACGCAATGTCTCAATATGTTTTTTTATTGTTATTGTGCTATCTTAAACACTATAAGTTTTGAAAAATACAATGGCGAAATAATATCATTGTGTACTTTTAATTGTAAAACACAATGATAGATAATAACAAATTTATATAATCTATAAAAAGCAATGACGAAAATAACAAATTGTGTTATCTTCAACACTATAAGTTTTGAAAAATACATTGATAAAAGTATATCATTATGTATTTCTAATTGTAAAACACAATGATAGATAATAAATTTATATAATCTATTGAAACAATAACAAAAATAACACAAAATAATCTGAAACTTAAAACACAATGATATATACATATAACAAATGATATGTAAGGTTATATTAGAAGGCTGATGCAACCAAAGAAGCCAAAACAACCAAGAAGCTTCCGGCATGCATGCACTGATGTACAAGGTAGAAGTTGCTTCGAAAGTTTTACACTCTCCACAGAAATTATTCTAAGTGTAAAATCTTCCGAAGCCAAAGTCCAAATCTTCCGAAGCCAAAGATGAAGTCTTCCGAAGCTTCAAAGACAAAGTCTTCCGAAGCCAAATGAAGTGAAGACTGATTTCTTTCGAAGACAGAGAGGACATACTTTCTCTGATCTACTTTTTCATAAAGCTGACTTACTTTCTGCTGCAACTCTGAAGACTTACCAACTTATACAAGTTGGTGAAAAGGCATGCTTTTGTAAACTGTAGATTATGGTCTTGGGTTTGTAACTTCCTACTTTGTACCTGTTATCCTTTTTATAATATAAAAGGATGTGAGCTATGGCATGTCATAGTCACTAGTCAAAAAACAATCTGCCTTTTGACTCTACATTGATCTTGTTGTCTAGATTAGTGTTTTCAGCTGACTTTCATAGTATAGACGGCTGTAGGATGTAGTATAAAGTATCCCAGGTCCTTGTATTTCTTTTTATGCTTTGTAACACTTGTAATAGAACTTGAGAGCAATATACAACATCCTTGAAAACCATATTAGTCTGTTCTTGTTCTTAGTTTTGTCTCAGTTACTTGTGTTCTTAGTATCATTTACATAACCCTGGTTTCCTATTTGATCTGTTAAGTGTTCTAACACTCTCCTTATTGTGAGACTGATTGTATTGACCATCCCTTTAAACGGTCCTGCAATTGGTATCAGAGCATTTTAGGCTCTTGATTGTAAGATCTCACAATCTTAAATCCCTTCAGTTTCAAAAAATACTTAACATCTCAAATGGCAGCTATCACAAAGGCTAATATAGAAACTGGTACTATGACAAAGTCTCCACTGATCACTCCTGATGATTTTGATACTTGGTGCCAAAGAATGGAAGGCTTCATCAAGTCTTAAGACTCCAAGATGTGGGAATCTGTTGTTTATGGACCTCATGTACCATCCACCTCTTCAGCTGCTACTGGTGGTGGTATGATACCAAAGAAAGTGGCTGATTATTCTGATGAAGACTGGAAGAAGATTGACATAGATCAGAAGGCCATGACTACCCTCCAAACTGCTCTTCCAAACTCTATCTACAGAGGCTTCAAGAAGTACAAGACTGCTAAGAAACTCTGGGATGCACTGAAGCTGATGTATGAGGGTTAAATGAAGCAAAAGATAACAAGAAGGACCTCTTGAAGCAGCAGTTTGAGAACTTCACCTTCAAAACAGGTGAAACCATGACTCAATAATACTTCAGGTATGTTGAGATTTTGGATACTCTAATGGATATTGGAGTAACTCTTGAGAACAGGGACATTGTGAGAAAGTTCATGTCCTCTCTTCCAGACAATAGACACACTATTGTGTGGTCATTAAGAGGACTGAGAACCTCAAGACCCTTACTCTCACTGAGTTGTATGGTATCCTCAATGGCTACCAGATGGAGATGAACATGCAAAATCCATCTGCTAACTCTAACAATCAGCAGAGTTCAGCCCTTCATATGGTTGAAAGGGATTGCAGAGAACCACAACATCATCTCATCTACTACCCTGACAACTTAGAAAACGGTCCTTTCATCACCTTCCCGGAGACACCAAGAGAGAGCTATATCCAAGGAAGCCCATTCCAAGAGACAAGTTCTTCAAAAGCCTTTTTGTCTACTGATGAAAGCACAGTCAACTTTCTCTTTACCCTTGAAGACCTAAACTGTATCCATCCAGATAATCTGGAGTACATGGAAATAGTCTAGCAGATGGCTCTTCTCACACACAGAGCCAAAAGGTTTACAAGAGGACAGGAGGAAGTTTCCTAGCAATGCAACCAGTGGAAAGTTTGGGCTGAACAAAAGCAAAGTGAAGTGTTACAATTATAACCAAATGGGACACTTTGCTAGAGAGTGCAAGGCACCAAAGACAAATGATGGCCAAGCACAAAGCAGACCAAACTACACTGATGGAGCTCCCTAGAATGAGAAGCCCAAGCAGCAAGCTGCAGTTGCTGTTGAAGAAGGAGGCATTGACTGGAGCTTTCAGGTGGAGGATGCATCTCCAAACCAAGCACTGATGGCAGATCATGAAGAAGCCAAGGTATTGGAACATCTTTGTATACCTGAATGTATTGCTAAAGTTAACAAATATGGGTCCTATAACTTAGAGATGAGATCTGATCTTGAGTCCTTAAATATTTTAAAAGCTGATTTCAAAAGAGCTGAAAATGATTACACACTTAAAATAGAAGATTTAGAGAAAACCATTTCAACTCTTAAGCATGAACATACCAACAACAGGACTCAGATAAAAGATCTCATCACTAAGTTAACTGAATGCCAGGCTAAGCTTGTGATCAGCAAAGCCAGGGCAGAAAAGCGTGTTCTTGAAGAAGAACCTTCAAGAAAATGATATCCTCATCCTTGCATGCAAAAGTTTGTTATCAAAATAAGCAGGGACTGGGATCTACTGAGATAGCTCCTCCACACACTCTATTGTCTGTAAGATCTCCAAGGTGTAGAACTTATGAAGATGATCTTCCCTTTATAGGTCCGATTGATGAAGAGGATGTAGAGGAGATAGTGAAGGATGATTCTAAGAAGAGTGAAGAAGATCATCCTAAGAAGGGTCACTATTCTCCTGAGAAGAGAAAAGAATCTGGAAAGACCAAGTTAAGAGGAAGAACTTGATCAGGAGAGCAAAGATAAAATCAAAGAAGGCTTAAGAGATCAAGGCCACTTTCAACTCTAAGAAGAAACAAGTTTTTATCTCTGCAGGATTTGAAGTGGTGAAGGTTGAAGACTCAACGATGAACTCTAATACCAGGAGTTCTAGTTCATGTCCAAATCATTCCAGCAAAGAGAAGAAGGTTGATTAGCTGTGTACCACTGCTACATAGCCTGAACCATCCAGTTCCAAGAGCAAGCCTCACCCTAAGAAGCTTGCTGCATCATCTGTGAAGATGAAGGTGGAGGTGGAAAGTGATCAAGTTCAGTCTTTCTCTCAAAAGAAGACTCTCAGAAGGAAGCAAATGGATTGCACCATGTGTGGTAGTACTTCTCATCTTGCTAAAGATGGCATCTACAATCCTAAAAGTACTATTCACATGATCAAAGAGAAAACTTCTGAGAAGAAGAAAGAAAAACTAGCTTCGGAAGGAAAATCTTTTTCCTTCGGAAGCTCCAAGGTGAAAAAGAAGACAAGTGAAAACTTTCCTTCAGAAGAAAATTTGGTCTCGGAAGAAAGAATGATTCCGAAGTACTGAAGCCTGCTGCAGTGAAAGCAAGATCTTCCGAAGGTCTAGTCTCCAAAACTTCCAAAGTTGTTAAAACTTCCAAAGTGTTGAAGGTCAAGTCCAATCTTTCAAAGATGCTGTGGAAGATGAAGAATGACCAAGTGACTGAAAGTTCTTCATCAACAATAGCTAATGATCCTAAAAGCTTGAACATAGAATTAATTATTGTTATATTGTCTTCAGATCACTTTAATAAGCCCAAGACCAATGAGGATTGGGTTTCCAAATGTAACTAACCACTTCTTTGTTATGCAGGAACAGCTAAAGACTAAAGAAATGTAAGGATCATTGATAGTGACTGTTCCAGGCACATGACTGGCAATGGTTCTCTACTTCAAAATTTTGAGAAAATTGATAGAGGGCCAGTTGCTTTGGGAGAAGATGTTAGAGGTTACATTACAGGAAGGGGATTGGTCATAAATGGTAAGCTCAGCATTGAAAATGTAAATTTTGTCAAAGAGCTTGGGTACAATCTACTGAGTGTATCCCAATTTTGTGATCAGAGACACAACATGCTCTTTACTGAGCATGAGTGCATTGTTCTCAAGCCCCGGGTGGTCATTTATCAAGAGCATATCCTACTCAGAGCCCCCAAGAAAGGGAATATGTACAAGATGGACTTGCAGGAAACATCTCCCTCAGTAAAGTTTCTTGCTTTCTATCTATAGCAAATAGTGATGAGTCTTTCCTCTGGCATAAAAGAATATGCCATGTAAACTTTAAAAACATGAATAACTTAATTAAGAATGATTTGGTAACTGGAATGCCAAAGAAAAAGTTTACAAGTGATGACCACTGTGTTGCATGCCTGAAAGGGAAGCAACAAAAAGTGTCTCACACGCCAAAGGAAATGAACTCTATCACTACTCCTCTACACTTATTACATATGGATCTCTTTGGCCCCATAAGTGTAATGAGTTTAGGAAGGACCTCATATTGTTTGGTGATCACAGATGACTTCAGAAGATTCACTTGGGTGTTTTTCCTTAGAACTAAGGATGAGACTCCTGAGATCTTGAAGAACTTCATCTAAAAATTGAGAATCAATGTGATCTTGTGGTCAAGACCATAAGATGTGATCAAGCAATAGAATTTAAGAACCAAATCCTTGATTCATTTTATGATGAAAAAGGTATTACAAGACAATATAGTGCTCCCAGGACTCCTCAACAAAATGGTGTTGCTAAAAGGAGAAACATGACACTTATTGAGGCTGCAAGAACCATGTTGTCTGACTCTAAACTGCCCATCACCTTCTGGGCAAAGGCAGTCAACACAGCCTGCTATGTGCAAAATAGAGTTTTAGTAGTTAAGACACATGGTAAGACTCCTTATGAGCTGTGGCATAAAAGGAGACCATTTATTGGTTTCCTCAGGTCATTTGGATGTCCTTACACCATCTTGAATACCAAAGATCAAGTAGCCAAATTTGATGAGAAATCAGATGATGGACATTTATTAGATACTCTTTTCAAGCTAAGGCTTATAGAGTATACAATCTCAAAACTAAGTAGTTGAGGAGTCAGCCAATGTGACCTTCAATGAGCACACTCCTAGTGTGAAAGGTTCTGGTCCTGATTGGCTATTTGATCTTGATTTAGTTACCAACTGTTTTAACAAATCTTGTAAGAATGTTTTAGGAGCTACAGGTAACTTATCAATAGGAGATCCTGACCCAAGATTTGAGCTGAAAAGACCAAGCAAGAATACTACTTCAGCTCTAGTGGTAACTAACCCTGCAAGTGAAGATCCTATCAGCACAAACATGACAAATTCAGCTGATACATCTGAGATGCCTACAAATTCCAGCTCAGAGGTTCAAAACTCAGGTGAAGGAGCTTCAAATGTAGGAAGAAATGGAATTGGTGAAGTGATCAAGAATTTCTTAATGCTGATAACCACTCTAGAGAAGATAACATAAATGATGTCACGTACTCATTGGATCAAGCCTCTCTTGATAAGTGTGCTGATGTGGTGGGTGATACTCCATTACTAGATCTGAATTTCTCGAAGTTAGATCTTTCCAATCAACTTGCTGTGATCCCTCTACTCAGGATCTACAAGTCACACCCCACCATAAACATCATTGGAAATTTTGATACAGGGGTAAAAAAAATAGGACAAACCCATGACAAAAATGTTTGTCTATACTCTTGCTTCTTGTCCCAGATAGAGCCAAAGAAAGTTGATAAGGCTTTGAAGATGAAGTTGGGTTGAAGCAATGCAAGAGGAGCTGCTTCAATTCAAAAGGCAAAGGATTTGAAACCTATGTCCTCTTCATAAGGGAAGACTACCATAGGAACCAAGTGGTTTTTTAGAAACAAAAAGGATGATAGAGGACTTGTCATCAAGAACAAGGCCAGACTAGTTGTTCAAGGATACACAAAAGAAGATGGAATCGACTACATAGATGTTTTTGCTCTTGTGGCAAGACTTGATGCTGTAAGAATATTCCTGGTTTTTGCTGCATCCAAGGATTTCAAGGTCTACCAACTTGATGTCAAGTGTGCTTTTCTATATGGGGTGATTGATGAAGAGGTGTATGTCAAACAACCACCTGGCTTTATAGACCCAGATCATCCGGATTATGTCTGCAAGCTTGATAAAGCTCTTTATGGGCTGCACCAAGCTCCAAGAAAGTGGTATGAGACACTATCTCAGTATCTCTATCTACATGGCTACAAGAGGGGTACTATAGATGGAACTCTTTTCATCTAAGGAACAAGGAATGACTTAATGCTGGTTCAAGTATATGTAGATGACATTATCTTTGGGTCAACTAATCCAAAACTCTACAAAGACTTTGAGAGACTAATGAAGAATAGATTTGAAATGAGTGCCATGGGAACTTAATTTCTTTCTAGGAATTCAAGTGAAGCAAGTTGACAATGACATATTCATAAGTCAGTCAAAGTATGTACAAGACATACTTACAAGATTCAACATGACTGATTGTAAGGTTGCTAAGACACCCATAGCCAGAAACCAATCCCTTGGACCTGATCTTGAGGGGGAGTGTGTGGATGAACATCTCTACAGGGCTATGATTAGGTCTCTTATGTATCTCACAGCCAGCAGGCATGATATCATGTTTGCCATATGCATCTATGCAAGATATCAAGCCAACCCTAAGATGTCACACCTGGTTGCTGTCAAGAGGATTCTTAGATATCTCAAAGGTGCTCCTAAGCTTGGCCTTTGGTATCTAAAGAGTTCTGACTTCAATCTGTATTCCTATACAGATAGTGACTATGATGGCTACAACATGACTGCAAAGTCTACATCTGGGGGTGTCAATTCCTTGGTGAAAGGATTGTCTCATGACAATGCAAGAAACAATCCTGTGTGTCTACATCAACTGCTGAAGCTAAATACATTGCTGCTGCAAGCTGCTATGCTCAAGTGCTTTGGATTTAGAATTAGATGCTGGACTATGGATTCAACTTCAAAGAGACTCCCATCTGCATAGACAACAACAGTGCTATCTCTATTATAGAGAATCCTGTGCAGCACTCAAGGACAAAACACATCAACATAAGGTATCATTTGATTTGAGATAATTTTGAAAAGGGATTAATCAAACTAGTTAAAGTTAACACAAATGAACAATATGATGATCTGTTCACTAAAGCTTTTGATGAACAGAGATTCAAATATCTTGTATTAGCTATTGGGATGATTAACTTTAAGTAGATTTTCTTAAACTTAAATAAACTTTATTTCTAAAACCCGTGTGTCCTAAGTTGTCTATTTTATCACCTTCATAAGCCCAGTTTATTTTGGAAGAAAATCTTTAAAATGATATTCCTTAGACTTTTGAATTTTTTCCAAACATATTTTCTTTCGGAAGATTTCAAGTTGTCTTCGAAAGAACATTATGTCTTCAAGTCAAATAACTACATATAAGAAATTTACCTTCGAAAGAAATTCTGAGATATCTTCCGAAGCATAAATATGATTTTAAGTACTTACATGTATTTGAAGGACAATTTTCTTCCAAAAGAAATTAAGTCTCGGAAGATTTATTCTCTTTAGAATAAAACACCCAAGTCTTAATCTCTGAAACCAAACATGTCTCAGAAGCAAAATTCTCTAAGTATTTTTCTTTCGAAGCAAAATTTTCAAAATCTTAAGAATATCTTCCGAAGCCAAATTGGCTTCGGAAGCTTTTTCTTAAAACTTTCGAATCAAAATTACCTTCGGAAGATTTTCAACTTCCAAGAAAACTACCTTATTAGGCACTTTTTCAGAGGTGGGACCGACATTCGGATTTCAACGTTTATTCTTTTGCTTTAACTTTGTCTCAAATTCATTTCATATATATTGTCTCAATGGTTCCCTCCTCTTTTTACTATCCTCTTCATCTGCATTTTTCTCTAACCTAATTTAACCCACAAACCGCCTTTGTTCTTATCTTCCTTCTCTGTAAAGCTACCTCAAATGGCCAATCCTAACCGCAGAAACCAACTTGATTTCTCCATGCATCTTCACAGGCAACATAATCAAGTTGCTCTGTTAGACTCTGAGAAAGATCCTGGTTTCTCAGAGGTTTGCCATTACCTTTCT
The DNA here is from genome assembly GCA_025506505.1 of Flaveria sonorensis. Lineage (NCBI taxonomy): Eukaryota > Viridiplantae > Streptophyta > Magnoliopsida > Asterales > Asteraceae > Flaveria > Flaveria sonorensis. The sequence goes on along the minus strand of CM046440.1, from coordinate 8,356,385 downwards.
TTGTCGAACTACTTCACCTCCCTTACCATTGATCCTCCTCTATATGAGAATCAGTTGTTGGAATTTTAGAGGACCTGCCAAGAGCTCACCATGGATGGGAAGAAGGCACTGTCTGCCATAGTTCAGGGGAGGACAATCTTCATCAGTCCAGCCTCCACAAACACTCATCTTTAGCTGGATGATGTAAAAGGTGATTTGTCTTTTCCAAAATCTATTGTTAACCACTCCTTTGAGCAGATGGGCTATGAAGGTGACTTCTTAGTCTAGACCTTCAGAAAGGACAGAAGGTCTCCTCTCAGTGGAAGTACCTCCTCTATGTGGTTATCCATAGCTTATCCAACAAGCATAGAGGTTGGAACCAGATTCCAGAAGACCTTTCCTCTATAGTCCATAGGATGGTTCAAGGGGTCAAGTTTAGGTATTCACAATTTGTTTATACCAATTTACTTGCAAACTTAGACTCCTTAGAGTATTACATGTTTCCTAGATATGTCCAGCATATATTCAACTGTGAACTGGGCTCACAGTTGAGGGGAACAGGTAATATTCTAAAATTGGGACAGATGAAGCTCGGCATCTTCAAGACCATGAGGAAGCCAACTGTTGGCTTCTCAGGGGTAGAAACAGCCATTGTCCCAAAAATGTTAGAGCTCATTGCTCAAGGTGACAACCTAGCAGCACCAGCTAGTGTTGAACCCACACCTTCTACTTCTCAACCACCAATACAGCCAAAAATAACCATCCTTTAACCGGTCCTTCAATTGGTATCAGCCTGATCATCACCTACCAAAGAAAATCCAAACGAACCCCTGCACATGCTACTCAATTTATGCAGGCCCCTATATCATCACCCATATAGGAGGAAGTGGACACTGGAGCTCCCACTTCTCCTGAGGAGCAAACCACTCCCATCTCACTAATGATTAGTGCTGAGGTTCCTCATGCTCAGCCTAATGAGATCACAACCCCCATAGCCTTAAGCCTTCACTCAAAGTCTCAAAACTCTAGTGAACAACCTTTAGGGGACAGTTACCATCCCCAGCCTCTTGATCTAAACAAACCAATCCCAAACCTTGAATTCTATGATGATGAAGACATGGGCTTCAGTGAGTAACAGAGTCTCTCTTCTCCACCCCTATTCAAGGAGAGATGAGTACTCTTGTTTTTCCTATGACTAGCCCACATCATCCACCTACTACTGAGGTGGATCTCCCTGAACCTGTTCAGGAGGTCCATATGGAAGAGGCTCTTACTTCATAAAGTGATTACATCATTAAGACCTCAACCATGGCAACCCAGTCCATTGACACTTCACTTGAAGCTGTCATGGTGCAGGGGAAATCTAGCAGCTAAGAACAAAGTGCTAGTGATAAGGAAGAAGACCTTGGTCCTATTCTCTCATCCCCCTGTGATTCTTCTAATGAAGATGAGGGGAGTCTGAAACTAAAGGTGCAAACACTGACAAAAACATGCACCTATTTAGTCTCAAAGATAAGTCACCTGGAATCTCAGGTGACTGTCTTACAAAGGAGGGTCAATGGCCAGCAACTTGAGATCACCGATCTCAAGGGAAAGTTAGCTGAGAGACCACTCAGGAGAACTCAACCAGGTCCACAAGAAGCTATGGATGTGACAGACCCAACCCCAAGTTCACTTATGCAAGAAGGTGATGCTACCAAAAAGGGGGAGAAAGTCCAAACAATCACAGAACCTAGGAGTTCTTCATAGAGTATGAACTTGAAGGATTCACCACCCTCACTTGCAATGGTCCATACTCAGCAACCTCCTCAAAGTCTACATGGATGTGGACTTACTTGCCCAAGTCTACATGGATGCCGACTCACTCATACAAAGTTTGTTTGAGGAAGGTATTCCTAGAGCTATGCCTATCCCATCTCATAACTCTGAGAATCCAATCATGGGATGGATGTATGACACTGATAGAAGAGCTCTAGTCATCTCTAGATCTCAGGGTCAATAGAAAATTTTTAACTTTTTCAACCTGAGCTTCTATGAGAGCATCCATCTGATTGATCTTCCACTTGTCAATCCAAGTTAAAACAGATAAGCTGCAAGATTAGCAGATAGGATTCAAGAAAGGGTGTTTGAAGAATACAAGCTGAGGTCAAGACTATACAAATAGAGGCTAGCAGGTAAGGCTTTTGGTCAACTGGATGTTGAGATGGACCCTAAGATTAGCTTCAAAGGGGAAGCCTTGACTGAAGGCCCAGAAGTTGAACCTGTGAACCTTGAGACAGGAACTTCTTCAGCACCCATTACCCTTAGTGAGGCACCAGCTAGTGAAGGTGCTTCACAACCTCTCTCTGGCCAGAGCTTGACTGTTGAATCAAGCAATAAAGGCTAAAGCTCTCTCCACCCTAAGTCAACAAGGCCTGTGAGTGACAAAGGGAAAAGGAAACTGACTTCTGAGGAGATTGAGGAGGATGAAAGAGAGAGGAAGAGGAAGCTAATAGGAGAAAATTCAAGAGAGTCTCCAGGCTTCATGGAAGATGCCATTAGGGCCGCCCCCAGGCCAAATACTCAGGATGATGAGTTGAGGGCAACCATGATAAACTACTTGGGGACCAGAAACTACAACGTGGATGAACTACTCTCTCTCCCTTAGATGAATTGAATGAACTGGCTGACAGGGAATTGTCCAAGGAAAGGAAGGAGGCAGAGGATACAGCATTGCTCCTCAAGAACAAGGAAGAAAGGAGACAGAAAAGGCTCTACAAGCATGCTCCTACCCTCTCCCTTATTCAAAAAAGTCTAGAGCCATCATCCAAAACAGCCAAAAGAAGTCTGGTGGCAGACAAAGGATCATGAGCTTTTTGAAGCTGTATGGATTCTCCAAAAGGAGGCTTGGTCTAGTGTCTCTATCCACTATGAATGAGCATATTAGAGTGATCAAGCAGAAGATTAAAAAGGGAGAGCTTGTTGACTTGCATTCTCTACCAAGTCTAGCTCAACCTGAGGTTGTCAAGGTTGAACACCCCGAGACAATACAACTTCATCTTCTGATCCACAGCAGGGTCCTCTTCACTTTCCTTCTAAACCTGTAAGAGAAGAGAACCCAACTGAGAGAAACACAGTAGAACAACCTGGTGCTGAAGACCAGTCCTCTCAGTTAAAGATATCAAAGAAGAGGAAAAGGATGGCCATGAAGAGTGTTTCCAAGAAGAAGACCAAGGCATCCACCTCTACACCTCAGGATGAGTCAGTGCATATTGAGGTAGTGCAAGAAGAGGCTACTCAACTAACTCCAACTCAAAGAGGAGCCTCTTGCAACTGGAGGACCTATCTTGTCCTAGACTTTTGCTACTAATCTAGACAGGTGGTATGACATAAGATCAAGGAGGTCAAGATGTGTATTTCTGGCAAGACATGCTTGAACTTTCTCTACATGATCTCCAAGACATGAGAAGATATTATGAGAGTCTGAAGGTTCCTGACCAGATGATGAAGAAAGGTATGGTCTTGATCCTAGTGAGGACTGTCAACATGTGAATAACTTCTCTGTTTTGGTAGCATCAGCCTAGGGGGAGTTTGTAAGGTTATATTAGAAGGCTGATGCAACCAAAGAAGCCAAAACAACCAAGGAGCTTCCTGCATGCATGCACTGATGTACAAGGTAGAAGTTGCTTTGAAAGTTTTACACTCTTCACAGAAATTATTCCAAGTGTAAAATCTTCCGAAGCCAAAGTCCAAATCTTTCGAAGCCAAAGATGAAGTCTTTCGAAGCTTCAAAGACAAAGTCTTCTGAAGTTAAATGAAGTGAAGACTGATTTCTTCTGAAGACAAAGAAGACATGCTTTCTCTGATCTACTATTTCATAAAGCTGACTTACTTTCCGCTGCAACTCTGAAGACTCACCAACTTATACAAGTTGGGGAAAATGTCCATTCTTTTGTAAACCGTAGATTATGGTATTGGGTCTGTAACTTCCTACTTTTTACCTGTTATCCTTTTAATAATATAAAAGAATGTGAACTATGGTATGTCATAGTCACTAGTCAAAAGGCAATCTGCCTTTTGACTCTACATTGATCTTATTGTCTAGATTAGTATTTCTAGCTGGCTTTCATAGTATAGACGGCTGTAGGATGTAGTATAAAGTATCTTAGGTCCTTGTATTTCTTTTTAAGTTTTATAACACTTGTAATAAAACTTGAGAGCAATATACAACATCTTTGAAAACAATATTAGTCTGTTCTTGTTTTTAGTTATGTCTCAGTTACTTGTGTTCTTAGTATCATTTACATAAACCCTGTTTTCCATTTGATCTGTTTAGTGTTCTAACACTCTTCTCATTGTGAGACTGATTGTATTGACCATCCCTTTAAACGGTCCTGCATGATATAAATTAGGTGACACAATGAAATGATATTTAACGTATAGAATGTATAATACACAATAACCTGACGTATTTGAAATAATGAGCAAAATACTATAATTTTTAAAACAATAAAAGGATATATGTCAAACCCACAACATTTTTTAGTATAATATTATTTTAATTTTATTTTCATTCTTCTCTTTCATTTTAAACTCGATGCAATTCTCATCAACTTTAATTTTATTTTCATTCTTGTCTTTCATTTTTAAACTCGGTTCAATTCCCACCAACTTTAAAGTTAAAAATAGATTAAACGAGCTAGGAAGGGTGAGAAATTCAAGGAACTTTGTCTTGATTAACGAGGGTTTCAAGAAAAATATATTTATCCTATTATGCCTTTTTACCTAAAAAAATAAATCTAAAAATTTATTTAAATGAAATTATTAACTCACTCGTCATTTAATCTTACATCTTACATGTAAATATACATGTTTATTCACCACCGGACTTTTTTTAAACAGCATTTGCGTTCATCTTAATTTTTATTAATTATCTACTTTATTTTGGTTTGTCTTGTATTTTTTATCTACTTTAAACATATATATTCATATTGTGTTTGCTAATATAAAGACATTTAAATTTGATTCGACTAGCTAGACTAATGAACCAGTTGACTAATCGGTTTAAGTCTTCAAGATTAAATATTAACTGATATGTGGCTAATATTAAGGTCCACTTCCATGTTCAAGTCTTCTTAAACGTGTTCGATACTTGGTTAAGATATTTTTATTGTTTGAAGTTTTCCAAAAAACGCGTTACTCGTCATTATTGTGTTGAATAGCGACAATTATCATAACAGAAAATTCCATTCTAAATAATCCAAGACTTTGAAATAGAAAGATATTCAAAAACGTCTACAATTTAATTAATAGGACAAACATAAAAAGTAATGAGTGTAGTGGTGCCCATGGCCACCAAAGTTGCTGATTTAAACACAATTAGGGCGTTAAAGGAATACGTCATAGTTAAAAGGGAACTTCAAACTCATTTTTAGTCAAATTTTTAACGGGCGTTAAAAGATATCTTTTGTCAATTTTAACAATATTTAACTAAAAATAGCTTTAAATCCATTACACTTGATTTAAAATGATTTTAATAAATTTATATTTATCTAGATGATATTCTAACTAAATAAACCACTACATATAGCCTATCTTGATAAATTTTAGTTTATTAATTTGAAATTTATTTTGGTTATGATAATCTTTAGAATAGTTATAAATTATTTTGTTTTAATTAGTACCCTACCAATGTGGGGCAATCACACTTAATAGAAGTTTTGTCTTTTAAAGGGAAGGTTTTGGGTTTAAAACTAAGAATGGTGTAATATGTAGTAATTTACAAATAAGATATATTTGTCGTTCAAAAATATATATATATTTTTCTAGTTTGAGTTTAATTAGAAGTCTTAAAGAACAAGTCAATGTTTTAGTATAAATAGATGAGTATTATAATATTTTGGTTCAAATCTTTGTTTGAGTTAATATATTAAAAGAGACGTGGGAGTTTCACAAAATTATCATGTTCATTCTCTATTTGATCCAATTGATTCCAACAAAAACAAAATATAAAAGTTGTTCTAAATTTAATAAATCAAACTTGATCTGAATATTTTTAAAAAGTGAACTCACACACTTTCTATGTATTATTAAATATACACATATATAACTATTTTACACCAGTAAATCATATACGGGGTTAAAACTTTTAATCTCAAAGGAGCATCACCACTAACTTCAATGAGTTTGTCATTAGACACCCCCAAACTACATGTAAGATCAACATCAATCGGAGAATAAAAAAAATCAAGTTTTATGATTGTATATGGTTCTAGCCCTTGAAGTTTTTACGAGACTTGATTTATACACAGATGTTGGAATCAACTTTTTCTTGTTACACAACATCTGGAATTAAATTAATGGGTCAAAAGTACATTAAAAAAATGAGATTTTTACATATTTCCCCTTATTAAGACCACAAATTACATATTTTTCCAAGCTAAAAAATAAATTACATATTTCTTCTTCCTAAAACATATATACTACATATGTATCCATTTTATTAAAATTAACATATTAAATGACTATTTTGCCTTGTTTTTATTAAGAATTTTTTCATATTGATGTTTTATTATTATAATTATTTAAATCTGTTGACAATTATGTTTTGTATTTAACGATATAACTTTGATTATCGGTTATTATTGTTCTAAAATGAAGTTTTAAATGATATGAAATGTTGTTGTTTTTATTTACATAAAATACTAAAACTTAAGGAAATATGTAATTGATAGTATTAGGAAGTGAAATGTGTAAAAATACTTTAGTGAAAATACGAGTAAACTAATCATTCAATATATAATTTTAATAATATGGGTAATCATGTAATATATGTGTTTTAGAAAAGAAAAATATGTAATTGATTTTTTAACTTTGACAAATATGTAATTAATGACTTTAGGAAGGGAAAATATGTAAATGTCCGTTAAAATATAAGATAAAGTTGTTTTAATTAAAATTAATAAATCAAACTTGATGCATATAGTTGTATGGATTGTAAGGAAAAAACTTATGAACTTTTACAGAAAATAAAATCTTGACTAATCATTGAACCGTATAGAAAAATATCCACTTAACTACAACCACATAATTCCAGCTTCATTATCTAGCTTAAAGTAGGAAAATATCACCTCAAATAATTAAGCCTGCCGTTATAAATATACTCACATCTATTCATTTCTGGTATCAATAGTTGTTCGTAACAAAATGAAATTGTTTGAGGCTTACCATTTACTTATCTTCCTTTCTTTAGTAGCACTATCAGTAGCAACTCCCAAGTACTCCAAGCCAGGGTGCAATGACACATGTGGGCATGTTAGGATTCCATACCCTTTTGGAATCGGTGCAAACTGTTCTGTCAACCAATGGTACAACGTTGATTGTAACTCCTCGACGCCATATCTATCTGCAATCAACCGCCGGCTGGAAGTCTTGGAAGTAAACTTAGAAGATCAAACAGTCACTGTTAACCCGCCAACGATCTCTTATTGCCAAAATCCCGTTCGGAATAGCACTGAGACCACGAGCATCGATCTTGGTAAGAGCCCATTCGTGTTTTCCAAATCACACAATAAATTTGTTTTTGAGGGCTGTGGCACTGCTGTTATGATGGACCACAAGAGTGCACTCATCGGGTGTTCCACAAGTTGTTTAAATGACGCTCCTACAAACAAAAACAGCTGCCTTGGCATCACTTGTTGCCAAACAACAATACCTTATCATCTTAAGTCATACACAATTAACCTCACACTGTTAGAAAGGCAAGGTGGAGGTGGAGGTTGCGGGTCGGCTTTCCTTGTGGCTAATTCATACGTGGAGAAAAGAAGGTTCTCTGGTCGCACTATCTCTTCTGTTCCGGTATCACTACTGTGGACTCTAGCACACAATGACCGCGATCAAATAACTTGTTGTCGTTATGCATCGAAAAAAATACTCAAGGTTGATATGGCTAATAGTACTGCTATGGATAGTTGGAAATGTTCTGGTTATCCGCCTCTCAAGGGAAGTTCTTATATTGAGGATGGATGCGATGGTATGTAATTCTATATTTTTTATTTATTTGTGTGCCTTCGTACTTTTAACATGGAAGTTTTGCTTATTCGATGTGCATTTAGTTAGGGAAGAGTGTGCAAGGTGTGAACGTTACTGTGACTATACAAGTATATATGATGCTGATGGCTTAGCTAAAGAATGGAACTTCACTTGTGTTTCTGATGGAAGTTCTGACCGGTTATTCTTTGTTGCTATGATCAGTGTATTTGTTGGTAATGCATATTCTCACTTATTTTGTATTAATTCTGAGTTAGCTGTTAATACGAGTGTTTTTAGATGTTTGAAAGGTTGAGAGTTTGTTTGATGGTTTTTAGTTTGAAAATGGTGTCATAGTGGTTTATGCAAATTTTGATACCTCAGCTAGTGGACCCTAGTTTTTTTTTTTACTTTAACTACGCTTAAATAACTAGTGAACTCTAGATGAGGCATGTATCAAGGGTCACAACGCTGCAACTACTACAATTAACAAAGTAGAGTCTGCTTGTTAAAGTAGAAGTAGTGAACTCTCCGTAATTAAACTTATTTATATAAAATAATTTTTAAACTAGAAACCTATACAAACTCTAAAACCCTCCATTAATTTAAAAGATTCCTGAAATATTCATTGATGTTTTATAGCGTAACACATGTCATGAATATTTTGGTATGCGTAAGTAGCTTTACTTTCAATCAAGAGAATTAATTACAACATGATGCAACCTATCGGTTATGATCATTACTTTCAAATGGTTACTTGTAAGAAATTTTAGAATTGTAGTTCAAACATGAATCCTTAATTTTTCTCAAACTTTTAGACATCTCACTAATTAATTTTTCATTTTGCATTGCTTTGCATTCAGGTATTTTCATAACCTCAGGGTTGGGTTTAATAGCAATCATCTATACATCTTACAAATTAATCAAGAGAACAATAACCAAAAGAAGGAGAAAGAGCGTTTTTAAACGCATTAATGGTAGTTTACTTTTGAAGCAACAAGAAGAGATTGACCCATCTTTAGTTGATAAAACTATACTTTTTACATCACGTGAGTTGGCAAAGGCCACAGACAACTTCAATGAGAACAGAATTCTCGGAAGAGGAGGTCAAGGTACGGTCTACAAAGGTATGTTGGCTGATGGAAGGATTGTAGCAGTCAAGAAATCAAAGCTACTTGATGAAAGCCAATTAGAACAGTTCATCAACGAAGTGGTCATTCTCTCACAAGTCAATCATAGGAATGTTGTCAAGCAATTAGGGTGTTGCTTAGAGACAGAGGTTCCATTGCTAGTTTCTGAGTTCATTTCAAATGGAACCTTATATGATCGTATTCACGATGAAAGTCACGAGTTTCCATTATCTTTGAACATAAGACTACAAATTGCTACAGAAGTTGCTCAGGCTCTTTCTTACTTGCATTCAGCAATTTCTGTTCCAATATATCACAGGGACATAAAAACCACTAATATACTTTTGGATGATAAGTACAGAGCTAAAGTTTCAGACTTTGGAACTTCAAGGTTTGTATCAATTGATCAAACTCACCTGACCACTTTAGTCAAAGGTACGTTAGGATATTTGGATCCTGAGTATTTTCAATCAAGTCAATTCACTGAAAAGAGTGATGTGTATAGTTTTGGAGTTGTTATGGTTGAACTATTAACAGGAGAAAAACCAATTTCTCTAACTAGATTCGGCGAAAATAGATGTCTGGCGACACACTTTATGTTGGCTATGGAAGAAGGGAGGGTTATGTCTATTTTTGATGCAATGGTAATTAAAGAGAGTTCTAGGGATGAGCTTATGGCATTAGCTAACCTTGCAATGCGATGCTTGAATCTAATAGGAAGGAATAGGCCAACAATGAAAGAAGTAGCTATGGAATTGGAAATCATACAAACATCACACATGCCATCAATGATTCAAACCAATATGGGACAAGTGATGCATGGTGAAGAAATATCCATGATAACATATGGCGCATCAACATCAACATCAACATCAACATCAACATCAACATCATCATAAACATTCATAAGTTTCAACGATAGGAATAGTCGGTAATACCAAAAGTCTATTTGTTTTATTTTTCATTTTAAATAAATTAATGTTGTCATATTGACATGTAGTTGTATATTATGTAATACAACTTTATGTATTCAAGATGGGTTAAATGTGGGTTAATTGTCATAAATATGACTCTGTTTTTTCTTTAAAAAGCAATATATTTTCACTTTAGAATGCATTCGTTCTTTCACAAGCTAGATATAGGATGCGATCCATAGTTAATTCAATGAGAAATTAAGAGTCCTATGATAATTTCTCCATTTATCCAAACAAGACCTCCTAACATCATATACGTCATGAGACAAATCAGTTTTTGATTTCTTCGTACATCAAAATGCAAATTGCTAGTGCATTAGAACTTGCTTGTTTACACTCATAAGCACAACTCAGGCTTGCTTGTGACATCGATCATATGAATATCTGCTCATTGACGCAAAAACATATAGATGAACTGTCGCATATGGACGATTAAATTACCGAAGAATTTTTTTTCCCCGTATCTAGTATAAAAGAAGAGCTATTACATAGAAGAATACAAACACAGTTTGTTGTGTTTGTAGGAAAAGTAAACTTGTTGAATGTTCAAATTTTATTTTCTCACGTCTCTAATAATTGTTAAGACATGAGATAAAGTCAGTTGAAAGGTACGTACGTTACCTTGACCATATGTTTGATTTGAATCTTGATATTGATATGTCCATTTAATTTTTGCTTGTCTAATTGGGATCCATTTGATTTTTCCTGAAATACTATATCTTATCATGATTAATAATTGTTTTGAGAAGTGATTCCTAAGGAAAACTTCACTTGAATTACTTGAGCTTAATTAGTTAAAAGTTCCACTCAAACGGTGAATTTGAGCTTGAGCGCATTAACTTGGAATACATTAAGTATAAACTAGAATTTTACCCCGTGCGTTGTCACGGTTTTGCTAAGTATTATAAACATATGAAATTATGGTGAGTGGTTCCTAAAGCAACAGTACTGATATTCTTTGTTCGATACAGGTTTTAATTTTACTGTAATGACACGTTACTATCAGTCGATTTATTGCGATGCCAACAAAGATCATATTTTATATACAACCTCATTTTAAATAAATTTATGTTTGAAGATCAACAAAAAAACTAAATACAACCATAAATAAGGTTTAAAAAATTAACAAACAAAATTTATTTAAAAGTAAAAATCAAATTAGTGAAAAAATAATGGGTTAAAAGCATATAAAACCTAAAAAATCTAGACAAGTTAAACTTTATAAACTTTAAAGCTAAATTTTAAATTTTAAAAAGTCGAGGATCAAGATTATAAATGTTGTTACGAGAGAGCATAATACGGTCCGACCCGAAAAACCGGACCAAAAAAATCAAAATCCAGACCGACTACCCAACACATTTTATATACATGTGATCCAGTCCTCATTCCTAAGCTATGAGCTATTTCTGTCCTGGTCAGGGCTGGTTCAGGCCCAATGAAAACCCATATTACCCGAAAAAAAATTAATTATAAATAATAAAACTCTAAATACTTAATACATAAACACGGGGTTGTAGGATGGGATAGTGAATGCCAGTTATTAACATTTTAAAAAAAATGATTACTGTTTACTAGGATATTCTCATTGCTTAATTATCTTCTAATCAATGCTACTAAAATCAAGGTGCTTGTCTATACTTAGAAATCCATATACTCCAAGAAAGAATGATTGCAGGATCGATGAAAGGAGTCAATACAACAGTCTCACAAGGATAGAGAGATATGCAACACTTAACAGATCAAATAGAGAACCGGTTAGATGATACAAAAAACACAAGTAAAAGAACAAGAACAAGAAAACTCAAATATGGTTTTCAAAAATGATGTATATTTCTCTCAAGTTCTTACAAGTGTTATAAATCATATGTTAAGATACAAGTACTTGAGACACTTTATACTACATCCTACAGTCAGCCATACTTTGAAGGCCAGCTTGAAATACTAATATACACAACAAGATTAATGTAGAGTCAAAAGGTAGATTGCCTTTTGACTTGTGACTATGAAATGCCATAGCTCAAATCCTAATATTACAAATAGGATAAAAGGTACAAAAGAAGAAAGTTACAGACCAATGATCATAATCTACAGTTGGCAAAAGCATAAACCTTTTCACCAACTCATATAAGTTGGTGAGTCTTCAGAGTGACAACGAAAAGTTGTTCAGCTTTAGTCAAAAGGTGATCAAAGAAATCATGTCTTCTCTGTCTTCGGAAGAAATTAGTCTTTGGATTCGAAAGACTTTGTCTCTAAAGTTTCGGAAGAGTTCATCTTTGGCTTCAGAAGATTTTGTCATTTGGCTTCGGAAGATTTTAAACTTAGCTTATTTCATTGAGTGGTGTAAAACTTCCAAAGTAACTTCACTCTGTACTATATGTATGCATACTGAGAGCTCTTTGGATGCTTTGTTGCATCATCCTTTAAGTATAGACCTTACAAACTCCCCCTAGGCTGATGCTACCAAAACAGAAGAGCTTATTCATCTATTGATAGTCCTCATCAGGATCAAGACCATTCCTTTCTTTATCATTTGGTCAGGATCCCTCAAGCTCTCATAGTATCTCCCCATATCATAGAGATCATGCAGAGGAAGATCGAATATGTCTTGCAAGAAGTAGACATCTTGACCTCCTTGATCTCTAATGACATACCATCTGTCCAGATTAGCAGCAAAGCTCCAGGACAAGATGGGTCTCCCAGCAGCAGGAGGCTCTACTTGAATGGGAGTTGGATGAGCAGCCTCTTCTTGATCACCCTTTGGATGTTCTGACCCATCCTAAGGTATAGAGGTGGATGCCTTGGACTTCTTCTTCTTGTTGTTGTTGTCCCTTCTGACGGCCATCCGTTTCTTCCTCTTTCCAAATTTCAACTAAGAAGACTGGTCTTCAGTACCAGGTTGTTCTTGTGTGTCTTTCTTAGTTGGGTCCTCTTCCCTCACAGGTTCAAAAGGAGAGGGATCAGGACCCTGCTGTGGATCAGAAAATGAAGTTGGCTATGGTCTAGCACTAGGTCCAGGTTGTGTTGTCTCTTGTGGTTCAACCTTGACCTCAACTTCAAGTGCAGCCTGACTTGGTGGAGAATGCAAGTCAATGAGCTCACCCTTTTTAATATTCTGCTTGATCACCCTAATGTGCTCATCCATGGTGGATAGAGACATTAGACCAAGCCTCCTTCCAAAGAATCCATACAGCTTTAAGAAGCTCATCATCCTCTACCTATCAGTAGACTTCTTTAGACTCTTTTGGATGATGACTCTTGTCTTTGCAGCTTCTTCCCTCATCTTCCCCTTAGCAGCTTTTTGTTCTTTCATTACTTGGTTCTCAAGCTGCTTAAGGTACCTGAAATGTCTGTTTCATTATCAAACACCGTCGATTTCAACTATTACAATGGTAAAATATTTTAAAACTCCAATTTTATATATTATCCCTAGCTGTTAAAATCAATGTTTTCCCACCACAGTCGTCTTCAATCTTCCTCACAAAGCAAACCCTCAAAATATTTAAAATCTCAAAGTCTACCAAAAATCAAACAAATTTCAAATGGCCGCTCAAATCCTAGAATTCCGCCCAAATCACAACATTAGCGCATCACTTGATCCCATAGGTGATGACGTTTATAATCCGGTTCTCAAATTCTTAAAGAATAGTAGTTACTCTTTTTCTATCACTATAGAACCTGTGATTTGTGTGTCCAACATAAAGGAATTCTAGAACACCTGCTCCATACATGAGAGAATGGAGTCAAGGTCATCATAGCGACACTACAAAGGATGAAGGTCACCGTATCTTGTGCCAAAATTCGTCAACATTTGAAGTTGAACAACACAGACGGTGTATCTTCCTTCTCCAAGGATGTGGTGAGTGCCACCTTCAAAGAGACGGGATATGAAGGACCCCTCCTAACATCTACCTTCTCCAAATCATAATTGGAGAATTATCCTTCATATCTTCTTACATTGTCTGTCTAATAAGTCGGGAGGATAGGACCAAGTATCATTGGATGTAGCAGAGGCTATCCATGGTTTGGTCAAATAGGAGTATTATGATTTTTCTAACTTTATTTTTCAACATTTGTGCAAAAATATAAATGCTACTGCAAAATTCAAGTTTTTAATGTACCCTAAGTTCTTACAACTGATTTTACAAGAAGAACTAGGGAACAAATTAAAACTAAAAGGATTTATTCCTGTTTTGGGAACTTTAAACAAAGCAATCTTTTCAAAGTTCAGAGCAACTCCTAAATCTATATAAGGGAAGGTGACTCCCCTTGAGGTCACTAAGCCTCAGGGTGACAGCGTGGCTACACCAATCATTACTTATCCCACACTCTCCACTTCACATCTAAAATCTCTCCAATATAAGCAAACCCCTGCCTCTTCTACTGAGAAGATGTAGGCTCCCAAATCACCCTCTCTTAAAAAGGCAAGACTGGAAACCATGGTCCCAGTCCAATCAAAGGTGTCAGCCACACCTAGACAAGGTTCAAAGAAGAATGTTATTCTTCCTTCTTCTGAGTAGACCCATGCACCAACTACAAGCCCTCAATCGGAGTCCCAACACTCCAATGAGCAAATCAAAAGGGATACCCATATGATTGAGACAACTTCTACGAAAGAAGTCTCATTAGGATCTGGTTCTCATCCCGGGCCAATAGACACAGCTCCACTCCTCTAATAGGCATGTCTACCACCCAAGATGATGATGTTACTGTCTCATATGAGCATGAACCATTGTCTCCCCCTTCCCATATAACAAAGACAGTGGAGACTGATGTGTTTACAGCAACATCTGACCTACATCCTTTATCCCAAGAGGTTGATCCTAGGGAGGAAAGGATCAATGCAAACATGGCTATTTCTACTGCTAATCCATCAATTGATCATAACATTACTAAGACCTCAACCATGACAACTCACCTTGAGAATGTCTCATTGGAGTCATTCTTTGAGGAGAGGAATACAGGGTGCCAAGAAACCATATCTGGTGGTGAGGGTGCAGAGGCTTGGCCTAGTACCTCATCTCCTAAGGATTCCACAACTATGGATGAGGGAAGTATGAAACAAATTGATGAATGTAAGATTGAGGGTTATGCTAAAGAAGCAATGGTTCTTGAAATTGAGAAGTGTCTGCTAAAGTCTTCGGCAGATAGAGTATCTAAGTTGGAAACTCAACTCAAAAATCTACAACAACAAGCAGCAAGAGTTGTAACCCTTGAAGAACAACTCATAACTCTTTAGCAAGCTGCTACAAAGGCAATGGATCTTGAGAACAAAGTTGAACATCTTCAGGAGACCACTGACCTTCAAAAATCCATCATCCTGAGTCTTCAATCTTCAGCACCACAAGAACCTTTGGATGTGCCTTCTCCTATCACCTTAGTGTCATCTGGAATCACATATGATGCTACCAAAAAGGGGAATATGAGCCCAAAGAAGCTGGGGACATTCTTCAGAGATTGACTACTCAAGTAGCCAATCTCCTTCTCTTCACAATGGAATGATCTGTATGAGCCTCTATCTGAAGTTGAATTCAACCTGAATAAGCTTCTTGATAGGTATGGCTATGATAATGAAGAAGAAAAGGAAATTGAAGCCAGGAGGGTACTAAGGAGGTTGAAACAAAAAGTTCAACTTTGGAAGACGAAGATGGCCTTGACAAAGAAATCCAGCACTTCTTCCTTGCTCTCTCTGAAAAGAAAAAGATCTAATGAGGAATCATCAAAGAGAGAGCTAGTGCTTGGATTAGGAGCCACCCCCAAACTATCTGCTGAAGATGAAGCACCATTACTAAAAGTGCTTTTAAAAAAGATACTGAAGTAGTAAAAAAATCAAGTACTAATGCAACTACTGAAAGTACTGTACAAGAGACTCCTTCAGCAGATAAGTTCTAAAAAAAGATGGTGGTCTACACAAGAGGCATTGAAACCATGGACGATGACATGGAAAGGCATGTAATGACTCTTGAGGCAGAACCTACCAAAACCCAAATTCATAGATGTACCTAAGTTTGAGCTTAGAAAATCAGCTGAGGTGATATTTGGTCAGTCGGAAGTTGAAAATGAAACTCCAATTAACTCTGAGATAAATGTGGTGACCGATGGCCCAGAAGTCACTAATGAGGCTGAGAGAGTTTAGACAACTACTGATGATACCAAGTCAGCTAGTGAGGCATCATATATAACTCTTAGGCCTTCGGCTGTCAGAATACTAAAGTCTCTACCTCTAACAAAGGTAAGAGACCTATGACTGCTAAAGAGGAAATAGAATTTGAGGCACATAAATCAAAGGCTAGATTTGTGATGACTAAGAAGGTAGAGTTGTTCCCATAAGCCTGCAAAAGACTTTGTAGTTCTAAAAACCAAAAGAAATCAAGAGGCCTCGGTAAATAAGAATATCATTGCACTAATCAAAAGTGTAAAGGACTCAAGAGTTACAAGAACTACAACTAGAGACTTCATCAGTAGTGGTGAAACTAGCAGAACCAAAGCTCCACCTAAACTGAAAACCAAAAAGGTCAAGAGGGTGCTATCTAAGTCATCCAGGCCATCTACTAAAAGCACCATGATCTCTTCTACAAAGAAAGAGAAGAAAGATGAAGAGAAATGTCTCCTAGCAGCTCAACTTGAGTTGAAAGGATACAATTTCGATGAGATCATGGAGAGCAGTGCTGAGATCAAGTCAAAGCTGATCGATGCAACTCATGCTGAGATGAAGAAAGCTACTGAGTCAGCTAGAAGGAAAGGGTCAAATCAGAGAAGAAGAAAGGTGAAGGGGTTCAACAAGCTTTCGGGGATAAGAAGCAGATAAAGCAATTTCTCAAATACTATGGTTTCTTTGGTAAACAAGTAGGACCACTGATTATGTCAACTCTTGATCTGAATATCAGAGGAATCAAGAAAAAGTTATTGTTGGAGAGATCCTAAAGCTTGAACAAGCTAGGGAGCAATGGGAGAGATAACAGGCCAAGTCAAAGCAAATCACTCAAAAGTCCTCCCATCTGTCAACCAGGCCTGCATCATCCCCTGACTCTTCATCAACTATCTCTGATGATGAGAAGTCCATCTCTTCAGTCCTTGCTAAGAAGACAAGAGCTCCAAAGAAAGTATTAAAAGCAAGGATTGTTGATCTAGAAGTTAAGGAGAAGATACTCCAAGAAACTAAAGTCTTGGAAGCTGGGTATCTTACTGGGATAAAGAAATTTGTTGTCAAGAGGGCCAATGGAGAGATCATTTACTATGACCATGAGAATGAGGTACTTGATATGCCTCTTGACATCCTAGAGAAAATTGTTAAGCATTTTAGCATCTTTGGATGTAAGAATGACAAGTCCAAGATGTTGTTGCATAAACTACTCACCTTAGTCAAGTCTAATGCTGGTGAAGAAGTCCCTGAAACTCCACTATCAGCACATGATCCCATAGTGGAGTGGGAATATGATCAGAAAAAGAACACTTACTTCATCACCAGATCAACAACTGGAAGAGTAGCTTACTCAAGGAACCAACTGGTTTGCTTTAACTAGTTTGAGATAGCTAAATTAACTAGGCTAAGACTAAGGAACCCAAGTAACGACTCTAAGGCAAGAGAAGTAGAAAAGGCTATGATGAAGATCTATAACTCCTATCTTGAAAGATCAAAGCAGGATTCAAGAGCAAAGAAAGAAGAAAGTAGAATCTAAAGCTGCTGAAACCATTCCAACTGCCAAACCCAGCAACCAACCAACTTCACCTCCTCATACTTCACCACCTACTCAAACAACTTAGCAGGATTCTCCACAAGTCCAACAAGCCACTAACATAGGAAAATCCTCTACCTAAAGCCAATCTGAAGAAGCAGATGCAGTGATCATCACTGATGTTGCTGACAGAATTAGACATGGGTTGGAGCATCCTGAAGAAGAAGAAGAAGAAAATCTCTCAGAATCTGAGGAAGAGGAAGACTCAGAAAATGATGATAGCATAATCAATTGGGATTATGATTACTAGGTTGAGAGGTTCTGCATTAAAAGAAAGAATCAGACAAAAGCCTTCTTCTTATCTGAGTTGGATGTTCTAAAGCTGAGCCTTGAAGACTTAAAGAAAATGCACAAACTCATCTTAAAAAATGAAAACAAGCCCAACAAATACAACTCAATGGCTGCTATTCTAAAAATAAAGTTTGAAGTCAAGGCTGAGCAAAGGGAAAAAGAAGAAGCTCTTAATGTAACTCCTCTAAGCATTCATGCCCAATCACTCATTGGAGTTATAGTTCCTCAACCAATACCTTCACTCTGACATATGCTAGTGCCAGCAAAATTAAAGTAAAAGAGTATGACCTTTTCAAACTTTCTCCACACAACATGAAGAATTTGATAAATCTACCTCATGACAAGCCCCCTCAAGAATAGAAGAGAATATATGTACGAGATTCTGCTGATTAGGATGCTTGAAGGATGAAGACAGAATTTTTGTAGCATCATTCTAGGGGGAATTTGTTGAATCATGTAAGATGAATCTACCGAAAACTATGGATTTCAGCATTGTCCTTCAACTGCCGAATCAGGCTAAGTGCTGAATCAAGTGTCGAATGGCATATGCTAAATGATTGCCGATCAGCATTTGCCAGGCAACTGTTGAACTCCATGTGCTTAAAGACTGCATATCAACACATATAGTTCAACTGCAGATCAACAGATAACTCCATGATCTGTCGATCTGACTGCTTCTGAGAACAAGCATGTCTGTGCGGAAGATAGATGTGTTTCACCTTTGGGAGACAACTAGTACTGAAGATGCCAACTCCAATACACAGATTACTTGTTCAACTATAACATCTAAACATAAAATAGTTTATTCTCATTGTTTAGTATAAAATTCCTAACACTTGTATAGTTGAGGCAAGCTTTCTAAGTCATTTGATTGTATCTACCGAATTGTAATCTTTACACAAAATAGATTAATCAAGTGAATACTTTGAAGGAACCTATTGTGTTTATCTGTACTCAAAGTATTTGTGTTGTGATAGTGAGTAACTAACTTAGATTTTGCATTCGTTAGTTATTGATCATTGAAAAAGTTCTTATTTGTCTTAACCGACCCCGATCCAACACCCTATGCTCGCGATTTCACTCATGTCGTATTAGTTATCTCTTGTCCCCATTGTCTTTCTCGTCACCTTTCGTACTGCCATTTGAAGTGCTATTAGTTAATATGCCTGAAAACATCTATACAACACACTAATCAGAGGTTATCGAGGATCAAAGTAGCCGGAAACTCAATTAGAATTTGAAGGTTTACCTTCCGGTCTGACCGGAGCATGACCTCCACCTTCCAATTTGAGCCGAAATCCTTTATTGTCGTCGTTGACTCTCTCTTTATCTCAACCTCTACTCTCTCTCTCTCTCTCTCTCTCTCTCTCTCTCTCTCTCTCTCTTTCTATTTCTTCTTGAAACCGACATTGAAGCACGTGAGGCGTCATTGAAACGTAGAATCCCAGCAGCCACACCAACAACCCATGCTTGAGTGCTTGTACACTATGCTTTTAATATTGTAAATCACTGTAGAAACAGGCCAAAAGTTTAATATATATTATAATATAGATAAAGAATTCTTAAATTATAGTAGAAATACTTAACCTTTATTAATTGACCACGAGCTTCAAGCATATTAAGTATATAATATAATAACTTATCTATGATGTATCACAGTGGCAAAGTTTAAACTATACAATAAGAGATGGGGATGAAAGTAGACTATTTTAAGAGGGGCGTATTAAAAAATTGTACTACTCGACTGAAAATTTAAAGTATCAAGCTGAAAATTAACACTATTAACGAAAAAAAAAAGAAAGGGGGCAGGGCCTCCCTGACAATCCTAAGCTTCACATATGTTGTAACATATAGTAACATAATAAAATTTTAATTATCTATAAAACTATATTAAAAATTAACTAATTAGTTAATTATTCTTATCATAGCTATTGTTGTTGTTGTTTGAAGAGTTCGAAAACTCTCTTTGATGTTCCAAAGGTACTCTATTCGGATATTTAATGAAATCGCTTTATGTTGCTCTCAATACCCTATTTCTTTGTGTGCATGGAGTTGCTAGTTAATCCTCGTATTTCCTCTTTGTGAAAAGCCTAATCTAAGAACTTGATGTTGACACCTCTCCCTTTATTGGTGGATTCCCTCACGTCTTTATCATGTCTGCTAGGTGGTCCCGATAGTCCCCCATAACCGTTTTCTCTTCGAAAAGGTCTTTCTTTAGTTATATGTCTTCAAGTCCCCCCGGTCCATGTTCGATTCTAGAGGCCTTATTGCTCTCAAGCTAGAACCAATTGTGGAGGCCTTCCATCATTTCTATAAGCTATACCTGAGCGTTTCTTTTACCCCCAGATGCAATAGAAAAAAACCTTCAGCGATTACATGTCCTTTTACCATCGTACAGGGTTTATACACCAGATCAGAACCCCCCCTAATTCTACTGCCCACTTTGCTAATATGACTAAGAGGTCTGGTCTTCTCATGACTTGCTGCAAAAGAAATATAGTTAACACATCTATGTACCTAGTGTTCTTGAAATTACCTCAGTAACCTACGAGAAACATGCACAAGCGATAACGCCAGCATTCAAATATAGAATATTGGGATTCCGAATCAGTAATCACACGGCCAACATATTATATATGGGTTTGTATGTGTGGCAACCGGGAAATTTTCGTTCGTTCTTTACCTTAGTTAGCTAAATTTCTAGACGAAATTTCTTTCAAAACAATGGAATGATGTGACACCCGATATTTTTTGGTCATTTTCTGGCTAAAACGAATACTATATTTCCATCATACATGTTTGCATTTTATTATGTTTGAATAAATTCAGAGGTTAAACAGGTATGTAATTGACTTAATATTTACCATTATTCAGTAATAAGACATGGTGGAACTCAAACAACTTACAAACAGTTTGCATCGGTTTCGAAACACTAGTAACTTGACATATAGATAGCTACTTAGTGACATACTTTTGTTTACTTTTTCATGCAAATATTTCAAACTTATACTTGTATTAACATTTGTGAACTCATCAACCTTTATGTTGACTAGGGGTGTAAACGAGCCGAGCCGAGCTCGCTTGTAAGCGAGCTCGGCTCGTTTTGGTTTTACAAAGCTCGAGCTCAAGCTCGACTCGTTTGTAGTTTCATTTTTAAAGCTCGAGCTCAGCTCATCAGCCATTTTTCAAGCTAGGGTTCGGATCAGGCTCAGCTTGTTTATTGTTAAAAATAAAATTTTATTGTATTATAATTACTTTTATATTTTTTTGTAATCATATTATTTATATATAACACAATATATATCAATTGATTATTTTTCACAATAATATATATAATAATATGAGTTATGTAAATATATATTTAATATGTAAATGAAAAGTTGTATAAACAAAAAGCTCGTTTAGCATCGCGAGCCCGATCGAGCTTAATATTTGAAGCTCGGGCTTGTTTAGTAAATGAGCCATAATGTGAGCTCAAGCTAGTTTAAGGTCGGCTCGACCCAAGCTTTTTTCGAGCCGATCTCAAGTAGCTTGCGAGCCGGCTTTGCTCATTTACATCCCTAGTGTTGACACACTTTGGCATATTTTCTCAGTTCCCCATCACGTCTAAAGATTAGGTTACATTGATGAGGTCTCATGCACGTTAAACATTCAAACTGTTTTAATTTACACTAAATACTATCTTTGTGAGCTATGTTTTGCGCATTTGCTATTTATGGTTTTTACATTACTTTTTCTTCCATATTGATTACTTTGAAAGCGTATTTTACTCTGATGGCAAGAGCAAACATTTTCTTAAATTCATGAAGAGTCATTTTTCACGACCAATGACTGAGATCCTTGTTTGTCACGCGGCTTGCTGTGGAAGGCTGTAGGTGAAATTTAAGTGTGTGACAGTATGCCGTTTTGTTCTACAACTGATTGCCCCTGTCGCTGCCAGGTATTTTTAAAGGCTCATCCTTCCTTGGAGCGGTCAAGGTTGGTACTCTTGCCAAGTATATACGCGAAAAGCCTCCTCAGCTTCGGATGTCCACTTAAAATTGTTCCTTCCGATACAATTTGTTAATGTCCATTTGACTGGACTTCCTTTAACGACAGGCATCTGAGTTACTGATGTAACTTTACCCAGGCTATCCCAGAATTCATCTTTGGTTACCATGACTCCCAATAATTTTCCTCTTTAACTTCAAAACTACACTTGCCTGCGTTGAGTTCGATAAGCATGTCTCTAAGATTCTACAAAGTTTCCTTGACGTCTGTCAAAATATCCCGTTCATGATGGTATCTCTTGTATGCATCTAGAAAACATTTGAACTGAAAGGGCCAGGGAGCAACTTTTAAATCTATTTTTTGAAGGGGATAATTAAGCATCATTTAAACAAGATATCTCTAAGATTCTTACCATGTTGGGTAATGTACCTCCTTTACGATACCGCATGAACTAGGTCGCGGACTTGTTTCATTACCGCCCGACTCCTCTACAGGCCCATCTGTCTTCTTTTCTGTACCACTAGATTTGCCCCCTCTAAACATTCAGTTTGTACCCAGCCAACTGCCTAGGTACGCCAATCATATCCGTAGGTGTCCATGCAAAAACATCATGTGCTCGTATATCAGTTGTTTTAGTCGCCTTCTTAACTAATCCGATACGGTGCCTCCAAATGTTAACATCTGTTCCGGGTATCGTGGATTTCAAACCCACTTTTCGGGCATCACTACAAGAAACAAGTCTTTTCGCGATTAATTTTTTTCACTTTTACCGACCAAATATAGTCTCGATAACCTATTGCAAAAACATTTGATGTCCACTGTTTCGTCGCCATTTCTTTGTCGTATCAAGCCAATATTTTCGTCGCTATACGTTTCGTCGCGATAGATTAGGCTATAAAGACGAATTATCGTTGCAATAGTGTTGTCGTTAAATATATTCCTTAAAATAAAAATAAACTTTAATTATGGAAAATATAACTTAATGCGAAATAAAGTATTGTCGCTATAGATGACAACTATAGCGACGAAATTTAGTCTCAATAGGTGTTATTTTAATTTTATTATTGTTTTACAGATTATAAAAATAAATAAATCTACAAAATCCAGAAATACAAAATCCATAAATTGTCAAACAAACTTCATTCAATTATAATATAATTAAACGTAGAAATTGAAATATTATCGTATTTTTCAAATACAATTACTCGAATAAAAACAAACAAACTAATTATATTGATCATCATCTTGATCATCTTCTTCATTGGGTTGACGGGACGAGTCTGGAAATGACATTTTGGTTAACTGAAGTATTTGATTTACTTGTTCTTTTAAAAGCGCATTCTGTTGTCGTAACTCCGCTATAGCCTGATCTTGTCTTTCAAAACGTTCACTCGCTTGTCGATTCTCTTCATCCCTATTTACATTAGGGAACACGTCCGGAGTTAAACATCTCACTATTCGACCAACGCCTCGTACGTGTGAACGTCGAGAACCTAAAGCTTCTTTGAGACATAAGAACTCATCCACCGATGTCTCATCTCCACCCGAGCTTGACAATGATTTATTATATTGTTCATTAATTCTTTCCTGCATTAAATAATAAAATATAAACATATTAAATGTTTTACTAAACAATAACATTCTTAACTTTCAATGACCCAAACCCAAATGCAACAAACTTAATACATCTACTTTTTACTTTAAACGGGTCAAAACGACTCAAACCCACTTGAATATACTTAAAACATCCAACTAAAAGTTTAAACAGGTCAAAATGACCCAAACCCACCTTACTAAACTTAATACATAAAACTTTTAGTTTAAACGGGTGAAAACAACCCAAACCCACTTTAATTTACTTAAAACTTTCAACTAAAGTTTAAACGGGTCAAAATGACCCAACCCACTTTAATAAACTTAATACATCAAACTTTTAGTTTAAATGGGTCAAAACAACCCAAACCCACTTTAATAAACTTTCTACATCCAACTAAAAGTTTAAACGGGTCAAAACGACCCAAACCCACTTTAATATACTTTAAACATCCAACTAAAAGTTTAAACGGGTCAAAACGACCTAAACCCACCTTACTAAACTTAATACATCAAATTTTTAGTTTAAACGGGTGAAAACGATCCAAACCCAATTTAATATACTTAAAACATCCAACTAAAGTTTAAACGGGTCAAAACAAACCAAACCCACTTTAATAAACTTATTACATCAAACTTTAGTTTAAACGGGTCAAAATGACCGAAACCCACTTGAATATACTTAAAACATTCAACTAAAAGTTTAAACGGGTCAAAACAACCCAAACCCACCTTACTAAACTTAATACATCAGATTTTTAGTTTAAACGGGTGAAAACAACCCAAACCCACTTTAATATACTTAAAATATCCAACTAAAGGTTACGGGTCAAAGCGACCCAAACCCACTTGAATATACTTAAAACATCTAACTAAAAGTTTAAACAGGTCAAAACGACCCAAACCCACTTGAATATACTTAAAACATCCTACTAAAAGTTTAATAAAGTTATTTATTTACCCAAGCTTTAGCTGCATTGTCATTATACCACTTGCCTTCCTTGCAATGCATATTTCTCCAACCTTCAACAGGGTGCGCCCTTCCGGTTTCTTTAATCTGTAAACAATAAAAATATTATCATTCAAATTTCAAAATCTGTCAATAAATCATTAAGATAACTAGGCTTTGACCTCCTTGTGTCGTCTATCGGCAAGAGATTGACTCCCATGATAACTTCCATTAGGAAGTTTTGCTCTATTCGTCTTATTTTTTTAGAGCGGTTGATGTATTCAGGATCTGTGAACAACTCCTCAATGAGCCGGACCCATGCATCCGGATGCATTGATCTTGGTGGTTTTCTCTTCACCTCTTCAACATCTTTCAAACCTCCATGTTTATCAAAATGCTTTTTGAATTTTGACTTTCTATCTTTATAATGGTTTGCACAGTCCGTTTGGATCCCTAGCTTGATTCCTTCCTACTGCTCGGAGTTTTGGAAACTTTTAAGATCTACAAAAGGAGGTAATTAGAAAATAAATACAAGTTATGATATTAAAAGATAACATTGAATCGTATACTTACAGAAACTATGGTAAGTATGGATCTTTTATACTCAATAGGAACATTCTTCCAACTAGAATATTGAAAAGGAACATGCCTATCAACCTCATTGTATATGAGCCTCACATACATCTGGTAATTTTCTCCCAAGGCCCTAAACTGGCCATTCGTTGTATCATATTCTAGGCTAAGTGGTTTATTACCATTTTTTTGAAATTCATAATAAATTAAGGTTTCTTCTATACGAACGATTTTTCTTGGGTTTAGCTATATTAACACTTGCAATTGAAAAGTTAGAAACTTTAAAAGGTGTTTAAGACTAAGACATACATTTAACTAAAACAAGTAATTAACTTACACGACTGGCAACATGTAGGGATCCTATGAGGATGACCATGAGGGGGGTCATTCCCCCCGTCTCCACTGTGTGAACTAGCAACATCTGCCATGACTACAACCAAAACAAATAGCAAGCAAAATCTTAACAATTCATAAGTAATAAAATAATATATTATGAAGATAATAAGCATAAATAATAAACATACAATTAATCAGAATCATCACTACAATAACGTGTGTCTACGAGATCATTTACTTCGTCATCATCAGAATCATCATTTATTTTCTCTTCCTCATCTGAACTGTATGTATCTTCATCATCTTCTTCTTCATCATCAACTAAAGTTTCATCATCGACAATCGAGGGTACAAGGTCAACACCTTCACCTAAAGTTTTCCTTATAGGCAAGAAGCCTAAAGTTTTCCTTATAGGCAAGAAGCCTAAGTCAACACCTTCACCTTCGGGATTGAGTTTTTGGTGTTTAGTGTTCGTTTTCGTGGGTTTTAGGTGCTGGAACTTCAAGTGGGCTCACAGGTTTGAGGTGTTCTATTCGAAAGCTGTTCAAGGTGAGTTCTAGATCCCTTCTTTTACTGGTTTTCTAAATGTTTAGGGCTGTTATGCATACTGGACAGAAGGTTTCTAAACCGAACTATGAATTTTAAGATGATGTGCGACTGTATGTTGTTGATGTATGTTTTTTAGATGATTTCTAAGTTGTGTATGATGTTTAGTATGTTCTAAGTGTGTAGCATGTTAGATCTATGCTAAGGATGTATTAGAGTGATGGTTGGAAACTGGAAATGGCATAAGTTGCATTGTAGGTGGATAACGATCATCCGCATTTGTTGGGTGATCATCCGCATTTAGACTTGTTCACTCGCGTGTCTTTTGTTCATCCGCATTTGTTGAATTTTCATCCGCATTTGCTTTTGTTCTTTCGTATTTGTATGTATTCATTCGCATTTACTGGTCTTCATCTGCATTTGCTAAGCATTCAACCGCATTGGTTTTATGTTCAATATTCCAAGTATTTTGTTCATCCGCATTTAGTATTGTTCATCCGCATTTGGACTTGTTCATCCGTATTTGGACTTGTTCATCCGCATGTGGACTTGTTCATCTGTATTTGGACTTGTTCACCCGCATTTGTTCATCCGCGTATCTTTAGGCACTTAGAATATTTTTGAGACTTTCATCCGCATTTGCTTGTCCGCATTTGCTGAACATTCAGCCGTATTGGCTTTTGTTCATCCGTATTTCTTTGGGCACTTAGGAGTTTTTGGAATTTTGGGAAGTAGAATGTAGTGTTAAGTTCTGATGTGTTGTGGTGGTATATGTCTGTTGATGTTATATGCTTGTAGGCTGTTGTTATTATGTGCCTTTACATGGTGTGATATGTATGAGTACATAAGTAACGTATTATGTAACAAAAGTGAAAGATAACGAATGATGAAAATGGAAGTAATGAACGATGAGATCTTTGTTGCTGACCCTGGTACTGTGTCAGCTTTGGCATGAGTGGGGGTTTATTTATAAACCCCGGCACAGTACCAGCTTTTAGCATGAGTCGGGGGTGTAGCATATGAGTTGAGATGAGATCCTTGTCGCGTACCTCGGTACTGTGTCAGCTTTTTAGCATGAGTCGGGGGTTTGTTTACGAACCCCGGCACAGTATCAGCTTTTAGCATGACTCGGGGGTGTAGCATGCGAGATGAGATGGGATCCTTGTCGCGTACCCCGATGCTGTGTAAACTTTTTAGCATGAGTCGGAGGTTTGTTTACGAACCCCGGCACAGTACCAGCTTTTAGCATGAGTCAGGGGTATAGCATGAGGCAGGGTCTATAAAGAAGTGAGAGGCGAATGATGATTAACGAAGATGAAGATAATAATTATTATCTAGATGTACGTATGATGTGTGATCATGAACGAAAGTAAAGGATTTGTTTTAACATAATGTAAAGTATTTTATTATGAAAAGTAGAACTCACTCAGCGTCGCTGACTTTTTGTATGCATAATAGTTGGCAGGTTACCGTTTGATGCTAAGGAGGTGCAGGCATGGATGGATAAGCTACTGGGAATGTTTTGAGTCTGGCATCCACATTTTGGATAAAATTGTATTAACATGAATTTTGTGATGTAAATTAAAGATATGATGTATTGACGCATTTTTAATTATCGATGAAAAGTTTTAATTCCGCTGCAAGTGATGTGTTTTAAATGTTTTATACGATGATTGACCGACCGTAAGCGTCCCGGGAATGGGGCTTTACCAGTTGGTATCAGAGCCAATGTTTAAGAGAATTGGGTAAATTATTTTCAAAACCTAAACTTAAACTGAAAATAGGACAAGAAAAGGAAAGGGATGCCAGTCCTAGTAGCTACATGCTTGCAGGTAAATGTTTCATATAAATGTTTTATGTAAGATAATAAAAAGGAATTACGTGCGTGTGCTATGTGGATTATGTGCTCTCTGTAGATTAGAGACTGATGTTGTCAGGATAGGAAATACTTAGAGAATGAAGGGTAAAGTAAGTGGCTAATCATAAGTGCCCACTGTAGTTAGGGACTTACTATACTTGATATAATCTGAGCTATTACCTTGAATGACCGTGTTGGTGTTTGAATCTTATAGTGCTTAGAGATGGCTGGTGGTAGATCTTCAGAGGCTTCTCAAGGTGGAGGTTGTGGTGGGCGTGGTGTTAGACCGCGTGCCATAAGGAACAGGGCAAAAACTGCCTAAATGGCTCCTGAAGAGCCCAAGCTTCATCACCATGATAGTGAGGATGGGAGTGCTAATCTGAGGGCCTCAATGAAGGAGGCAGTAGCGGAGGAAGTTTATCAGGTCATGCAGATGATTCTGCCATCTGTGGTGACCGAGGTTATCAGAGCTGTGAGGGAGGATGAGAAGAAGAAGAAAGAGGAGAAGAGGAAAACCGCTAGGCGAGGGGGCGAATGAGGAGGTTCAGGGGAGGTGGAGCAACCGGATGCTGAAATGGTTGTCTCCAGTGATGATGATAAGGAGGAGGCAGTGCAGGAAGCTGTAAAGGGTGCAACTATAGGGCAATCCAGAGATGCAAGCCCTCGACATTTGATGGGAATGGGAGTGCTGCTGCTGCTCGCCGATGGGTGAGGGAGATAGAGGCAGTACTTGATATCAGCGAGTGCCGAGAGGATCAGAAGGTGAAGTTCACTACCCACTCTTTTGTGGATTCGGCCTTTTTCTGGTAGGATAACATTGTCCAAGTCGAGGGTAGCAGGGCGATCGGGAGGATGAAATGGGGTGAACTGAAGAAGTTGGTGATAGAGGAGTTTTGTCCTCATAGGGAGCTAAACAAATATCGAGAGAGCAACGTAGTTGGAGACGGGAACTATGACGCACTAGCAGTACACAACTAAGTTTAATGAGATGGCGAAGCTGGTGCCAGAGCATATGACACCCGTGTCACGGAAAATAAAGAGATATATTTGCGAGCAGATATCCATAGACATCTCATCTCCGCTCTGCCAGGTACGTTCAGGTCAGTAGTCTATCTAGCGTGGAGACTGTATGACAAGTGAGAGGCGGTGGCGGTGGTGGATGTGAAGAAGAAGTGTGGCAATGATAGGAATGGGAATGAGAAGCGTTATAACGATGGTGGTTTTGTGACAGGAGGTAAGAAGACGAAAGTGGATGATCGAAAGGTGATAACAGAGAGGGAGAAGGCATGTAAGAAGTATGGGAGAGACCATGTGGGGGAGTGTAAGTGGGGATCGAACGTCTGCTTTTAGTGTGGGAAGGAGGGCCACAGAGCAAGGGATTGTCATGTGGTGAAATGTTACAACTGTGGCGAGGCTGGGTACATGAGCAGAGACTGCAAGAATTCGAGGGCTCAGAGCTCTAAGGGAAAGAAGGGGACTGAGAAGGAGGGCAGAGGGTGAAGGCTAGGGAATTTGCTATGACCTGGGAGGAGGCTAGGGTGGACTCCGACGCGGTGCCAGGAACATTCCTAGTAAACTAAACTTGTGCCTTTGTATTTTTTATTCTGGTGCTAGTAGGAGTTTTATTTTTGCTACCTTCTGTGATAAGTTGCCTGCTAAGAGTAGGAAGATTGATGAGCCCTTTGATGTAGAAACTGCCATTGGTAAGTCAATTAGGATTTTTGTTATGGTAGAAGACTGTGACATAGAGTTGAAAGACCATGGGTTCTCTACTAGGCTATTCGTGATGCCCTTAGGTGGATTTGATGTAGTCCTAGGGATGGATTGGCTAGCAGCCCATGAGGCAAACATCATGTGTCGCAAGAATATGATTCGATTGACCACGCCCGATGGGAGTTCGGTGACGATTTATAGCGATAGAGTTAGTACGATCTCGAAAGTAATTTGGATGGTTGTAGTAGAGATGTGCACGAGACGTGGAAGCGGTGCCTATCTAGCCTAGTGAAGGATGTGGATGTGTCAGTACCACGATTGACGGAAGTACCGGTCGCGTGTGACTTCCCAGACATGTTTCCGAAGGATCTACTAAGAGTGCCACCGGATCGCAAGATCGAGTTCTAGATCAATCTGATGCCTGATGCCCAACCTATTGCTAAGGCGTCGTATCGTCTAGCTCCATCCGATATAAGGAATTGATGACTCAGCTTCAAGAGTTGTTAGATAAGGGGTTCAGTTGACCGAGTATTTCTCCAAGGGGTGCTTCGGTCTTATTTATGGATAAGAAGGACGATAACATGAGGATGTGTATCAACTACCGTGAGTTGAAAAAGTTGACAGTGAAAAACCGGTATCCATTACTGAGGATTGATGACTTGTTTGATCAGCTTCAAGGTGTCAGTTGGTTCTCGAGGATATATCTTCGATCTGGTTACCATCAATTGAGGTGGAGGAGCGGGACATTCCTAAAATAGCTTTTCAAACGTGTTATGGACACTATGAGTTCCTCGTAATGTCCTTTGGTTTAACCAACGTGCCAGCTGCTTTATGGATATGATGAATCGGGTGTGCCGACCTATGTTAGATAAGTCAGTGACTGTGTTCATTGATGATGTTCTGATTATTTTGTAGAGCGAAGAAGAACATGTCGGTCACATCCGGGAAGTGCTGGATACGCTTCGAAGGGAAAAGCTATATGCCTAGTTCTCCAAGTGTGTGTTCTAGTTATGCGGGGTTTAGCTTTTAGGTCAGGTGGTTAATCCCGAAAGGATTATGGTAGACCTGACAAAGATTGAGGCGGTGATGTAATGAAGTCTCCAAAGAAGCCATCTGAGATTCGTAGTTTCTTGAGTTTGGTGAGTACTACAGGGTAATAATCCAAAACTTCTCTAAAGTGGTGGCTATGGTCTCTGCATTGAAGGAATGGAGGCCACTTGAGGGAATCAGAGGAAGAAATGAAATAGCACTACCCAGATCTCTTTAAGGAGTGACAGGTTTTGGGGACGAAACCCATTTAAGGGGGGTGGACTTGTAACACCCGGGAATTTATAAAAAGGAAAAGGAAAGAAGAGAAAAAGGGGAAATTTTTCAAAAGTAAAGGGGGTTAAATTGTGCAAGTGGAAAATTTGCCTCTAGTGGGTTCAAAAAGCAAGGGATGGCCGCCGACACCCCCATTTGCCCACATCTGCTTTTGGCTGCAAGAAGAGAAGAAGAAGCTGCCATCGATTTCTAGAGAGAGAAGGAGCAAGATTTGCTTGAAGGTGAGATTTTAAGGTAATTCTTCTCGGTTTTCAGTCGGGTTTCAGCTTTTGGACCGAGTTTCTACTCGAAAGCTATTCAAGGTGAGTTCTAGATCCCCTCTTTTACTTTTTTTCTAAGTGTTTGGGGCTGTTATGCATACTGGACAGAAGGTTTCTAAACCAAACTATGAATTTAAGATGATGTGCGACTGTGTGATGTTGATGTATGTTTTTTAGATGATTTCTAAGTTGTGTATGATGTTTAGTATGTTCTAAATGTGTAGCATGTTAGACCTGTGCTAAGGATGTATTAGAATGATGAATGGGAACTGGAAATGGCATAAGTTGCATTGCAGGTGGATAACGATCATCCGTATTTGTTGGGTGATCATCGGCATTTAGAGTTGTTCACTCGCGTGTCTTTTGTTCATCTGCATTTGTTGAATGTTCAACCGCATTTGTATGTATTCATTTGCATTTCTTGGTCTTCATCCGCATTTGCTGAGCATTCAACCATATTGGTTTTATGTTCAATATTCCAAGTATTTTGTTCATCTGCATTTGGACTTGTTCATCCACATTTGGACCTGTTCATCCGCATTTGGACTTGTTCATCTGCATTTTTTCATCCGCATATCTTTAGGCACTTAGAATATTTTCTGAGACTTTCATCCGCATTTGCTTGTCCGCATTTGCTGAACATTCAGCCGCATTGGCTTATGTTCATCCGCATTTCTTTGGGCACTTAGGATTTTCTGGAATTTTGGGAAGTAGAATGTGGTGTTAAGTTCTGATGTGTTGTGGTGGTATATGTCTATTGATGTTATATGCTTGTGGGCTGTCATTATTATGTGCCTTTACGTGGCGTGATATGTATCGGTACATAAGTAAAGTATTATGTAACGAAAGTGAACGATAACAAATGACGAAAATGGAAGTAATGAACGATGAGATCTTTGTTGCTGACCCCGGTACTATGTCAGCATTGGCATGAGTGGGGTTTATTTATAAACCCCGGCATAGTACCAGCTTTTAGCATGAGTCAGGGGTGTAGCATATGAGTTAAGATGAGATCCTTGTCGCGTACCCCGGTGCTGTGTCAACTTTTTAGCATGAGTCGGGGGTTTGTTTACGAACCACAGCACAGTATCAGCTTTTAGCATGAGTCGGGGGTGTAGCATGCGAGATGAGATGGGATTCTGGTCGCGTACCCCAGTGCTATGTCAGCTTTTTAGCATGAGTCGGGGGTTTGTTTACGAACCCTGGCATAGTACCAGCTTCTAGCATGAGTTGGGGGTATAGCATGAGGTAGGGTCCATAAAGAATTGAGAGGCGAATGATGATGAACGATGATGAAGATAATAATTATTATCTAAATGTACGTATGATGTGTGATCATGAACGAAAGTAAAGGATATGTTTTAACATAATGTAAAGTATTTTATTATGAAAACTAGAACTCAGTCAGCGTCGCTGACATTTTGTATGCATAATAGTTGGCAGGTTACCCTTTGATGCGGAGGAGGTGCAGGCATGGATGCATAAGCTACTGGGAATGTTTTGAGTCTGACATCCACATTTTGGGATAATATTGTATTAATATGAATTTTGTGATGAAAACTAAAGATATGATGTATTGAAGCATTTTTAATTATCGATGAAAAGTTTTAATTCCACTGTAAATGATGTGTTTTAAATGTTTTATGCGATGATTGACCGACCGTAAGCTTCCCGAGAACGAGGCCTTACACTCGGATGATCCCGAAGTTTCCGATGGTGAACTTCTTGCACAACCCTCCAATTATTGGTGTTTTGAGAAGGATCTTGAAGATAGAAAACTTGTTTAGCTTGTGTGGCTAAAATGTAGTGTTGATAATCGTACCATTCACTAGCAGGATACATTTCCCGGTTGTTTTCGATAAAAAGGATATTGCGTTTATTAATTAATCGTCCCTTACCAGATGTTTGGAACCATTTACAGCAAAATAATACAACCGAGTAACCATCTATATAGTTTAACTCTATGATCTCCTTTAGTTTACCATAATATGGAGTACCATCTTCTCCTATTGAAACAATACCACTATTTTAAGTAATGCGTGGACATCACGACTATGTACCACAAATGTAACACCGTTGACTATGCAGGCAGTGTAAGAATATACATTCAAAGGCCCATGTGCCAATGCCTTTAATTCACTATTGCATTCTGAATAAATATATGATGATGATCATGAGGATGTATTTGCTTTATATCTAAATCATGACGAAAATTCTGTTTTCATATCAAGTCCAGGAAATTCAGATCCAAATTCACTGTATAAATGTAATAAATTTTAAATTAGTTTATCGTCAAATCTAAAATAAAAATAAAAGAATTCTAAAACTTACGATTTTTAGTCTTTAATTTCATCATAATTGTTGAGGACAAACCATTCCAATGATTTTCTAGCCTCTTCAGAAAGTGATATAATTCTATTCTTTGAAATTGGTCGACATTGTGATGAAAATACGTTCAACTCCCTTTGAGGAATACCAGCATCTGCATTTCTATCTAGGCGATTGAATTTAGTTTGTATACCCTCAAGGTACATTGAGCAAAATGTTAATGCCTAAAAGGTAAACAATAATGTGTAAGTTTAGGATTCAAAGTTTGATATTTTAGCAATTGGAAAGTATATGAAAATTACAAATATGAGAGTACATGAAAGTATACACAACTTAGACACTTATTTGGACACAATGTATTATGTGTGCTTTTTATGAGTATTAGTCACTCATTGGAAGTCCAAAATAAGGAATCATAAGATTAGTATAATGTCTACCTTAACACATAACATTTAACCATGGTTTGATTGATGTTATGGTTTGGTTTTGACTTAGAATTATGTAGATATAAATATAAGTCATGCATTAGAGTTAGGGTAATCCACAAACCTCAAGTGTTATATTCATATAAGTCATGTATTAGAGGTAGGGATATCCACAAACCTCAAAGTTGTCACCATTGCACAAAATCTCCATATAAGGGTGATTCGGATGGTCATCAGTAGGTAAATGAAAGTACTAAAGTAAACTAAATAATTTGACTAAGTGTTTAAGTGGGGTACGGTGGAAAGATTAGTTGTAGAACCAAGGTTCAACATCACCATGTTATACCATAACACGAGCCTTTCAACATTGGTTGGAGGCCTGGTTTGGTTTCATCCACTTCTTGATTTGTAGATCACTTAGTGTTTTGTAAAGATGAAAGAATGGGGTGTAAAAGCCTCAAAATTTCTAAAATATTACTTCAACGCAAGCCTTCCAACATTGAAGTTGTTGGTGACTTGGTTTACTATGCAAGAGGCTTATAAACAGGACATGAGAGAAAAAAACATGTATGAAAGAATCAAGTAGAAAATTTCTCACTTGGACCTTAAAAATAGGGGTTTACCATACTTGTTCACCTTGGTGACTAAGTGGTTATTTTCTAAAGGTTGTTCCAAGTGGTAAAGAAAATAGAAGAAATAAATAAAAAAATTTAAAACTCACAAGTTATTCTTGAATTTTTCTTGCAAGAAGATGAAGTTCTTGGATGGAATGAGAGAGTTTAAGAGAGAGTTTAGAGTGATAAAAGTGATTAGGGGGGATTTTGGTTAGTATTTATAGATAAAAATTATGGTTGGGCATTAAACAAAGTAGTTGGGGAGATGAGTAGAGAGAAAATTTAAAAGTTTCAATTTTAACCCCTCAACTTATTTTATTTATTAATTTGCACCATAAACTCATGATTAAGCATGTTTTGGGTATTTTAACATATGAACCATAAAAAGAAAACTTA
The DNA here is from genome assembly GCA_025506505.1 of Flaveria sonorensis. NCBI lineage: Eukaryota > Viridiplantae > Streptophyta > Magnoliopsida > Asterales > Asteraceae > Flaveria > Flaveria sonorensis. Next base: position 8,321,367 of record CM046440.1, on the reverse strand, counting down.
TAATAATTTTTCAAAAAATATAAGTCCCGTTAAGTTTCTTAGTTTTGTGTTAAAATACATATTCGCAATTGTTTAAGCATTGCACAAGCATATAATCAACAAGAATGATATAAAAAGATATCTCCACTATGATCAAGTCTTGAGATTACAAGGGTTGAATAAGGAGTAATATTGCATTAAAAAAATGGAAAATAGGGAACGTTACAGTCTCCCGTACTTTAGGGAATTTCGTCCCGAAATTCATTTAAAGGAAAGTTCTGGGAAATGATGCGAGTACTTGATCTTGAATTGATCTTCACGTTCCCAAGTACATTCGTTTGAGTTGCTTCACTCCACGATCCATGATTTCAACAGGTTTTTCGACAAAATCATGGTATCGTCGACACGTATGTCGTCAAGCAGAATTTGAAGTCCTTCGTCGGCTAGGCACTTCTTGAGATTAGAGACATAGAAGGTTGGGTGAACGTTGCTAAGTCTTGTGGTAGATCAAGTCGGTACGCCACCTTACCAATTCTTTCAAGAATCTTGAAAGGACCTACATATCGAGGAGCAAGTTTTCCTTTCTTACCAAAGCGCACTACTCCTTTCCAAGGAGATACCTTGAGGAGTACGAGATCACCGACATTGAATTCCAAGGGCTTACGCTGTTGTTGGCTTCTTGCAGCAAGTAAGTTGTCGCGAACTTGCAAGATTTTATCTGTTGTCTCTTGTATGATTTTGGGACCGGTGACTTGTGCCTCGCCGATCTCATGCGAACAAATATGTGAACGGAATTTACGACCATAAAGAGCTTCAACGGGTGCTATTTCGATACTAGAGTGATAACTGTTACTGTACGAAAATTCAAACAATGGTAGGTGTACATCCTAGTTGCCACCAAAATCGATAAGACAAGATCGAAGCATATCTTTGAGAGTTTGGATAGTACGTTCAGTTTGTCCATCCGTTTGAGGATGAAAAGCGTACTAAGATTGAGTTGGGTGACCAAAGCTAACTGAAAAGTTTTCCAAAAACGGGAAGTGAATCGACCATCACGATCGGAGATGATATCGAGAGGGATACCATGACGGCTAATGATTTCAGAAGTGTAGATACAAGCTAGCTTTCAACGGAATAGTCTTCGTGGATAGGAGGGAAATGAACTGATATGGTCAATCGATCGATTATTACCCAAATACTGACATGCCCAGAAGATGTTCGAGGGAGTTTGGTGATAAAATCTATTGCGATACTCTCCCACTTCCATCTCGGGATTTCAGGTTGCTCGAGTAAACCAGAGGGTCGTTGGTGTTCAGCCTTGAATTTTGAACAAGTGAGGCATTTGGCCACAAAAAGAGCGATATCCTTTTTCATGCCCGGCCACCAATAAGTACGACGAAGATCTTGATATATCTTGTCTGTACCGGGGTGAATGGAATATCATGATTTATGCGCTTCATTCATTACAAGAGCACAAAGATTGTCACAGTTTGGAATCCAAATACGATCGAGGTAATGAAGAATTCCATTAGATTTAGACTCAAGTTGGTCTTCAACACCACATTGCATCTCGTGATACAAATTGTTTTCGACGACTGATGAGTGTTGGGCTTCGCGAATACGAGTTTGAATGTTGGTTTGGATTTGCAAACAACGAAGACGATTAGTTACACATATGCTATGAGCATTGACGTGACTCTTTGGGCTAAGAGCATCGACCACGACATTTGCTTTTCCGGGGTGGTAGCGGATTTCGCAATCGTAGTCGTTCAACAATTCAACCCATCATCATTGACGCATGTTGAGATCCTTTTGATTAAAGATATGTTGGAGACTCTTATGATCGGTGAAGACCACACATTAAGTACCATAAAGGTAGTACCTCCAAATCTTTAAAGCGAAAACAATGGCTCCGAGTTCGAGATCATGGGTAGTGTAGTTCTTCTTGTGGGTTTTGAGTCATCTTGACGCATAAGCAATAACCTTGCCTCGTTGCATAAGGACACAACCGAGACCTTGATTAGATGTTTCACAACAAACCACAAAATCATCATTTCCATCGGGAAGGGTTAGGATGGGTGCGTCACAGAGCATACGCTTGAGGGTTTGAAAGGATTCCTCTTGTTCGGGACCCCAAACAAAAGGTTTATCTTTTTGGGTCAAAGAGGTGAGAGGTATGGCGATTTTTGAAAAGTTGGAGATGAATTGACGGTAGTAACCCACCAATCCGAGGAAGAATGTACTTCGATAGGGGATTATGGAGCAATCCAACCTTTGACAGCATCGATTTTGGCAGGATCAACATAAATGCCTTTTTTGCTTACGATGTGACTGAAAGTCTTTCAACCAAAATTCACATTTGAAGAATTTGACGTATAGTCGTTCGGTTCGAAGAAGTTCCAAGATCAAACGTAAGTGTCGTTCGTGTTCGGATTCGGTCTTAGAATAGATTAGAATATCGTCAATGAACACAATTACAAAACAATCCAGGTAAGGTCTACACACGTGGTTCATCAAGTCCATAAAGGCTGCGGGTGCATTGGTCAAACCAAAAGGCATAACCATGAACTCGTAATGACCATACCTTGTGCGGAAAGCGGTTTTTGGAATATCTTCTTCGAGGATACGAAGCTGATGATAACCAGATCGTAGGTCAATTTTTGAGAAACAAGTTGCTCCTTGAAGTTGGTCAAAGAGATCATCGATATGAGGAAGAGGATAATGGTTTTTTACTGTGAGTTTATTGAGCTCACGATAACCAGTGCACATGCGGAACGAACTGTCCTTCTTCTTTACAAAAAGGATTGGAGCACCCCAAGGAGTTGAGCTAGGACGTATGAAGCCTTTATTAACCAACTCTTGAAGTTGACTAGCTAGCTCTTGCATTTCTGAGGGTGTGAGTCGGTAGGGAGATTTAGCAACAGGTGTAGCACCGGGTATGAGATCAATCCGAAAATCAATGGAACAAGCGGGAGGAAGGCCGGGTAGATCTTAAGGGAACACGTCAGAAAATCACAAATGATTGGAATGTCTTTCACACTCTTTCCCTTTTCTTTTTCTATCATGACATGGGCTAAAAAGACAATACATTCCTGACGTAAGCACTTTCGTGCCTCCATACAAGACATGAGTTGGATTCCGTTTGAGAGTTTCTAGCCATAGATTTGTAAGTGTCGCGAAAGGAAGCAGAATACAGATATATTTTTCAAAGCAAACAACTTCGGCATGAACCTTGGCAAGCCATATATGCCTACTATGACATCAAAGCTACCAAATTGCATGGTTATGAGTTTGATGGGAAATTCATGTTCATTAAGACTTAAAACACAATCAAGGAGAATGGAATCAACGGTGACGGATTTTCCGTTAGCGACTTCAACAGTGAATGACTTTGGCAATTTAGAACGTGTACATTTTAGCACTGGTTCAAATTTTATGGAAACAAAACTTTTATCCGCACCAATATCAAATAACACAGAAGCATAAATTCCATTTATAATAAACGTACATTTACGACGTCATGTCGTTTTGAGCTTGATGCACATTTATGTTAAATGCATGCCTATGTGGTGTTTCCACTTTAACTTTATTGTTGCGGGGGCATTAAGGAGCAAGATGGTTTGGGTTACCACATTTGAAGCAAACACGATCGTTTGCATTAATCGGGGGTCTTTGGGTACCGGTGTGAGCCGAAGGTGGGTTATCGTGTGGGCTAGGACCACTTTGACATGCTAAGGCAAAGTGCCTATAACGGTTGCATGTTGTGCATTGATGGCACTGGGAGGTGGGTGGATGGTGGTATTGGCAGTTGGCACATTTGGGAAACGTACCGGTGTAGGCTTTCTTGGGTGGTTCTTGGTTCGAGTTGATGGGAGCTTGGGTTGTTGGTGTTGTCATGGCTAGCTGCAGCTTTGAAACTTGCGTTTCTTGCTGTGACGGGTGTTTTTGATGGTGTTTTTGTGTCTTTGGGTTCCTCAGGTTTTTCGAAGATGGCTTGATGGGCAGTTTTGAAGGAGCCTTTAAAAGACAAAGATCCGTCTTTCAGTTGGTTGTCGGACAAGGTAGCCGCCAACCGGATGGCTAGCTCAAGTGAGAAGGATTCGGCTACGCTGATGGAGTCATGGATTATAGGGGGAAGGCCTTTTATGTACTTGGCTATGGCTTGTTCGGTGGTGTTGACTAAGTGAGGGAAAAGGATACTAAGTTGCTTGAAGCGAATAGTGTAAGTCAAGTTGTCACCTCCTATTTGTTTGAGGTTCTAGAATTCCTCTTCAAGACTTTTGCATTTCATGAGGAGGGCAAAACTCATATATCATGAGTTGCTTAACCTCTTCCCATGGTAGGGCGAAGGCTACCTCGTTTCCAAGAGTGCTCCTTTCACTTTTCCACCATTCAAGTGCTCTCGAGGTAAAGATGCCGGTGGCACTATGAGTCCGAAGCTCATCAGGACATTCACTATTGATGAAAGTGACTTCGATGATATCGAACCATTCAAGCATCTTGGAGGCACCCTCTTCACCGTGAAGGTTCGGGGCCACATGACTTGAAGTGCTTATAGGAAAAGGCTGAGGTTTTGGGAGTAGGGTTTTGGGATTCAACTGAAGCGTTTTGGCTAGGGGTGGCATTGATTTGCTTAACGATGTCGGAATAACTCAATCCATTTGCTTGGCCATGAAAGCAACCATTTTCTTATTAGAACTTTCTTTGAGCTTCTATAGGATTTGGAAGACCTCTACAATGTAGGTTAAAGAAATTATAAGACTTGATCAATAGTGTTTAAAATATTTTTTTTGCATGTTTAGAGCATGATATCATAACACTTAGGCAAGTAGGTTTTAAATCATTTCTCATAATAAAGCATAATTACACAAAGAATTAGCTAAACAACAATGAAAGCTTTTAAATTTTTATAGGTTCTTGATATTAGCGTTTTGGGTTGCGAGATTAACATGATTCGGATAATTCGATCTTGACAAGAGGAAAAGGATTGAAGCATAAATGCATAAAATAAATGCCAACATAAAAGAGATTCAATCAGGGCTTGGAATATTCTGGTTTTGCAACTAAGACTAATCCAAGGTAGTCAAGACTTCTTTTGAGTTTGGAATCATGCTTTGGCTTAATGGCTTGGAATACTCTCGCCGACAAGTCGGGTATTGGTATTCGTCCTTCCAGTTACTACATGTCCTTTGTCAATCGAAATCTCGAGACTTTGGTGAGATTGAAAATCAAGGAATGGGACTAGTCACCAAGATGTGGATATCACTCCTAGCTTGGTGGTGTTGTTCCTGAGATGTGGTTGGTACTTAACCATTGAGATAAGAAGTTAATCCTAACTCGTTGTTAAGGGTCCACAAGAATAAAATGAGTGAAATTGCCATCAAGGTAAGGAAATCACTCCTATCTTAATGGTGTAATTTCATAAAAAACAATAATTGCGGATTGAAAGTCATCACAAATTAAGGGATTCACTCCTATTTAGTGAGGTCATTTCATTTATGAAATACGAGTGTCTTCGTATCTTCGTCGCATGATACACCTTAGGAAAGGTGTATTTCTTTCTGGCCGAGAATAAGATGAGGAGTAAGATTAGGTAGATTCGAGGTTTTGTTTTGGCATAAACATAAGATAAACAAACAAAGCATAAGCATTACCAATGGGAGTTCTAAGTCATAGTCTAGGTCAAAACATGAAAGTTTTCCTAATTCCCTATAACTATGGCTCTGATACCAATTTGTCACACCCCAACCGATGGCGGAAACATCGGGGCGCGAGAAGTGATAAATTGTTCAAAGACATCATAGAACTAAAGTGATAATAAATTAGATTGAATTTCATTTCCATTCATCAACATAACATTACAATATTTCAAATAAACATACTACAATTTTGAGGAATACAAGTCTAAAACAAACATAATAAAATGATAGATTTGGTGTGTTTCTAAGTCCACCTAATGAATTTCTTGATAAAGCTTCAAGCATTTCTACAACATGTATAAAATATTGGTTAACATATGAATATGTTGGCGAGCATACAAGATTGAATACATAGCATAATAGTGAGCAAAATCTCAATTCAACATGGATAAAGTATACTAAAGTTGGTACATTGCTAGCATGCAAAGCCGATAATCAAACCACAGTGTCCACTAGCGTAATCTTAGTATTAAAAATGACCAAAACCGTAAAGATTGAATAACTTAACATAGACTCATCATAATAGGGGGGATTTGTGCTAGTCCTATAGCTATACATGTTAAGGGAGGTTTAGATTGCTTGTAAGATAATGTATTCTAGAATGTATTCACAAATAGTATAATAAGTAAGCATGTTTGTATGAATTAAGTTTTAGAATGATTTTGATTGAATGAATTATTGAGTGTGTTTGATAATTGATACATGTTGCAACCCAAATAGTGTTAAAACAAAAGGGGTGAAGTATGACTCACGGTTTGGTGATTAGAATTCACAAAGATAGATGAACGAGTTTAAAGGATTGAGTCATCAAAGTCACCTAAAAGGTAAACAAAATTGTATAAGTTTAGGACTCAAAGTTTGATATTTAAGAAATTTGAAGTATACGAAAATTACAAATATGAGAGTACATGAAAGTATATACTACTTAGACACTTATTTGGACACCATATATTGTGCATGTTCTTTATGAGTATTAGTCACTCATTGGAAGTCCAAAATAAGGAATCATAAGATTAGTATAATGTCTACCTTAACATATAACATTTAACCATGGTTTGATTGATGTTACGATTTGGTTTTGACTAAGTATATGTAGATATAAATATAAGTCATGCATTAGAGGTAGGGTAATCCACAAACCTCAAGTGTTATAATCATATAAGTCATATATTAGAGGTAGGGATATCCACAAACCTCAAAGTTGTCACCATTGAACAAAATCTCCAGATAAGGGTGATTCGGATGGTCATTAGTACATAAATGAAAGTACTAAAGTAAACTAATAATTTAACTAAGTGTTCAAGTAGGGTATGGTGGAAAGATTAGTTGTAGAACCAAGGTTCAACATCACCATGTTATACCATAACACAAGCCTTTCAACATTGTTGGAGGCCCGGTTTGGTTTCATCCACTTCTTGATTTGTAGATCACTTAGTATTTTGTAAAGATGAAAGAATGGGTTGTAAATGTTAGCTATCGTATTTTGTTAAACGGTTGTTAAACCTCGTGACAGGATCAGTGATCTAAGTTTGATCAATTAGAGTTGAATTGCAGCGGAATTAGAACAAGAATTAGACAAATATAGCAAGAACACAATAGATATTCAATGGAACAGTACACGGTTATAGAGAAAGAGGGTTTTCTGCAAAAGGGATAATATCATTCATGCACAAATGCTTTGGTATATCAGCCGCTAAGCTTCGCAGGTTACAATTAGGTCAACATTCCTTATATAAGGAATGTGACGTCTGCTGATGTCACTTGATAGTGACATTTAACAGAATTATTACAAACAATGAAAGTAAGCAAACTACTGAGAATGTTCACAACAACTGAGAACATCTCAGAGTATGCTAAGTACAAGATGAAACTAAAACTACTGAAACTACAAGTACTGATTACAAGAAACATAAAACTACTGATTACAAAAGAACTAAAAGGAAAATATAACTACTGAAAGGAACCATCACAACTACTGAAGAGGTCTTCTTCAGCTGTTGTGACAACATCTGAAACTTGGTCTTCAGTCTTTGTCTTCAGATTTGTCTTCAGACTTTGTCTTCAGTTCTTTAACTTCAGACTTTGTCTTCAGACCTTGTTATCAGTTGATGTCTTCAGCTGTTGCAGACTACTTCAGTTGTTGTAATGTCTGTGGGACTTAAAGGTTTTCTGATTAGGCTCATTGGTTCTTTTGGTCCAACAAACTCCCCCTGAACCAATGCAGCCAAAACCTTTAAGCTTATTGAGGTCCCACTTATTCTTGGTAGAAATACTCTCTTGATCAGCTTCAGAGATATCAGATAAGCACAGGCCAGGGAACAGGTTTCAGTAGATGTGAATGTCAAAGGATGGAAGGGAACTCTATCTTGGGGAACTGGACACAGAGCTGTTATCCCAACCATGAAACCTACTTCCCATTGATGAGTCTATAAGACTCTCTGACGTAGGCCTCAAGGAGAACAACTTGTTCCTCCTTAGTGAGTTCTTCTGCTTCTCCTTCGAAGAAGAACTCTGGGCCATAGTACTCTGATAGGTACTTTACTGTCTTTCCATTTTTCAACTCAACAGTTGTTATCTCTCTGTATGCAAATTCATCTGGGTGAGTCCCTTCTAATAACAGCTGGAGTTCATTTTTCTTGATCTCTTCAAGCCTCTTGTATAACAACCCCTTCTTGACCATTTTGTTCTCCATTAGAGTTTGAGGGGTCATCTTTGACTTGTAGGCTCTCTTGAAGTCTTCAAGTATCTCCCAGGGTGAGACTACAATGGCCAACATAATAACAACATCTATGGTCTTTCTCACTTGGCCATTGTATCTCTTGGTATGGATTTCTTATGAATTCTAGAACTAACCCTGGGGTCTGGCCAAATCCTTACTCTCTCCTTTTGATATTGAAAGGTATGCCTGAGAGCATACAGCCTTTGAGCGTGTTTCTTCATGGCTTGTATAGATGATGACTGAGAAAACTCTTTGTCAACCATCTTCAAAAGTTGCTCATCGTGCTGTTTCTGCTGTTCTTCTTCTTCAATCTTAACTTTCACCATTTGCCTCTGAAAGTCTGGTGTGATCATTTGTTGACTTCTGGGCTCAGGTATTTTTAGAACAGCAGAGATTGGCAGACTGTCTCTTCATCATCTTCTTCTTCTCTTCTTCCATCCTCAACACCCTTCTCCTCCTTCTGGGTGCATCATTGGATGTGGTTTGAGGTGGTTTTTGGGGTAAGGGAGTTGTAGGTTTAGGGATTGGTTTGGAGAGTTGTGGGGTTGGTTGTTTTGAGTGGGAGTTTGGGAAGGCTGATCTAGCATTTTTGTGGTAAGTTTGGCTTTGGAAAGCTTGGCCATATCAGTTCTCTTCCCAGCACCTGCTTCATCTAAGGCTTCGATAATCAACCCTTATTGAATGCTTCAGAAGCACAGATTCTGGTGGTTATTGCCAGAATACTGTCTCTGGTCCATGATTTAATCTCAATTAATGATCTTCCCAAGTATTTTGCAATAAACCTGATCATTATCTCCAACCTCTCCCTTTCCATCACACTGTAACTGGCCCATCTCTCTTGTATCTCTTTAATCTCCAGCCTTCTGATCTCAGTGTCTAATGTCGCTATATCAAAGCCCTGTCTGAAGAGTGGTCTATTATTCTGTCCATTGATCTGCTGTGAGCTTCATCAGCTTCTTTAACCAGATCTTCCAATGTTTCTCTTCATCAGGCTTTTGAGTTTCAGCACTTTTCTTTCTCTTGTATGTGATCAGCTGTTTTCCTTTTCTAACTCCTTTTCTTTCTCTTGTTGTTTCTCATCTTCCACTCTCTTCTCTTTCTTTCTTTCACTGCCTTAGACTCCCCTTTTTGGGTGCATTGGGTTCAGGGGTTTGAATGGCAGAAAGCTTCTTTTGCACATCATCATCAACAAGTGTTTGTAGATTTGAGGAGATCCTCTCATAATGGCTTATGTACAATCTCATTGATGATGGGAGTGATGAGAGGTAAGGAATGTGAAAGGTAGCAACCATCTGCTCAGAGGGTTCTGTCCCTGAGAGGTGGTGCCAAAAGCAGTGGCGGGTGGCTCAGTTGAGTGTAGTGGCTGAGTGTTTGGTGAACCTTCAGATGAAGGTGCCATCTGTGGGTTTATTGGGGCAGATGGACTTTGATCCTGAGACATTTTGGCAAGCATTCTTTGAGTCTGCTCACCTCAGCCTCAAGGATTGTGTATGGGCTAAGACATCGAAGAAAAAGCCCAGGTCATCATCAGTCTTTGCTGAATCACCTGACCTCCTGATTGAATCAGGATGTACATGCCCTGAGTGTAGATCAGTTGTAGCATGTGCCCTTGTTCTTGGTTCTGGGGACTTCCTGCCTCAGGACTGAGTCCTTCATCGGCAGTTGCCTCTGGTGAGGTCTTAGAGATGTTACCAACTGCATCTGTTCATTTGCTGAATCAGTAGAAGTGGCAGCCTCACCAGATGTTCTAACCTCCTCCTCTACACGGGGAGATTGAACATTATAACCCCTGTGCTATGGGTTATCAGCAGCATTTTGGTCCTCTTCCTCAGCTGTTGAGGTTCTCCCCATTGTAATTGGTTTCTGGGGAGGAGGAGAGGAATGCAGCTGACTCAGCACTTGTGCAACTATAATGGTTGGGCTTTGAGGGGCGGTTGCATTTGGAGATAGGTTTGAAGCAGATTGCACCCGGGGTGACTGGTGCTCTTCAATGGTAACCTTCTCAATTGAGATAGGTTCCAGCATTGTGGTATCCCCAATTATGGTTGCATCAGGATCCTGTTGAGAGGATGCCTGAGCGGCTAGGGCTGGTGGAGTCTTTGACACTACTGGGGGGTTAGAACCAGTAAGTGTTTCCTGTATTGGTGGTACAGGGGCATCCTCAGGGGACTCATCTCCCTGAGTAGCCTTTTTGGGCTTTTTGGTGTTGGGTTTGGTGGGGACTTTGGATCTGGAAGTGGAGGCTGTGGGTTCCCGCTGCTTGGGTTTAGCAGCCGGGCAGCCCCTTTCAGTGTAGGGTCAGAGTTGTGCCTGGAGTATACTTCAGGCAATACAGCCGGAGCAGGGACTCCAAGGCCAACAAGGCCGTCTGATTTTAGCTGATTTAAAATTATGGCCATGAGAAACCTGGGATATAATATCCATCTGTTTGCCACAGGTTTCAAAGCCAGATCCTTTAGTTCCATGAAAACTATCTCAGAAAAATTTAGATTTTGTCGTTCAAAGATAGAGTATAATACCTGTTGCCATCGGGAGGACATCTGATCCCATGAGGAGGTTTTTGATGCAAGGCAGACATTCACCATGTGGAATATAAGACGTTCAGCATCATGGAAGTGCTTCTTCAGAATGGTGGTAGCACTTAAGTCTCCTTCATACCCGTTATTGATGAAAGACATATCAGTTGTGCCTTTCGGGTATTCTGTGACACAGGTGGCATCATGTAGATTTAGGGTTTGTCGAATGATGTCTGGAGTGATGACCACCTGTTTCTGGTTAACCAACGACTGGAGAGTGATTTGGCTATCATTCTCACCAGTTTGCACAGAGACGTTGGTCCAGAATTGGCTTAGGGAATCGGGGTATATGGTAGGATTCAGAAGAAAAGCGGTTCGGTACTGGGAATCTACCATAAGATCGATGGCATTATCAAATTTGTTCCAAAAGGCCGATTTCGAGAGGTAGGCAACACAGTTGTGTCTGGGTTTGAGTTTCATGGTCGCCATTGTTGAGAGAGTGAAGGACATAAACGGCTAATGAAACGTTTGAAAGTAGGTTTAGGTATTTATAGGGTAAGAAAAGGCTGATATAAAACGACTGAAAGTGTTGGTGCTGTCATCAGTTGTTTGAAAACAACTGAAGACCTGGTTTTAACTTTCAGAAGTTGTAACAACTGAAGACTGGTATTAGTCATCAGTAGTTGTGAAACTACTGAAGACATGGTTTTGGCTTCAGGTGTTGTAAACAACTGAAGATTTGGTGTTAGTCATCAGTAGTTGTAAAACTACTGAAGACATGGTTTTGGCTTCAGTTGTATGAAGTGAAACAGCAGTTGTAGAAACAACTGAAGAGAAAAGTTTCTCATCAGCTGTTGTCGTCAATTCTTAGCTCATCAGCTGTTTCATTCTGACCTCAACACTTATCAGACTTTTGTCTGATTTTCAGACGTTTCATTGGTCATCAGTACTTATCTGTTATACTGACATCAGTAGTTGTAACTACATCAGTAGTTGTAACCACATCAGTTCTTTTCAACAGATAGAGTACTTCAGTACTTTTAAGTAATTTAGTCTTCAGTAGTTATGAAAACTACTGAGGATAAAAGAACTTATCAGTACTTATTTGTGACAATAGTATACGAATGCTCATCAGTACTTGTTGACTGAGATCATCAGTAGTTGTCACTTATTCTAGCTGCAGCATACCAAGCCTTAACACTAGGTTTTGGAAAGTTGAACTGTCCAAAGGCTTAGTAAATATGTCTGCAAGCTCATCAGCACTAGGAACAAACTTTGGATCAATCAGACCTTTTTCAAAACAATCCCTAATAAAATGGTGTCTGATCTCAATATGTTTGGTCCTAGAGTGCTGGACTGGATTCTTGACAATACAAAGAGCTGAAGCACTATCCATTAGTAATGGAGTCTTAGTCTCTGTAATGCCATAATCCAATAATTGATTCTGAAGCCAGAGTACCTGAGATGTACAACTTGCAGCAGCAATGTACTCGGCTTCAGCAGTGGATGTAGCAACAGATGTTTGTTTCTTACTCTGCCAAGAAACCAAACAGTTGCCTAGGAATTGACATCCACCAGAAGTTGATTTTCTAGTTAATTTACACCCTGCATAGTCACTATCAGAAAAAGCAACTAATTTGCAAGAGTGCCCAGTGGAATACCAAAGACCTAGAGATTGAGTACCTTGCAGATATAAAGATCCTCTTGACTGCAATCAAATGAGACTCTTTAGGAGCAGCCTGAAATCTAGCACAAACACAAGTTGCAAACATAATATGGTCTAGAAGCTGTTAAGTACATCAAGGACCCAATCATACATCTGTAAAGTGTTTCATCAACAGCTTTACCTTTCTGATCTGCATCCAGTTGTGTGGTGCTGCACATGGGAGTAGAACAGGGCTTACAGTTTGTAAATCAAACTTTTCCAAAAGACTCTTTGTGTATTTTGACTGATGAATGAAAGTTCCATCAGCCTTTGTTTGATTTGCAAACCTAGAAAGAACTGTAATTCTCCCATGGCACTCATTTCGAATTTTTGTTGCATCAACTTTGTAAATGCATCACACAACTGTGGATCAGAGGATGCAAAAATAATATCATCAACATAAATTTGAACAAGGAGCTTATGCTGACCCACTTTCTTAATGAACAAAGTTTTATCTATGGAGCCTCTAGTGAAATTATTCTGAAGAAGAAAATTTGACAGTGTTTCATACCAGGCTCTAGGAGCTTGTTTCAACCCATAAAGAGCCTTATCAAGTTTATACACCCAATCAGGATGTTTATTATCCTCAAAACCTGGTGGTTGACACACATAAACCTCTTTTTTATTTTACCATATAAAAATGCACTTTTGACATCCATTTGAAAAACTTTAAGATTGTGGAATGCAGCATAGGCTAAGAACAATCTAATTGCCTCCAGTCTGGCTACAGGGGCAAAGGTTTCATCATAATCAATACCTTCTTCTTGTGAAAACCCCTGGACAACCAGTCTGGCCTTGTTCTTGACAATTTGCCCATTTTCATCTGTTTTATTCCTAAACACCCATTTAGTGCCTATTGCACACTACCTGGGGGTAGAGGAACCAGTTCCCACACTTGCTGCTTTTTGAACTGAAGAAGCTCAAGCTGCATGGCATCAACCCATCCATTGTCTCTTAATGCAATATGATAGTTCTTTGGCTCTTGCTGACTGATGAAGAGAGCATAGAAGCAGAAGTTGGACAATTGACTTCTAGTTGAGACACCAGCATTGATATCACCAATGATTTGAGACATTGGGTGATTCTTCAGCTCTTGGTACACTATGAGATCTGTGCAAGTGTTTGTAGCACGCTCAGCAGCAACAGATGTTGATCCAGATTCTTGAAACCAAGTATTAGATGGCAAGTCAAATGAAGTAGAGGATTCAGAAATCTCATCAGCATTTGTTGTGGATGGTGCTACTGAAGCTACAGGAACATCAAGTTTAGTAGACTCAGGCAGTTGATCACTAAACTTGAATAGGTGAGTACTGGGATCATCATCAACATCAGTACCACCAGATGGATGACTAGCTGCAGAAGGTGATGAATTCACATGATCTGCAACAGCTGGAGGCTGATAAGGAACATATTGCAGTATGTCCAGATCAAACAACTCCACAGGGTTTTGTGGGATTTTGTCCTTAGGAGATTCATTGAACTTCACATGCAAGGTTTCTTCAACCATCTTTGTTCTGCAGTTGAACACTCTGTAAGCCTTGCAAGTGGATGAATACCCAACAAAATACCCTGCATCCACCTTAGAATCAAACTTTTGGAGTTGATCCTTTGTGTTGAGAATGTAACAAGGACACCCAAATGCTCTGAAGAATGAAATTAGAGGAGCCAAATGATGTAGAACTTCATAAGGAGTCTTCATCAACCTCTGATTCACTAAAGCTCTATTTTGCACATAGCATGCTGTGTTGACAGCTTCAGCCCAAAAGGTCAGTGGCAAACCAGAGTCAGCCAACATGGACCTTGCAGCTTCAATTAGGGTCCTGTTCTTTCTCTCCACTACTCCATTTTGTTCTGGAGTCCTTGGGATGCTATACTGCCTCTTGATTCCTTTTGAAAGGTAGAAATCATCAAGTGTATGGTTTCTAAATTCAGTTCCATTATCACTTCTTATACACTTGACTGATAGGGAATACTGCTTCTCAACATACAACACAAAGTTAATAATTGTCTGAGCAGCCTCATCCTTTGAATGCAAGAAGAAGGTCCATACAAATCTGGAGTAATCATCCACAATTACCAGACAGTATTTCTTCTTTGCCATGCTCATTACTCTCACAGGACCAAAGAGATCCATGTGCAGTAATTGCAAGCAGGCAGTGGACTTTGGTTTTTCTATAGGAGGGAATGAAACTTTGTGTTGTTTCCTTTTAAACAAGCAGTGCAGGTTTCATCACAGTGGAACTCCTTTATTGGTAGACCTCTCACTAAACTATTGTGGATCAGCTGATTCATGTTTTTGAGATTAACATGACCCAGCCTTCTATGCCACAGTTTAGATTCCTGAGGAGAGGCCTTGGAGAACAGGCAAGGATGACCTTTTAAATCAATCTTCTTTGACAAATCCAAGGCATATACTCTTCCTATCCTGTTGGCCTTCAGGAGAGTATGTTCATCCAATACCTTGTCAATCAGCCTCAGAACTTTGGAAGACAGAATCCGCAGTTCTGGCTTGTGAAAAGTGCAACATGCCCTTATCACACATCTGACTGACACTCAGTAGATTATACTTGAGATTCTCCACATGGTTAACATCATCAAATCTGATTTCTCCATTTGACACAAATCCTTTCCCGATGATGTAACCCTTAGCATCATTTCCAAATGAGACAAATCCCTTCTTTCCTTGAGAGTAGTCATTAAGAAGAGAACTGCTCCCAGTCATATGCATAGATCCTCCACTGTCTACATACCAGATGCTTCTTTGGCATGCTGAAGAACCCTGCATTTATCATAAGAAACTAGTTAGCTTTAGAGACCCAAACCTTTTGGTTTTGGGTCTGTTTTCATCAACAGATTTAACCATAACTTGTTTCTCATGATTAACAGCTGATGAAGGTGGAGATGGTGCTGAAATGGATTTCTTAGATTTGGGCTTGGATTTCCTTTTCAGTGGTTTGATCACAGGTGCATCTAGTTGGTTAACTCTCCCCAACAAATGCTGAACCATCATAACAAGTTGTGTCAGATTTGTTGCTAAAGCCTTCAGCTCATTTGACACATCAGTACTTGTTTTTGATGAGTTCCTGTGACCCACCATTTCATCCTTCTTGAAATTCATAGACTTAGTCTGATGTTTATCATGAGGAACACTATCAGCTGTTTCTGATAAACCCCATCCTTCTTTTTGGATTTTGGTGAGGCCTTGGGTTTATCAGTTTGAGATGACTGTGGTACAAACTTGGTCTCAAACTCATTTTTCATTTTATTAATCTCTTCTTTAATGAGCTTATCTCTGTTGAGTTTGGAACCCTTTTTGTACCAGCATTCATCAGATAGATGATTGAATTTACCACATATTTCACATGGCTTATTCTTCATCTTGGATTGATCAACTGCTGAAGTGGAAACTACTGAAGGTGTGATCTTCAGTACTTTCCTCCTTTCAGTACTTGTGTTAAGTACTGAAGGATCGGTAACAACTGAAGACTTGTTCTTCAGCTGTTCTCTATCCGTCCTGAAAGACCGTATGATAGATTCTCAGCAGTTGTTAATCCTTTTATTTCAGCAGATTTGAAATGCTTTTCAGATGTTGTGACTTGCCCTTCAGTACTTGGAGTACTTTGAGGGACAACATCTGAATTGCTCAGCTTCATGTGTTTATCAGCATTTAAACCATCAGGCAATTGATTTGCTGAGATCTTAACACTGACTTCATCCTCTAATTTTGTATTATCATTTGAGGATGAATCACATGATGATGTGGTTTGGAAATTACTTTCACCTTCAGATTTTACTATTGATTTTGAAGTAAAATCAGTAGGTGGTGCAGTATGATTGTAACCTATTCCAAACTTCACATTTGAAGCTGTTTGCTTGCTGAGAAGCATTTCAAATCCCTTGCAGGATGTTACCCAGCGGTCACACTCAACTTGGGTAGCTGCAAGTGTCTCTTTGAGACTTCTGTGGTTCTCAAGTATGACCTCTACCTTAGCCTTTTCATCATTAAGTTGGCATTTAAGCTTGTAAATCTCATCATCTTTGTCATTAAGAGCAGACTCATACTCAGCTTTTCTTTTGGAAATAGTTTTCTCAAGCTCAAGATTTTGATTGATTAAAGCTACATTTGCCTCTCTAATAGAGACAAAGGCAGCTATGCATGATTCAGAACATAACTTGGCTTTAGCCTCAGAAGATACCTGGGTTACCTGTGAAGATGATGCATTGGAGCAGGAACCCTCAGTAGACTCCAGGGCCATGAGAGCAAGATTCCCAAAAGGATGTTCACCACCATGTTGACCAGCACCAGCAAATAATTGCTCATTGAAACCAGAAAGATCATCTGGTAAGCTGCTCCAGTCAACAACTCCTGGTGTGAAGAAGCTGTGATGAGGTTGAGATTGTGATGGAGATGGTTGAGGCTCAGGTAGGGCTTGAGGTTGTTGTGCTATAGGAACTTGAACTGGATTTGGCTGTGGCATGTAATAGCAGGGATATGGATATGGCATTGGACCCTGAGGGACAAAATATGCAGGAGATTGAGGTTGTGAGTGATGACCAGAACTAGCAGGATGTTGCCCTTTGTTTTGTGAACTATTGCTTGGAAAGGTCACAAAGGGTGCAGAGGAGTTAGATCCAGTTGATCTACACTCTCTTGCAAAGTGCCCAAGCCTGTGGCATTTGTGACACCTCAACTTACTCTTGTCAAAACCAACTTTGGTTTTGCCAGAGAGTCCTGGAAATTTCCTACCAGTTCTCTTGTAGAACTTTTGAGATCTGATATTGATCAAGGCCATTTGGCTCAAAATATCCATCTCTTCTAAATCATCATCAGCAATACCCATCAAATCATCCATGATAAAGCATAAATTATCACTATTACACCCAGAATGACTGTCAACACCAACAAATGCATGATCAGAACTGTTTGAAGAGAAATCTATATGCTCATCATAATGGCTTTCTGATCCAGCATATTCTGACTCATGACCGACCAAGGCAGTGTTCCCTGGTACAAAGTCATCAGTGAGCTTTCCTGATGATGCCAGTTTCCTTTTCTGCTCTATCTCTCTTTCAAATGTAAGCAGTTTCCCATGGAGTTGGGTGAGAGATAGGCTATCCAGATTTGCACTGGAGCGTAGGACAATGGTGTATGTGTCCCATCTCTCAGGCAGTGATCTGAGGAATCTGTTGTTCATCTGGCTGTTAGTATACTCATGCTTGACCATTTTCAGCTCAGAGATCAAGCAGGAGAAACGCTCAAACTGTTGAGTCAGTGTCTCACCCTTCCTATGAGAGAATGTCTCATATTGTTGGGCGAGGATTTCTCTGTTGTTTGCTAAGACCTCATCAGTTCCTCCGAATTGTTCCTTCAAAGCATTCCAGAGGTCATGAGCAGTTTCATGATGCATAAGCCCAGAATAGATTTCATTAGGCAGTGCCATGGCCAGAATTCCATGGGCTTTAGCATCAATCTCAAACAGTTTACGATCTTCATCTGAGTATTGCTCCTTCTTCTTCGGAACCATTTGGTTGGTCTCCGGATTGTTCACCATAGGCTTGTGTGGAACCACACAGATGTCCAACAACCTGAACTGTTAACAGACAGGTGATGGAGCATTCTTCGTTGCCATATGTTATACTCACTCCTAACCAGCATCGGAGGCTTGGTTGAGGAGCCAGTATTGTGAGGGTCATTAGATGGAGTAGTCATTCTCAGATTCAAACCAATTCAATCAAGTTTCAACAGATTTAGCACAAAAACACAACAAACTCAATATGAACCAAGAAGAAACTCAAATTGAATAACCAGAAGCAGCAGAAGATCAATCTCTATAACCAATTCTTGCAAATATGCTAATTCGATCAAACTTTAGATATCGAAATAGCAGTTTCAATGATCAATTGTTAAACCGATCAATGATTAACCTGCTCTGATACCATTTGACAGGATCAGTGATCTAAGTTTGATCAATTAGAGTTGAATTGCAGCGGAATTAGAACAAGAATTAGACAAATATAGCAAGAACACAATAGATATCAATGGAACAGTACACGGTTATAGAGAAAGAGGGTTTTCTGCAAAAGGGATAATATCATTCATGCACAAATGCTTCGGTATATCAGCCGCTAAGCTTCGCAGGTTACAATTAGGTCAACATTCCTTATATAAAGGAATGTGACGTCTGCTGATGTCACTTGATAGTGACATTTAACAGAATTATTACAAACAACTGAAAGTAAGCAAACTACTGAGAATGTTCACAACAACTGAGAACATCTCAGAGTATGCTAAGTACAAGATGAAACTAAAACTACTGAACTACAAGTATGATTACAAAAAACATAAAACTACTGATTACAAAGAAGAAAGGAAAATAAACTACTGAAAGAAACATCACAACTACTGAAGGGTCTTCTTCAGCTGTTGTGACAACATCTGAAACTTGGTCTTCAGTCTTTGTCTTCAGCTTTTGTCTTCAGACTTTGTCTTCTTCTTTCACTTCAGACTTTGTCTTCAGACCTTGTTATCAGTTGATGTCTTCAGCTGTTGCAGACTACTTCAGTTGTTGTAATGTCTGTGGGACTTAAAGGTTTTCTGATCAGGCTCATTGGTTCTTTGGTCCAAC